>JAVGVS010000044.1:2354111-2804427 GCA_032718565.1 Distichodus sexfasciatus
ATATATATATATATATATATCGCTTTCTCATTTAGTAGAGCTACTTAAATGTAATTGACGCTCACCTGTTCGTTTCATTTGCGACGCGTTTCATTTTTTTCCCCTTTTTTGGTCGTGAGATAGCAGCTTGGAGAAAATCTCTACAATCTACAATAAATATAAAAAAAATAATAACCACCGTCGCTGCATGCAAATTATGGACGAAGAGAAAATGACCAAAAGCGAAGAGCATCATCTGAGTTTGCAAAAAGCCTTGCAGCAATGCGAACTGGTGCAAAACATGATTGACATTAGCATCTCCAGTTTGGAGGGATTGAGGACCAAATGTGCCACATCCAACGACCTGACACAAAAAGAGATCCGAACACTGGAGGTAAGCGACCGGTAACCGAGGTCTGAATTAGAAAAGATGCTGCGTTCGGATCGGATCCTAGTCGAGCGTCGTGCCGCGTTGGGGGGGTGAGGAGTGGGAAATGGTGCTCCATCACCGCCGTGACACATCCGCCAATGGCCATGTCCATTTATTTCTTTACCTTAGGCTTGCGGGGTAATAAATTAAGAAAGCGGTCTGCAGTGCGCATTCTGCAGGTGGTGTAAAAATGGTGCTCAGATTTCCCTCAGATCTGCGTCGTTAAACATGGACACCAAGAGGAGGGCCTTTTGTTGACATAATGTCACAAACGACGTTTGTCTCACGGTTTGCTGGCTTTAAGACACACAAACCTGGGCTTATAAGGACTGAAAGGTCCAGTGATTGCTCTAAAATTGCATTATGCAACCTTAATAAACCTCCCAAATGGGCTGCTGTGACACGGTGAGGCGTGTTGTTTGTTTGGAAGACGGATAAATGTGTAAAAGATGGGAACTCCCTTCCCTATTATACACTTGTGGCTCCAAGCTGTGATTCCCTGGTGGGTTTTTCCGGGGGCGGGAAGTTTGAACCCATTCCCATCTGTCTTCATCCTTGGGCATTTAAGCTGATAATGGCTATATCTCATGGCTGCATCTGATAAATTAAAAGATCAGAAGCAGATATGCTAGTTCTTGTAGCAAATTGTCTACTTGATGCTTAAAATGTAACAGTTCTTGTGGGTGGAAGGCCTTTTTTGAGGGCTGATTGTGGCCTAGTGGTAGAATAAGGATGTGGGTTCAAATCGGGCTGTTTCTGTGCAATAAATACAGGCTCCAAAATAATTAGATGGGCTTTAGGGTTCGATTAGGAACTTAAAATTGGTGTAGAATGTTTCATTTATGTCTTACTTTTTATTTAGATTCTTCGTACCTTGAAGCAATAATCCAAATATGGTTCTTTAAGCAACTGTTCCTTTTGGAAAGTTTAATATCCAAAATATGGTTATTCTTTGTCATCACTCTGAGCACTTTTGGCACCACTATTTTCGTGTAACTCTGCTACCATCACAGATGTTTTATTGAACTAAGCATTTAAGACCCAGTTGCTTCAGATCTCATTTATTAGAACATGTTGCTCAATCCTGATACAATAAATGAAAATGTATGTTTTACACTAATTGAAGTGGGAGAGGACAGATGATGTTGAATTGGGAGTTTGAGTGTAATATTCTGGTTGTCATTTGGATAAATGCACCACTTTGGTTTGTTTTTTGTTGTGTTAGACTGTTTGGCATTTAAGAAAAGATACCCAAACTCCTCTCTCAAACAGCTAAAAGCCTGTGAATAATATTACAGGACACTGTTTAATTTCATTTTGTAAAATCTATCAAACAAACCATGTGACAATTGGTGACCATGAACTTGCAGTTTTGGCTCAATATAAAGTGATATATTTATTCATTTTTTTATCTTATTGACTTAGCTTTGCCTACCAGGAAATCAGAATATGTCCTGTGATTACTGAACTTAACTTTCAGTCACAATGACTGATTAGTAAACTTTTGTGCACAATGACTGATTGAAGTAGTAGTTTTTAATAGTGATAAATTTTGGTCTGTTTTGATAGCATTTGCTGTTACCATCTATGAACTATCTCGGGTGCCTTCTACAAATCAGGGCTACATGTAATGATTGCTACCAAATTGTTTTGGCAAAGATCATCGAAAAATGTGAAGCTAAAGGAGGTTTAGCTCTTAAAAAGGTTGTCAGCTGCTTGAGGAACTGAGCTTTTCGATGCCTCTGTAAATAAAAAAAATCTTCGGAGTAGTTTCTTGCAGCACTTTTAGAAACCACACAGCACTGATAGTTGAAGAACTACAGAACTTTCGTACAAGAGCTGTGGTTGAATGACTCACAACCATAACCACAAGGTCACTAGTTCAGATCCCTTTATAGCATGCTGAAGACATGAGACTGAGAGACGTTTTTGTGAACACGGCCTTACACACACACACAAAACTTTTGGATATCTTTCTGACTCCATGTCAAGAAAGGCAGCTTTAAATGCTCTTACTTCTTTGTCCTTTCCACCGTCTCCACATTGCTCCATTAAACTAAATGTGTCTCCAAGTCATGATGAAAAATTTAAACAATGAAAGACCCACACATGGTTAATGAAGCCTTGGTTCTTAGTTGGTTGTATCTGTGGGTTTTAATTGGTAGTATTTGTGTGTTGTTGACCATCTGTAAATTGACATAAAACTGAAGTTTGCTTAGATATCTACATGCTAGTATCTGTAAGTTTATAATGGCATGAATTATTTTGGAAACTTCTACAAGTTATACTGTAGTATATGACCCTCAGACACTACTTTACAAAAATGTCAAATGAATTTTTGTTGCTTTTTGTGATTTGTCTCATATTGATTGCTGGCTCCTGAATTGAATCAAAATTTTATAGAAGCAGACTTTGTCATATCCGTAGACATCAATGTTGCCCATTGAGTCGATATAATATCAAATTGTGTTGAAGCTTGTGATTTTACACTCCTACAAAGTTACAGTTGAATGCCATTTCAGTCGTAATTCTGCCGCCTGTATGTTTCTTTAGCTGTGTATCTTATATCAAAAATATCTCCAGCTATGTTGCATTATACAACTCGACTGAGATTCTGGGGCCAAGCCACTTCCCCAGCCAGCTACAGCATCCTCTTCTAAACTCCTCGCTCAATTTTTGTTCTGTGTGAACTGTACAAACAGAAGAACATTTACGGCTGGGCTTATGCCGGTGTTCAGCCTCTCTTGTGATTTCCCAGTTCTGGTTCTACAACGCACACTTGCAGTCACACTTGACATATTTTTGTAGAGAAATATTACACAGACTGGGTCAGATCTAAAATAAGCAGCTTGAATATAAGAGGCAAGTGCATGATTTTTGCATTGCTGCTTGAGCATATTTGTTCGTGCAAATCTCCATATTATTTGTGTGTATGGTGTGCCAAGCTTTGTTTAGCTTCCTTGTCTTCCTGCAATCAACACTGCAATGACATCATCATCAGCTTGGGAAAACTTCTCCAATTTAGAATATTTATGTTTATGCAATGTGCAGCGGTCCAGTTCAGGGAAGCGATGAAATATTAACCATATTGTAGATAAGAGGATAGTAACATGTTCAGTTTAGACAAAGCAAAATTTGATAGTGACAGTTAGATAATGATTACAAAGACACTCTTTACTTTTTATTTGGTTTAACAAAATGCTATATGTTTTTATGCAATATTTTTATCTATGAAAACTTTATTTTCCAGTTTATCTTCCTTGGAGTTCAGGTCAAACTATGTATGTAAAGAAAGACGGGAGTGAGAGGTTAAATTCCCAGAGCAACCTGGGGTTGAATACCCCGCTTGGGGGCATTACAACATTTGGCACATAACATAACATAGCATAACACAACACAACACAACACAACACATAACAAGCTGTTTTATGATGCACATGCAGGATCAATCCAGCAACTTTTATTTTACTTTTACTGCATTTTTAGCAGATGCTCTTATCCAGAGTGACTTCTATTTTTTAATTACAGGAACAGTCTCCCTGGAGCAGCTTGGGGTTAACAATGGTAGTTTAGTGATTCGAACCCCCAATCTTAAAATAACCAACACAGGGTTCCATCACTTAAACCACTGCACAACCACCACCCAGTTGTGATAATTGCTGCTTTAGTAATAGATCCTGCCTTACAGGTGCCTTTTAGGTGTACAGTTTCAGACTGTAACTCACCCATTGCCGTTCACAATCTGCTCGCCACCTGTTTACTACAGGCTACTTTCTACAAGACTACAGTGGAGCCGCTGTTATTTAGATGCAGCAGTAACACTGACATGGTAGTGACACAGTATTGTGCATCATAAAACAGCTTGTTATTATGTTGCTATGTGTGTTTAAGACACAACAGCATTGCTGGAGTTTTTATAGGTTGCGAGCATCAACATTACACACAGATTAGCCATAAATTTATGACCTCCCCATAAGAATGAGTAAGTCATCGGCTACACTCTTCAATTGGATCAGACAACATGGGCCTTTACTTCCCATATAAATCAGTTAATCTCGTCCCTTCATCACCCTCTCACAAGTTCACCAATTTTCCACATTAAGTAGCTACTGACCACACAAAATTGCTCCAATCCTTATGCTTGCCCACTTTTATGCTTCCAACACATCAACTTCAAGAACAAAATGTCAACAATATATCTCACTCACTGCCAGCTGCAGTTGTAACAAAGTAATCATTGGTGTCATTTACTTCACCTGTTCATAATGTTATGGCTGATCAGGGTAAACTGAGCATTGATCCCACTGAAGTACAAAATGAACATACAACAGACTATAGTCTCTAATTTCAAACCAGTAAGGTGGAGATTTCCAACACACCTTCTTTAACAAACTTTTCCAATGGATCTCAGAAGAGGGCGGCAAAAGTGCAAAGTTTGATTGCATCTTGAACAATGTATTGCTGCTACCTCAGATTTTGCCCAGTTATAGCTTTATCATACGCTTTTTGGTGTGCCTGTGTCAGGAGAAACAATTAATCATCATTGCTGATTTTTAATGCATTTATTTGTTTGGTTTAAAATTTGTCATTGCCTGCTGATGAAAATGTCTGGCTGATGAAAATTTCCTGGTTTGAAAATCTGGCCCGACTCAATATGTAGTTGAAGTTGCACAGCATTATGTTGATTTTCTGTTTTAACTGTGTTCTTGTCCATTGCATGTTGACAAGATTTTGTGAAGTTTGGTATCTAGCTATATATTGTAGCTGTTTTGAAGAATTTAACTGAGGAGTTGATTCACTTACAGTGATTCATTTGCTACTAGTCTTTATGGTGTGTTGTGTATTGTATGTATGTATAGTGGAAGGTCCAAAGTGTTTGATAGCAGTTGGTCAGCAGAAAGCTAGAAGTTAGCAGGTTGTTCAGCCAGTAATTCTGTCAGAATAAACCTTATAAGACCTTATAATTTCTTTTAAATATCACAACCATTTCACCAAATAATCTGTATATTTCTGACAGAAGATTAAAAAAAAATGTGGAGAAATGTCACAGTTCAACCTGCTAATGGGCAACTCTAAGTTGTATTTTTTGAATGATAACATATACCTCATTTAAAACTGAGTTACTTGGTGATGTTTAAATTAGTATGTTGTGACTTTATTCTAACTTAATTGCTGTGCTCATGCTTACCAAATGTTTGAGCTGGAAGGTGACCTGTAAGAGTGATGTGTAATGGAACACGGTGCAGCACGGATAAAGCTAAGGCTGAACTAAATTGGGAGGAAACACATTTACTTAGTTTATTCAAGTGCAAATGAAAGTTGGAAAGCTGCAGTGTTACATTAGTATTAATTTAGCAATAGCAATACTAATTTCCGCTAGCACTTGCTAACCGACGTTGCAGGTTCTCACAAATATGCTTGCGGACGTTAGCAAACGGGCATTAGATTCCATTCAAAGCAATTAGATTTGTTGTGTTTTCTAGTGGTGTCTTTCTAAATATTATTCAGCATATAAAATTAGAATAATATTTTTCAAGTGTGGGCTGGAAGGAGATGGAAGCAAACACAGTTATCTAAACTCAAATATGTTTATTTAAACAAAATATGGAAAATGTAGAATAGCAGGGGCTTTAAATAAGGAATATTACGTAAGCTACAAGTGAAGCAATTAGTAAACGTTAGAACTAAATGATACGATAAATGGCGACATCTGCTGGCCAACCGGAGAATCACAGGAACGATCCTGACAAAACATGTACATGAAAAAAAATCATACTGATTAAAAATATTCAAAATATAAATAAGTTGTAGGTACAGGCACTGTCATCATAAAATCACAGCTCATGATTATAGAATATATCATAAAGACACATTTCAGGTGAGCCTAAATGATTCCAGTTGTTAAGAATCGACAGAGAATCCAAGAATAAAACACAAGGAAAGACACCTTGTATAGCAAACAATATTAATGGTATGAATGACAAGAGATGTCCGTAGCTTCAGGTAAATCACATGTATTTATTTGACAAGCAAGCAAAGAATGACGTCTTCAGCTAGAGACTAGATTTGATTCAGAATCAGTTTATTCATGTTAAATTCATAATTGATTGAAAAGGACCTTAATACCAATCTTAAAATTAGCTCTCCACATGACTACGTGTAGATCACATGTAGATGTTGGGACTTTATTCAAATTGTCTTTATTTATACAGACATTAAATTAGTAAATTGTCACTTTAGAATAAAGTTACAACATACTAATTTAAACTTCTCCCTTCTGCCTTTAGCTAAATTGTGTTTTAAAGTAACATAACATATAGAGCTGGTAAATGACCATGTTGAGTGAACTTGTAGTCAATTTGTAGTGAATTGTCAATTATATGTTGATTACTGAGAACTCAGCACTTGATTTTGTTGTTGAATCGTCTCCCAGCCAGTACTGTATTTACTATAAGCATGATGTCACATGAACACACCATTAAGATCAGGTCATTTATAATCCCTTGATTGTGCTGATCTCATTAGTAGGGCATGTCTTGCCCTATTCCCTTCTGTTCAGAGTTTTTAGGTCAGTTTTGTGTCTATATACAGTACTGTGCAAAGGTTTGAGGCAGGTGTGAAAAACATTCTGTAAACAAAGAATGCTTTCAAAAATGGAAGTGTTAATCATTTATTTTCATCAATCAACGAAATGCAGTGAATGAACAAAAGAGAAATCTAAATCAAATCAATATTTGGTGTGACCACCCTTTGCCTTCAAAACAGCATCAATTCTTCTAGGTACACTTGCACACAGGTTTTGAAGGAACTCGGCTGGTAGGTTGTTTCAAACATCTTGGAGAACTAACCACAGATCTATAATCCTATAATCCTACAAAATAATATAATGACTACAAAATAATATAATGACTATAATCCTACAAAATCCCTGACTTTGTGCAAGTGTACCTATAAGAGTTGATGCTGGTTTGAAGGCAAAAGGTAGTAACACCAAATATTGATTTGATTTAGATTTTTCTTTTATTTTTCACTTTGCATTTTGTAAATTGATAAAAATGAACAATCATTATTTATATTTCTGAAAGCATTCTTTGTTTACAGCATTTTCTCACACCTGCCTAAAACTTTTGCACAGTACTGTATATTTCTTACATTTGTGCCTACAGTGTTGTGTTGACTGATGCTTTAAAAAGTGAAACGTTACTTCTTGCAAATCTGTATCATATGCCATATTGTCCTACAATTTTGTTCTGGCTAGTCCTTTATTTTGCATCTCCCTCTCTTTCAGGGAAAGCTGGTGAAGTACTTTAGCCGGCAGCTCTCCTACAAGCATAAAGTGCCCTTACAGGAGCGCAACGTGGAGCTGGATGGATTCCCACGTCTCACCCACTGGCTCCGCATCGTCAACATGAGGAAGGAGGTGACCGAGGTACAACACTGACCTTGCCTTCATTTCCTGTGTGAGATTGTGTGTGTGTTCATGTTTGTGTGAGAATGTGTGTACAGCTGTACAGCAGTGTTGAGCATGTTAAAGTAATTCGCTATAGTTACTAGTTACTTCTCCCAAAAAGTAGTTAGTAACCAAATTACAACATTATACAAGTAACTAGTTACCCAGGAAAGTAGCCCAACTATTGCGTTACATTATAAAAAAAACAAAAATGTCAGAGAATTTAGTTCCCCTACTTTAATGAAACTTTAAATTCAACTTTATGTTCATTTTTTGTAATAATAAAATGGAATATTACATATGTTTTATGAAAGAAATGGACACTTAATAGAATAAATTATTAACAGAAATGTTGTACACTAATCTACACTGATTTAAGGTTGCTAGAGAACAATGTGAGAAAAGACACCACAAATGATATATATTATTGTAGATATTGTCACTACTGTGTTTATAATAAGGGCGGCAGCCCCAGGTCGGTTGCGGGGCCTTTCTGTGTGGAATTTGAAAGCTCTACCCGTGTTTGCGGGGTTTCCCACGGGTGCTCCGTTTTCCTCCCACAGTCCAAAAGCATACTATTATATAGGTTAATTGGCAACTCTAAATTGGCCCCGTACAGTGTGAATGTAGCTTGATTGTGAGAGTGTGTGTGCCCTGCGGTGTGTTGGCATCTGCCCAGGGTTGTTCTCTGCCTTGCGCCCGTAAGTTCCTGGGATAGGCTCTGGTACTATTGCAACCCCAGATGGGATTAAGCGGTTCGGATAATGAATAAATGAATGAATGGTTATAACAATAGAACAAAACACAATGGATGGTTTGGAACTTTTGATATTTATTGCACTTTAACAGGCCACAACTGGCCATCAAATTAGTTTAAAATAAAATTATTCGTGTTAAGCAATGTACCAAAAAATACACTCTTTGTAGTGCAAATTAAATCAATCAAACTGTCATACAACTTCAAACTATTTAAGTGGCTTGGACGACGTGGCTCTCCCTCCTTCTTTGTTAGCAGTCCTCACATTAACCGCACTTGGATTTGGGCTGCGATCAACATCAGCGTTCTTGCCTTTATTAACTATGTTTATTTTAGTGCTGTTATTCCCATAACAGCGTACAGTGATGTGGTGCCTGCTACTTCTTCACAGATGGGTCAAATGCTGTGTCCTGTGCTGCTGTGTGTTCACAATAACAAATAATCACTCATTATAAAAATTTTGTGTGTAATGACATTAAAATTGACAGAATTTAGCAGGTGTTGTTAACCAGAGTGACTTCCTTCTTTGCAACTTAAAGTTATGCGTTTGCTCAGGGGCCTAAAGGTGGTTTTAGGGTCTGCTTGGATAGAAATATCATAAAAATGTTTCTTAATTACCTAATTCTTAATTTTCTTGAGGTAATTATTAGTCTGCTAGCTGTTGGACAAAATCAGATTAATGTGACGGACAATTTGCAAACTACCTCAGTTCCACTGATTTTACATATTTTGTATTCCAATATTTGCAGTGCAAAGCTCAGCATTAGTGCTGAACTTGTCACTCAGGTTAAGCATGCCACATTATTACAGGCATTCTACCTAAACCTTGTCTATATCTGTCCCTCATACCCATTTCATATGTATTTTTACATATATATACCCATTTTAGAACTGGAGACCTGAGTGCGTCTAAGATTAAAGTCTTCCATAATTCCCAAAGACCAGATAAATAGGTTTTAACATATCCTTGTGCTTATCACACTTTGTCTTCTGTCCTGCCTCACTATCATCAAGTTGATGTACAATACCCTTAACCCTCAATTGAGTAAGATTAAGGTAACTGAAGTGCTCTGGATGAGAGCACCTGATAAATGCTGTAAATATACAGTAAATGCAGTAAAAAGTCAAAGTCAAAGTCAACTTTATTGTCATCTCTGCTATATACTGTACAGATACATAGAGAGACGAGACGACGTGGCTCCAGGTTATTTCCAGTGCAAACAAACAAAGAACAGTAGAACAGAGAATAAATAGGCAGTGGCACAACTAGGCACATGGGATCGACAATAAATAAGTAAAAATACAAAAATATACATTAAACAATATACATTTTAAACTATACAATATACATTTTAAACTAGACAGGGCGTTTTAAATATAATTAGAAGCTAGAAATAGACATAGAGATTCTGAGTACTCCTGAACTGTCTGTGAATTTAAAATCACATGAGAGATTTTGTGTAGACAACAATGTTTCAATTACAACACAGACTTGAATCTAACTCTACATCAGAATGATTATGAACAAAGCTGATTTATTCTTCCTCTCAGCAGGACTCCATAAGTGGAGCTGTCCGTGGTGCTGCAGCCCCCATGTGGTGAAGAGAAGTAACTGCAGTTTGAATCAACCAATTACATTTCTAGACTCCCTGACGCTTCCCGGAACCAGTGGGCCTCATTAAATTTGAACTTTTGCTTAAATCTGTTCTTAAGAAAGTGCTTACATGTAAATATTATAATATTTAGAAAATCAAATAACTTTAGCCCAATAACACAACCCTTCCAGAAAGATGCTCAGAGATATTTGAAGAATCTCACTTTTATGCCTTTGGTTGAAGGACAATACCAATTTCACACCAGTGTCCCTGGCACTGCACTTGAGCATTGGGGTCCTCACAGGTTGACAACATAACAAGTACATATATATCATTAATATCCATTTTAAACTATATGACCTCCATGATAGGGTGACGGTGGTGGTCTAATGTTCTAATGTAAAGGTGCTCACCTTCGGACCATAAGGTTGTGGGATCAGATCCTACCTCGAGCACTACCACCACTGGGTCCAGCTTGCTCTCAGGGAGCTGTCCCTGTAATTAGCAAAATGGAAGTCACTCTGGATAAGAGCATCTGCTAAATGCCGTAAAAGTAAACGTAAATATTAGATGTCATGTTTGGTCCTGTAATCCCCCCAAAGCCACTAGGGACTGCAATGCCCCTTCTTTCCTGTCTTCATTTACAGATTGTTAGCCTAAATGTGCAAAGCCTACTTCCCTTGATCTCATGTCTGTTTTGTATTGCAA
Source organism: Distichodus sexfasciatus (assembly GCA_032718565.1). Taxonomy (NCBI): domain Eukaryota; kingdom Metazoa; phylum Chordata; class Actinopteri; order Characiformes; family Distichodontidae; genus Distichodus; species Distichodus sexfasciatus. Next base: position 2,365,031 of record JAVGVS010000044.1, read on the forward strand.
TCCTTTTCTCTATTCGCCCTGGTTGTTCTGTCTTCTTAGTTTGCTTTTTTCTGTTTGGAACTTTGTCTAGTGCCTTTTTTGCATTTTAAAAAAGGTTTTTAAAGTCCTATAGCTGTGTCCTACCTCCTGTCCCTCCTCCCTCAGACGATGACAAATACTTTGAGTATTTTAACTTGTGTTTAACCATGTATAGATATGAGAATATTTCTTTGTGAGTTATTAAATCACTCTGTTGTGTTTTTGTGGTGTAGGAGCTCTCTCCAGGTGAGTTGACTCTGGAGGCGTTGTTGGAGATGTCGGATGAGGAGGTTTGTGAGACGCTGCAGAAGTTTGGAGCTAGCGAGGAGGAATGTGCTCGTCTGAACGCCTCCCTCACCTGCCTGCGCTCCGCCCACCAATCAGGTGAGCTCCCACATCACAGGTCAAAGTACCAAAAAACAGTAAATATGTTTAGGAGTTACTTGTAGTATGTAGTATAGGTTAAACTGTTCAAACTTGTTTGATAAACTGTGACTCATCCAAAACACTACACACTAGACTTAGTGTCCCTTTTAAACCTTGCAACACAAAATTTACATACTTGATTTTTCTCTGGTTGGGTTTCTGTAGATTCCCTGCTTTCTTTAACACTTTGAACAAATTAAACATGATGATTTGGTTTGTGATGCCAGGCACCTAAGATGTCAGTGGAGGGCAGAACACAAGGAGTTTAAAGTTTGGGATCCAATATCAGTGACAGAAGAATTGCGAACGAGAACGTTTAAAAACAGCTTTGACATTTGGAAATCTCAATTTTGCCAGTTATTCCCCTGCTGTATTAATTGTTGATGCTATAAAATCCCTCTAATATTATATTGAATATTCTCATATGGTTCTACTTTCATCACTGTTCAGCCTTCCTAAAAAAATAAATAATAATAATAAAAAAAAATAAAAAAATAAATAATAATAATAATAATAATAAATAATAATAATAATAATAATAATAATAATAATACAACAACAACAACAATAATAATAATAATAATAATAATAATAATAAACAACAGATAAAGACATGACAATGCTATTGCCACAGTTATGGCTACAGTTGGTATTCAATTAGTTATTGAATAATTGATGCAAAAATGCATTTACATGTCCATATTTTTAAAGACTTATACTATCTATCTATCTATCTATCTATCTATCTATCTATATATATATATATATATATATACATATATATATATATATATATATATGTATGTATATTTTTTATTTTTTAATAAAAGGGATGTACAGATACTCAAACTGTCCTAAGTAGAGTATCAAGTCAATGTTCTTTCATTACTGTCCACCTCTGTCTTGTATACACAGAATCATGAAGTAAAGTTTAACTTAGCTGGATACAGTACGCATTTATGTTAACAGTTAATAGTGTAATAGGTTTAGTCTCTGATCGCAGAGTCTGTGGGTGATTTTGGTCTCCTATTCAAGGTCCTGTTTAGTCTTGCTTTGAGTCTTTTGTTAGGTCTGATTTTGCAGTTTTGGCCTGTGTTCGGGTCTGCCAAAAACATTAGTTTTTTGCAATAGCTTTATTCTGTCGGAAGAGGAAGCAACAGGCAACGTGAAGATGAAGCTGGTAGTGCAAGATCTTCACGATAGAGATTTATTCGTGAGGTAGTATTCATAGACCTACTACTTATGAACATAGTTAGTAGTTGCTTTACTTTAATATCCATAATTATCACTCTATGCCATCTCTACTATTTATGCAGTCCATTAAGAACAAATTTCATTTGTTATGTACAGAACCTTTCGAGGTTAACAGTATAATAGTAGTTTTCAAGTTCAGTAGTATAATTCCAGTTCTCATCTTTTTCTTGTAAATGTTGAGCAAAAACGTCAGTGTCAACTGTGAAAAAATCAGCATGAGCTTTCAGTTCGAGAGCCTGATTTATGTTTCTTTCTAGTATATTTCTCCTGCCCCTTGTCTACCAGCAGAGGGCAGCAAAGCTCCATTTAAACGTGTCTCCGAACGAGGCAACAGTCAAAAGAGAAAAAGAGGCAATTTCCATGTCAAATGTCGAGTAATGGCACAATAAAGCATCATGCTTTATTCTGACTTCCACCTGTAGCCTCAGCTTCCCGCCCTGTGTGTAAGGAGGCCAGAGTCGCCTGTCTTTCTGCTTCTCGTATGAAAACATTGCCAGACATTTTAGCCTCGCGAGTCAGTTTGTCGGTGTCATGTCTGTGATTTAACGTGGTCACTTTCTCCGTGATCGCTGCTTATTTTCGGCGCCAGTTTCTGGAGCTTCCAGCGTTTAATTCTGGAAGCCACGTCCCTAAAGACAGACGAGGAGCGTAATGCACGGCATCCTGATTACACTGCTCCGGAGGTGAGCCTGTTGCTACCTGTGTGCAACGTGCTGGTAAGTGCTCCTGAGATCACAAGTGTTCGTCCTCTTCATTTCATGTTAGCACGACTATCCACACCTGCTCTAGTACTTTTATCAGTAAGCAATATGTGTGAGATCGGCAGAGCTACTGATGATCATTTTATGGTTGATGACAACACAGAAAGAGAGAGAGGGCTATCTGTCTATCTATAAAAGAACAGAGGGAAAGAGAGAGTGCACATGAGAGAAATAAAGATAGAGAGAGAGAAGAGCTTTGGAAAGAGACAGAGAGCGAAAGTGAGTGATTATTTGTCATTGTGAATACAGCACAGCATACAGTGCACTGCCAAACTAAAATGTACCCTGCATTTGACTCCATATGAAGGAGCAGGGCAGCTAACAAGGGCAGCGCCGAGAGCAGTGCTTGGGGATCGTACTCATCATGAGCACTTAGTGCTAACTTCCAGGTCGTGGATTCGAACCTGTGACCTTCTGATCATACAATTAACTGCCTAATATGAGATGAGGCAATAGAGAAAATAGAGGATGATCAGAAAGAGAGGACGACAAAGAAGGAGAAGAGGGTCTCAAGAAAGAGCGAGAGAGGAAGAAGGAAAAAGAGAGTGGGGGGCAAGTGAAAATAGAAACAGAGATGGGAGAGAAGAGGATCATAGGCAGAGAAGACAGAGAGATAAAGAGAGAGCTAGAGAGACAGGTCTGTACTGTTGTTTTCAAATGCATTCGGTCAGTAAGCCTTGTTGGCCTGGATCATGATGGCAGAACTGCAGCTTACTTCCACTCTCACAAACGCACACACACACACACATTACCCTTCCATAGACTCCTCATAATGACTAGATGTATATAATTTCCATAACTCACACTCCAATCCCTAACCTTAACCAACCTCAGTAACCCACTGCTTATTTCTTTTAAGTTTCAAACAAACAAGCACATTTTCAGAAGTCATTTCTCCTCATGGGGACCTCTCAAATGTCCCAACAAAGCCCAAAACAGATAAAAGTGATTTTAGGGGTCAAAAAGTCCCCACAATGCCCCCACAATCTCATCATACATCACATCAAGCACAATTAAAAGGATGTCTTCCAGGTATGTTGCATATATTAAAATAATTAGCCAATTAGAGGATATATAAGAACAAGTTTATATTTAAAAAGTATAGTAAAAATACTTATACAGAACATTCTTTCATAAACAAAAATTTTTCTCTTGAAGTGGAGTTCACTGTTTATTTGCAGTACAAAATAAGACTTGGACATAACTATAAAGTGACTATTATTGACTTCCACCAATAATTCCCAGGCTGTGATCCTGGGGTATGTTTGTTTGTAGAAAACTCTTTATATAACATGCTCAGGATACATAAACTTACTTAATTTTAAATGAACTTATAAAGGTTTTTGCAAGAGACAAGTGGTGACATGAAATTTCTGAAATTTCCTCCACAAAAAACAGTGTAAATTGTCAGAAACACACACACACGCACAGTACAGTTGCTGTTGATGTGCCCAGGCTAGTCGCCTGAGTGAAGCCTGTACTTTAGCAGACAGCAGCCACCGGAGCCATTAGAAAAGATCAACATGGAAGCTAAAAGTCAGCGGTGGCGGAGCGCCCCTGCAGGAGCATTATGGGTAAACCAGGTCACCCAATGAACCCTGCACTATGACTCCATCACTAATGCCACAAACCTGTCATGAGATTTTAAACTTAAATTAAGAGAATCAAAATGAAGGACGAAGTTGTATAGAGTCTTGCCAGAATTGGGAAGAGTCAGCACTGTAGTTTAATTGCACAGTATGTGTTTCTAATTCCTGACCCATTAACCCATAGTTCTTTATTTTTTCAAAATGCATGCAGTATAGACGCCCAGTCTTTTTAATAATTTATTAATGGCTTTTTATCATTCTTTAGGTGAGTATTGTTGATAAATAGAATTTACCTTTTATGCAGCATTTCTGAAGCATAAATGTCTCCCTTGGCGAAATACAAGAATGCATTATTTCCATTAGAATTATTCATTTAAAATATGATTTTAATAACCAATATAAGTATTATACATATATTAATCCAATAAATTGTTTTTTCATCCTTTGTTTTGTCAGTTAATTTCTTCCACTCTGCTCTCCCTCTCTTTCTTTCTATGTATCTCCTCTAACCCCCCTCTCCTCTCTTTCTCTTTCTATATCTCTCCCTCTAACCCCCTCTCTCCTCTCTTTCTTTTCTATATCTCTCCCTCTCTCTAACTCCCTCACCTCTTTCTCGCCGCTCTTTCTCCAAACCCCTCTACATTCTTTCTCTTCTTCCTATATCCTCCCCTTACTTCTCACTCTTCTCGCTTCTTTTCTTCACTATCTTCCTCTCTTTTACTTTTTCGCCACTCTCTTCTCTTCAACCCCTCTATCTTTCTTCCTATATCTTTCCCTCAAGTCTCTCTCTCTCTCTCCCTCCTCGGGCTGTCTTCTTCAACCACCTCATCTTTCTTTCCCATATCTCTCCTCTTACTTTCACCACTCTCCTCTCTTTTTCTTTCCACTATCCCCTCCCTCTTTACTCTTTTTTTCTTTCGCTGTCTCTTTCTCTTAACCCCTCATCTTTTCTTCCTGGGTGCACCTCTCCCCCCACTTGTCACCTCTCCGTCTCTCCCTCTCTCCCTTTATCTTTCTCTTCCTATATCTTTCCCCCCTCCTCTGTCCTCTCTCTCTGTCTCTCCCTCTCCTTTATCTTTCTCTTCCCTATATTCCCTCCTCTCTCTCCCTGTCTTTCTCTCCACTATCCTCTCCTCCAGATTCTCTCCCTCTGTCTCTCTTTCTTTCTCTCTCTTTCTCTCCTATATCTCTCCCTCTCCTTCTCTCTCTCTCTCCTCCTCATTTTCCTCCCTTTCACTCTCTCTCCCCACTCCCCTTTCTCTCCACTTATCTCTCCTTCACCTTTCTCTTCCTCTTTACTCTTCCTTCCTCCAACTTTCCTATATCTTCTCCCTCTCTCCATTCTCTCTCCCTGTCTGTCTCTCCCTGTCTCTCCTTTTATCTTTCTCTTCCCATATCTCTCCTCCCTCTCCTCTTCTCTCCTCTCTCTCTCTCTCACTCTCTTCTCTAACCCCCCATCTTCTTCCTATATCTCTCCTCTCTCCTCCGGGCTATTTTCCCTCCCTTTCACTCTCTCTCTCCTCCCACCCCTTTCTTCCACTATCTCTCTCCCTCTTTCTTAATTTTTTCTCTTCCTCTCTTTTTACTCTTCCTCTCTCCAACTTTCCTATCCCTGCCTCTGCCAATTGAAAAAAACAATTTTCTATTTCTCCTACAATATCAAAGTAACACCTATTGTTAGTTTTTCTGTCATATCTGCTATCATCACTCTGGTGAGTATGAGGTAAATTAAGAATACTAAAATGGGAAAAAATCAACCTCCTTCCACTCTTTCTTTTCACTCTCACACTCTCTCTCCTCTGCTCTTTTTTTCCCTCCTCTCGCCATATCTCCCTTTTTTTCAGTCTGTCTCCCTCCTCCTATCTCCTCCACCTCTTTCCTCGCCTCCTCTGCCTCTTTCTAGTCAAGTGTGTTGTTCCTACACTGATCCAAAATGTCCACATCTCTCTCTTACATCATGTGACATCATCAAAGTAGAACCCAGCTTAAAAAGCATGAAATTCCTATTTTCTGATGGAATGCCCAAGTAACACGGATCGGGTTATTGTTTTTCTGTCACATTCAAGATATATATTTTACTTTAAAACGATTGAAGGGCGCCAGCCCTCATCTGAAAGCATTTGGGGAAATAGATCTATGGGCTGAAAAGCAGAACGCCTTAATGTAGCTTAGTCTTATGTCCATTTGTTATCTTTCACATCTATTCCTCTCTCAGTATTATCCATCCTTCCAGCCTTGCAAGCTTTCAGGGTTTTTTTGTAAAGCCCACGTTGGTCGATACTCCCTGCTTTTCTTTCTCTCAGCCTCATTGTTGAGGAACGTCCTAATGAACAAATTCATTATATCTTAACATTTCGGCAGAAGTACGAAAGCCGGGCGTTTTGGTTTCAGACTTCCCGTTGCCGCAGAGCTTGGGACGCATTGTCGTGACGCTCGTGAGAGGCGTTTATCGCTAATGACGCGACGGCACGTCCTTCCTTAATTACTGCTGGGCTGGCTGACAGAACGTGAGCGGGTAGTCGCGGTTGTTGGTGTAAGCAATGTATCTTACCTCTATTCTTGCCCCACCTATAGAAGTATGTGTGTGTTTGTAATACGCGCAGTATGTTCTCATCAGGCCTTTGTGTCGTTATTAGCAGCACTACCAGTTAATTTATGCCCCCAGACTTTTTACACATTTGTAAATATAGCTTTTCAGGCCATGTTACTTGATTAAAAAGCATCTAAGCTACAGCCAAGCTACTGTTCTAATGTAGTAGTTAGCTACACTGCACGCTACAAAGAAAAAAGTAGCTAACTACATCCATCTTGGCCATATCCACATCCATATCCGAGATATTTCAGATTCTTATCTATCTTGGCCAGGGTGGACCCAACCCTGACCTGTCTCACAGCGGCTTCAATGCAATGAGTGTGAACCACTCAGCTCACTATAGCATATCAGATGCCACTTCTACCCTTCCAACACCAATCAGAAACTAGCTGAAAAATACTAATCGCTAAAGAGAGAAAGCATGCATATTTTAGTAGTATTTTCCATGTCAGGGAGAACACTTTTGAGCCAGGACAGGATTCGTAATTTCCTTTTGAATTAAAAATAATCTGTTTCACGTATACACAGAGTTCCTACTGTGTGCTGATTGTACAATCTCAATTTCTTATTATCATGCCAGGATCACCAGTGTTAATCTTGAAACAAATCCCAGGAATTTTTAACCCAGCAAAAACAAAACTAGTCAGAGCAATAGAAGAAACTTGAAACTCTTTCAGATTGCTGAGTCCATGCTTTTGACCAAACACAGGCGCCTTTCACTTCTTAGCAGTTCAAAGTGTCGCCCTGACATAGAGTCAGTGGTCACCCTGGTGTTATAGAAATGTGGCGGCACTATTCATCCATTCATCTTTCAAGGAAATGCATATATCACATTCTAATTGGGCTTATGTTATTTACCCCTTATGTGCTGGTCAGATTCAGGAATCTTGGACCCTACAAAAGAATATAATTTCACACAAGTATTGGTCCAGCCTGGACTCTGACGATTGGTCTGTGGAGTTTTTGTAGATGTACTTAAGTCTCTCTTGTAATTTGACACGACGGAAGTTTCAGATGAGCTGCCACATTCATACATTCATTTGGGTGAGAATGCCCTTTTTTGAGAGGTTTTCTAAAGCTATTGACTTGATGAATTTGAATTGATTCACATCCTCCTCCAGCTCAAGTGGGTATTAATTTATCAAAACGAAATGGTTTCATTTTGCAAATTAATGAAGGTGAAAGTTGAAGTGCATCTTGTTGTCGCTTAAAGCAGAGAGATGCCTGAGGCACTTTTGGTGTGTTGAAACAAAATAAAATTAATTGATGGAATTTATTTAATTAATTAGCGCTATGAATGCACGATCATATAAAAGTCTTCCCAGAGAGGAGGAAGAAAACGTAGAAGGAAGGAATCACTTGCTGCGCAACAAACCTCAGGGCTTGGACAGACTTTGCACTGAACCTTCCTGAGGCCGAGGGAACAAGGTGAGCGTGGCTTCAGCAGAGACAGCAGCATTCAGCGAGTACCTGTTGCTGTGGGAGCTGAGGTGTTGTTTCGGGGTCAGAGGATGAGGGCAAATGAGCTTCATGCCAAGAAGGTTGATTTGGACATGAAAGAATGTTGGTGCAAAAAGAATCATGTTTTATTAAAACATGCTTATGAGGGGGAGTCTTTAATTGGAAAAACTAAAAACTTGCAACTAAGAATACAGGTTGAGAGTAGAGGCTTGAGGTGAATTGAAAGCAACTGAACTACTTTTAGGTTTCACTTCTTATCTGAAAGGCTTTCTTTGTATTTCCACTAATATCATTTGTGTGTTGGTGGTTTGGGGAGCATAGTCTAATGATTTTCTTTCAGGGGCTCTTAAAAAATCGCTTTTTGAAGCGGGCGCTCTTGAAAATTTCCACACACGCCAGTTCATAATGCATGGGGAGGTGCATCATGATAAAATAGAGCTGTATCGATTGTTCCAATAACTCGAATAATTCTATTACAAAAAATGGGCAAGGCTATTTTTCTAGAATCGAAGCTTCGCTTAATTCATTTTACTCGCCAGAACATGGTCCGCATTCACACGGACGCTTAATAGTGACACACAACGTTTTCAGTGGCGCAATCAACATAAGACCTGATCCCTCTGCATGTGAATGTATTTGTGAGATGTTCCGTGCATTAAAACAGAAGTAAATGCATAAAAACGCATAAATGACATTTTTCGAGATGTAAACACATCGGCCAGGTAATGATCAAGACACTTGAGTCAGCCTGCTATCGTAAAACGCTTCGGTTCGGTGCAAAATGTCCTCATTACAGACACAAACTATATTTTAGCTGATAACAACTACAACAACAGCGTTTACCTACAATTCTGCCGCTTATTTAGATTTTCCCATAGATTTTCCTCGCTTATTCTGGAACGATTTACTAAGCGATCATTGTGACTGCCCATGCCCAGAGGATTTGTGTAGTTCTCTGCAAAAGCAGCTCATTTTATAGGCCAAATTGGTTCAAAATGACAAACTTCATTATTTCATTTTCAATTGATCAATTTTTTTTTTCAATTTTATAACGTTATAGTGTAATCAATAAGAAAGAAGAAATATTTATATGTTTTACATTTAGCAATTTTGAGAAACAAAATAATTCATATACATGGGGTGTGTGTAATTATTTTACATTGTTTTAGTTAGGAAAACAGTAAGTGTTTCCTTAAGCATTACAGAATCATCTCAGTGATGTATTCAGACATTTTAAAGCATTATTTTATGTTAAAAAGATTGTCTTATATATATATATATATATATATATATATATATATATATATATATATATATATATAAATGTATGTACATATGTACTGTATATATATGTGTATGTGTATGTGTATGTGTATGTATATGTATATATATATATATATATATATATATATATATATATATATATAGCTGCCTGTGTTAAGGATCTAGAAATCTGTGTTGAGGGGGTTGAAGGCTTCAAAATTGTGATTGATTGAAAACAGTAACCCACGCCCTCGATTCTCTATATCTCTAATTTCAGACAAGATTCTGCCGGTGAACCTTCCTCCGAGACCTAACTGGCTACCTGAGCCAAACTTCGCCCATCGAGTAGTTTGTTTGCTGTCTCTTCGGTAATTAAAAAGGTGCGATGAGCGTTTTCCACAGCCAGAGAAGGGTTTCTAGGAAAAATCTGGGTCTGCCATGCCCACAGGAGCCCCTCGTCTGGGGTGGCATCATGCTGAGGAGGCTCCAGAGCAGAGCGCATTCTCCACATCGCCTGCACTTTGCCCCTCACAGGGCCGCATGAGATCCGAGGGCTTAATAGTGAGCCCTGTATGAATTATAGCGAGCTACTATATAAAAGGCGACACTGTATCTGTGTCGGTTCTCAGTCGCTCATATGTGACATGGTAGGTTTAATCTTGGTGAGATTGAACCGGCGCAACCCAACTGCCCCTCTTCTTTTTCATAATTTTTGAGACGCTCTTCCCCTCTTTTTTCTTCCAAGTTGAAATAGTTTATATAGTGTATAGCTGAAACGCCATTTCAATATTTTTTTGGTTAATTTGTGACCATCTACCAGAATGAGCTTCCGGAATGAGCTCTGCTCTATTTATTTTAGATACGGGCCGATTATGTTGAAAAACATCACAAAAGTATTGTTTTTTCTTTTTTGGAGACCAGATTAATTTTGAAGACCTTTTCTTTCATATAAGACCAAAAAAGAAAACTCGATATTTTTGATGTTTGTCACGCCGACTCCCGACTCATTACGGCAGATCCGGTCACATGTTTAGCTCAATGTTTATCATATCCGCGTGTCGGCTTGGAGCGCTCGGTAATTAAAGCGGAAAGCAAACGCTGAAATAAATGTTTAGGGGTATCCAAGAAGTAGAAACGTGTCGTTTAAAAATATTTGTTGCTTCTGTTTGTTCAATGTATCATTCTAATCATGAATCTTCTTCCTCTGAGGCCGAAAAGGCTTCTTCCCCCCCCGCCCCCCCCGACATAAATGTGGAAAACTGTGTTAACGAGGACTTTGTGCTTAAAAAAACAGTAACCCGTGTCCCTAATTCTATCCATTCGTGAACCTTTTTCGTGGACCCTCCGTTTTTTCCAAAATATTTTTTTGCAGACATGTAAACCGAGCCGTATGTAAATTAACATCTGCGCTGGAGGTACATGGTGGAAGTTTGAACCAAACGGAATATGATTTGCGTTTAAAAAATGAAATCGGTAAAGTACCAGATTAATTGAGGGTGTTTAACGTTCTCAGCCCTAATAAATATCATTCACGGCCCTAATGGAATCGGCACTTGGGCTTTTGCCAATAGTGAAAAATAAAAATACATGTAGGAATGAAGGAAATTTACTGTGTAATATTTCTGTTCTTTTCTGAAGTTCACTGAATGAATGTGCTGTTTTTAGTTGGTAAAAATCAAAAGCAACCCGGTGACATTAAAAAAACCTTGCTCTTGCAACAAAATGCATGTTTGTGTCATAACACCCCTTAGCAAAAAGTAGTATACTAAGTTCATTTTATTAAGTATGCTTGAGTATAAGTATAAGTATAGCAAGTATACTATGGACCATGTACCATGTACCTTGTAGTGTACTAGAAAGTATACTAATTTAATACTTCTTCAGACTAAATTGGAACATTTTTAAGTTTATAAAAGTATACTTTTAGACTTTAGTAGACCTTTTTTATACTTATCAGTATAAGTCAAGTATACTTCACTATACTATTCTTAAGCATATAAAATATAGTATATAAAAAGTTAACTTCAAGTATACTGCCTCAGTTTTAGTATATAATAAGTATACTCGTAGTACACTTCAATAAACTACTTTTTGATAAGGGACACCCGATTTAACTCAGTTATTAATCCCACAATGTGCTGCAAAATCGGTAGAGTTTTAGAACTTATTGCAGTTTAACATTAACTGATTGAACGCCTCCTTTATCCCTCGTTTCAATTTGCTCGTAGCTAGGATCAGTCACACTCCATTTTCGGCTAGGAACAGCTTTGTGGAAAACCCTGGGCTTGTATAAAAAGCCTCCTTGTTTTCTCTTATCTTCCTCTTACAAGAACCTTTTATGCTTCATTTTTAACGCTTCGCAGCGTCCCAACATGTGAAGTGTTGTTTCTTACGCAATTGTTGGTGCTTTTCTTTAGCATGAACATAAAAGCCATTGTTCTGGGTTAAAACGCAGTGCAATATTTTCTTTTTCTGCGCTGTTTCATTGTACTGAGCGAGATAAATACACACAAGGACTTCTGTTATACAGTTCGAACCACGGCTGTCAACTGTGATTACGTTTTTTTTAAATGATGGATTGCACCTTTTCTTCCACAAATTGAGCATTCTTTTCTGCCTGTAAAAACCACTGAGGTACTCATGAGCACGGTACCGTCCCCAGGCACTGCCCACCGGGCACGGCAAAAAAAAACCAACCCTGCCCACTGCTCCTTCATGAATGGGTCAAATTTCATTGTGATGCACTGTGTACTGTGCTGTGTTGTAGTGTGTCCACAATGACAAATAATCACTCACTTAACTGTCTAATTTCTAAAATTCTATTTAAATTTGCACAGTTTAGGGGCGATCAGGGTACATTTCACTACACGCTCTGATTTGCGTCCTGTTAGCTCATTAGTGCTCACCTATACTGTCTTCACCTGAATTGGGAGTTTTGAGTTAGAACATGAGCCTGTAATGAGAGGAGAGGAACAGCATCATCCAAAAGAAGATTTTTGGGACCCGCTTTCACTTTGCAGTCTTGTTTTTTGTTGCTGTCACTCACTGGGTGTATGGTGAGGTTTTTTTTTCACAGCAGGTTTTTACTGTGTTTAAATAAAGCACCTCATGTTGTCAGTAGATTTAAGAAAGTTGTGTATATCCAAAAGACGATCTTCATTTTAGCTAATGGAGAGCACAGACCTCCTTATTTTCATGTTTTATTTTTTCGTCGTTTCTTGAGACTTTGTGACAAACTGTATGTGACATCGGTATTGATAATTAGCTCTCAAGTTGACGCTGAATCACCCTGGGAAAAAAGAAGAATATTTTCTCATAAACTCCAGCGGGACTGTTTTTTGGAAAACACAGACGCTTTTATAATGAGAATAATTTGGCATAATTGCTCGTGTGAAACTTGCATCTCAGCTCACAACCTACCTACTGTTTGCTGTTTGTGCTTCTTTCCTCAAACCTCAAAACCAAGAACACGAAAAACAGATGTGGGCAAAGTACCTTTAAGGACAGAACTGAGTTCAAGGTTTTGCTCTGACCTTATTTTTGTTCAGGATTTTCAGCAGCTCTCCAGATGCCAAAGTGTTGCCTACTGCTCTTTCATGGACGAAACGTTGACATTTGGTGGCACGTTCACAATGACAGCTCACTAAAAATGATGTTTAGTAGCCTAAGTGTTACATAATCCAAAATTCAAATGGTAGTCGAACACATAATGCAGTGGTTGTACAAAACAAAGGCTGGTTTAGAAGTTGATATGTCTTGTATTCCTTGTTAGCCAATTTATTGATAAAGAAAGTCTTGTGACTTTGAGATAATGAAAGCTGCTTTCTTGAGGTCATGAGTTCATGATCAGAAGAAAACAAAAGGGCTTTTCTTGAGATTATGACATTTTTTTCTCATTTTGTTAACAGAATGAAAGTTGTTTTTTCCATAATTTTTTTGTGATCTCGATGAACGAAAAAGAAAATAATAATTATGATCTTGAAATAATAACTTTTGTTACGTTGAGTTCATGATTCATCACTAGTTCATTGTGATTATTAGTTATTTTTTTCAACATAAAAGTTGTTTTTCTCATGAAGTCAACATAACAAAAGTAGTTTTTTTGATAACGCAACTTATCGTTTTGTTATTTCACTAAAACTGCAAGTGTCCAAGCCTTTATCTCAGGTGATGAACATTGATATAATAATTGTCCAGGGCTGATAGACATGCCGCTGTTTTGACTATGATCTGAGTAAAATCAGATGTGTTCATTCACGAAGATATTGTCAAGATACTAAACCTGTTGCTGTATCACTCTCAAAAATAGGCATTATCTCAAGAAAACAACTTGGTTCATGTCAAGATCATAAGAAAAAAACCTCCTTATCTCAATTGAACAAAAGTTGTTTTCTTGAAATCACGAAACGGATGAACTGAAATCTTGAGAAGCAGTATGAGGGTTTCATAACAAAATAAAAAGTTGTTTTCTAAAGATTTCGGAACAAACCAGAAAAATGCAGGTTTGAACCACTGATGAAATTCAAGTTTCTTTTCTCGTAATCTTAAAAAAAAATGTTGACATGCAGAATAATAGAATAGACAACACAAGTTCACGTTGGGTGGCCCTGATAATGAGCAAATATTCAAAGTCTGTGTAAATAGCCTTACATGCATCACAAATGCATTTAGAGTCTATATGTGAATTTATAGTGAAATCTTTGTAGATCTATTGTATTGTGTCTTGTTTTCTTAGTCATCTTTAATTATTTCTTCTTTTTGTCTATATTGTAAAATTTGAAAAGGGAAAATGGACCCAGGCGGCACGGTGGCGCAGTGGTTAGGGCTGCCGCCTCACAGCGAGAAGATCCTGGGTTCAAACCCCGGGGATGGCCATAGGGTCTTTCTGTGTGGAGTTTGCATGCTCTCCTGTGTTTGTGTGGGTTTCCTCCAGGCGCTCCGGTTTCCTCCCACAATCCAAAAGCATGCACTATAGGTTAATTAGCGACTCTAAATTGGCCCCGTAAGGTGTGAATGTGTGTGTGACCGTGTGTGTGTGCCCTGCGGTGTGTTGGCGCCTGCCCAGGGTTGTTCCCCACCTTGCGCCCGAACGTTCCCGGGATAGGCTCCGGTCCCCCTGCGACCCCAGTTGGGATTAAGCGGTGCAGATAATGAATGAATAATGCAAATGGATCCATGTGAAAAAGGAACGGCAGGAGAAGATTAGAAAATGCTAATGGTCTTCTTAGATTTTACGACGATTATGATTGTCATATTCTGGATCAACCACTTTGAAACAGAGGACGCAGATGCAGGCTTCATTTTGCACTTAACACTCTTTAATGTTCAAACAGGGAAATAAACACAAAAACAGCAAACTCGCAGGCTCTCATCTCAATACAGAGTCTCTGGTATTTGCTCTTGAAACACCTGTCGAAACCGAAACCAAAGTCCATGCAGCTAAGCGGAATTCCTCCACACACAGCCTCTCCATAGAAGCGTTGCACGAGTTAGACTTAAGCCCAGTCGGGTGCGGTTGCATTTGCTCTAGAACTGAAAACAATACACAGATGCAAAAAGTTAGTATGAGGCCGGGCCGAACTGACTAAAATAATACAAAACCCAGGTATGTGCAATCACTCGGAAAACCTGTGAGCGAATCAGATCGGAAAGTGCAACGTGCAACCATGATCTAATGTGGAACTGAAAAGGAAAACTAAACAAGACACAGATGATAGACATTAGCCCGCAATTACACATTTTTATTAATATCTTGAATCTTATCAAGGACAAAAACCAGCATTAACAGTCTTCTTTTTTCCAGTAGGAAGCCCCATTAAGCTTTTATGACCCATTTTATTTCATTTAGCTCATTGTATCGTAATGATGTTGTGGTAGCATTTTAAAGTCAAATTTCACCGTTCCGTCATTAATAAGTAAAGCGTCAGCAGTTGATACAAATGAATGTAAATGGAGCTGGTTAAAGAAAAGCAGCTTTGTGGTGCTTCCTGACTAAGTGCTGTTGGTTTTTATCAAGGCTTCTTTTGAAAAAATACAGCACTAAGTGCCTCTGCCCAGCAAAACACAGCGCAACCTCAGAGTGGTTGATGCGTCAGACGCCTGCTTCCCCACTTTATTTTGGATTACATACAAATTTGAAATGCTCTTCACAAAAAGAGAGAGGGCCGGAAAGAGAGAGGGGCCAGAGCTCATCTGATAGGACAAAAGGTGGCACGCTAATAGAAAAAGTTCACTCGCAGTGTGGAGTTTCGACTCATCCTATTACATATCTCATATTTCTAGGTTCTGGTGTTCAGATGGATTACAGAACCTAGAAAGGAAGAGCATAGATCCAAAATGGATACATCAATCAGACATCATACGTACTGTAACTGCACTTTATTGTGAGCAGCAGGTCTGTTTTTGTACAAAGATTAGATTTGGCCTCATTTTTGGCCAAATTTTCTGAAATTTGTTCTTAAGAAGGTTCCCTAGAAAAGTTGAATTTCTGAAGTGTTCTTAAACTACTGAAATGTTTGCATGTTTGTTGTTCTAATAATGAATGCCCTTTTCTCTGTAATTTGAAAACGCATGTGAGGTGTTCTTAATTAGCATTCTAGGAGCAGTTGGTACAGTAATGGTTAGGGAGTGTGACCCTTGATTGGATGTTTGCCGGAAAGTCCCGGACCAATAAAGGAACCCCTGAGGTACTTAGGAGCAAAGTACCATCCTCAAGCACTGCCCCAAAAAGTAACCCACTGCTTCTTCACGGATGGGTCCAATGCTGAGGTCACATTTCATTGTGGTCCGCTGTTCTGTGGTGTGTTCACAATAACAAATAATCACTCACTTAAATTCACTTTTTTAAAAATCCCATAAAAAGGCAGGAACCTGCAGCGTTGTGTTCACATACGCAATTGGACGTGGAGCAACAACAGTCAGTGGGTTACTTAGAGTAAAAGTTCACTAACAATAATGAGGGCGCTGGTGTTGAGATACAAGAAGGACGTTGCTGCCACATTAGCGCTTTGGATAATCATATTACACAACACAGAAAGGAAGAGACCAGAAACGAAACGTCTGTACGAGAGACAGGAAGGCAGCAGGAAGGATTCAACACCGAAAACTATCAGTCCAGACTACACTTTCAGGGGTGAAATAATCATTTTAGCACATAGGGAAACTACTACAGCGTATTAAAATCTGAATCAGAATGAAGTTTATTATACGTTGTCACATACAAGGAATTTGCTTTGGTGCTTGGTGCTGAGACATTAAAAAGATTTGTAAATATATAAGCAAGCTACTAATATAAATAGATAGAGGGATAAAGGGATAGCAATGTTCAAACTGAAAAACAGACATAATTACAAGGATACAGTTTGGGGCGATTAGGGCCACAAAAATGGAGGTGATGGAAAGGGTAAAATTACAAATTCAGCATTTCAGAGATTAAAGTCATATATTTATGAGAAAAAACTCAGCTATTCTCTGACATTGTAAAGTCATATATCTGTGAGAAAAAAAATCAAAGCTTTGAGATTAAAATCATACATTTACATGAGGAAAACTCAATTATTCTCTGACACCGTCAAGACAGGCTTTTTTTTTTGCAAATTTATGACTGTACAGTGTCAGAGAATATCTGTGATTTTTTTCTCATACATTTGCAGGTTTAATCTCAGAACTTTGTAGGTTTCCCCCACAAATGTATGACTTTACAATGTTATAGCCATACAATGTGATCATGCCATCACCACACAACCAGGGTGTTATATACTTTCCATGTTATAAAGGAAACTTGTGTTATTTGACAGTTTTACTAATAAAAGTTCTCTAAGCAACTTTCCAGTACTTAACCAGAATTCAAATCTGCAGTTTATCAAATAAATGAATAAAGGTGTAAAACGTTTAATCTGATGTTCTGTATGACCGCAATATATGTCTGCAAACTATGTGTTGAAAATGGAACTTACTTGCTGGACATTTTGTTGAGCTTTAGAGCTGTAATTAAAGGCAAATTCTTCCTTAATAGTCAAGGTCATAAAGGTGCATGTAAAATGTCTTCCAAACTAATGAATATGTATTTGTTTTTTGTTTCCCTTTTCAAGAACAACTTGAGGACGAGAAATTACACAGCAACGGAGGTGACACATCATTGCTTTTTTGCCTTCTCTCCCTCCAAGAGTCTGTCTGCATTTTCACCGTCTTCATTGCATAATAAAAGTCTCCTGTCATACTGTCACCATTGCCATGGCGTTTCAGGCATGGTGCTATAGACTTGCCTTTCCAGTTGCATTTGTTTTTATTTCCTCTTTTTTCACTTCTGTCTCTGTTTTGTTGTGATAGATGCTGTCTGACTTCTCCTCACAGTTGACCCTCCATGTGACTCATGGTATCCGACTCACAATCCTTTGCTGTCTTCTCTTCTCTTCTCTTCTCTTCCCTTCTCTTCTTCTCTCACAATCCACTGCTTGTTCGTTCATTTCTCTGCCACATTATTCATAACATCCCCACTGAACAAAGCAGCATGGCTCAGTCTAAATTTCTGATGGATCATCGAAGTGATCTTGTTTAGTCTAATTTGTCTAAAGAAGTCCAAATCACGAACATCTTTTAATAGGGGTGTAAAGTTATATTGTTATAGACTGATAAATCGATTCAGTGTTCAATAAGGCCATAGCATCGATCCCAAATGTAAACATTAGTCAGTATTGTAATGGCTCTTTACACTGATCAGGAAGTCTGTTTTTATTAAAAGAGCAGATTGGACCTCATTCACCAACTGATATTAAGAAGGAGTTTGTTCTTACAACCCATTTATGCAATTTTCAGGAAGATTTTGACATTCACCAATGTTTAAAGTTTCAGCTTATTTAAGGTTTGTTCAATTCGACAGTTGTATAAATAATATATTATATAAATGCCTTGGCTTTCATAAGAATAGATTTAAGAAAAAATGTTAGAAAATATTGGTAAGTGGTGGTAATCTTTTTATATCTAAATGTCTGGTTGACTTCCGATACAAAAAATGGCGAATGATATTTCTGTTGATGACATGAACAAAATGTAATTGTATTAAATTAGTATATGATATAATATTGTCTTATATCCAACACCGACTTCTGAATTGCATTGAATCAAAACTTATTGCATCACCTCATAAAATACGGTCTTCTGGATGGTTCCTTGAACTATAAATGTTACTTGTGATTCACACCTCTAGACCAAGGACTGGTTTCTTGAACTTGGTTAAAGCCTAGTCTTGGACTAAGTAGTAATACCAATGGAGATTTACCATTGAAACTCAAAGCTAGTTCAGGAATAGATTAAATCCTAAACTGGGAAATTGGCCAGACAAGTTTCAAACAAAACCAGGACTGGACTGGACTAAACTGCATTTTTTCAGCAGGAATGTTAGTCTTGTGTTCTAATATTAAATATATCAGATATGAATTCTAACACTCTTTGTGGCAATTTACACAGGAACCAGCAGCAACCAACCCAAGCAGGACTGGTCCATACAGTGGCCCACGTCCGAAACGGGGAAAGAGAACACACCAGTGGCACCCACACCCGACCCGGGCCAGTGGGTGCGACTACAGCTGTCTCAAAGCCCTAAATTACAGTCTCGCTACAGCCAGCACCTATGCCACAGCCCCCAGGCCCTGGCACCACCTTTCTACACCATCCAGGCTCACTCCCAAACTGACCGGCTGACTGTAGATGCGCACCCTGCCCTCACTGGCCTGGACTCGGGCCATCGCTCTCTACCCCCATCCCCCAGACAGAGGCACTTCGCCCACACTCCTCCACGGACTCCCCTGGTGGTCAACACCATGACCCCACCCGGAACACCCCCTGTCCGGCGCCGGAACAAGCTAAAAGCCCCTGGCACGCCGCCCCCCTCCAGCCGAAAACTCATCCACCTCCTGCCAGGGTTCACCGCTCTCCACCGCAGCAAGTCACACGAATTCCAGCTGGGCAACCGGGTAGACGACGCCCAGACACCCAGGTAAATTTGGATGGTTAACTTTATTACAGATTATTTAAATGTGTACAAAATAGGGGTGTGATAAATTACCAATATGAAGTGGAAATTGTTCAGTCGGTACAGTTGCGGGGTGGTTAGCGCTGTGTCCTCACAGCAAGAAGGTTCTGGGTTCAACCCCTGGGTCAGCTGTGGGGTCAGCACTTTCTGCACTTTCTGCACTCAGTCTACAAGCCTGTGGTTTGGGTTAGGTTGACATAGGTGTGTATGAATCTACAACAGCTGAAAAGCACTCATTTTATTGCATACATATTTTGTGCAAAACATTAACTTATTGGGGTTTCTTCAGTGTATAATATCACACTTTTTTAATTTAATAACTTTCTTAAGAGCAAATTTACATCTCCCAACTAAAAGCTGATGATTTCAAAACAAGCCACCTTGGGTTGTTTTTGAACCCACTTGCGATTTATACCCCTCTGCTCAAATCCTCCCGCTCTGCTCACATGCCCTGAACCTAACCAAATGGGGGCTGCAGTACCATGGACATAAATGGCACTGTGGTCATGATCCCAGGACATTCTTGCCGTGTAAATGGTGTTCGTCTGTTTTTCTTTAGTGTCCCTCCCAGACACTAAGTGGGCATGTAGGTAGAGTGGGTTTTTAGTAGAGCACCCAGTCACTGGCCAGCGGAGTGGATAAAATGGCATTAGAGCATTGATTACCGGTCTCACCGCTCTGATCCAGCACAGAGCCGTTTCCCTGTGCTCTAATAACCACGCTCTGCTTTGGCCAAGCCTGCAGATAGGCAAATTTAATCAGGATGGAACCCCTCCATGCCTCCTCGCTAGACTCGATTGGGGACTTCGCAAGCCTCATTTGAGACTTCTCTGGCTTACCTGGGGGTGGGTGAGGGTTCTTGTAAACGGGGGCTGACGTGTTTGTCCCATAAAGATTTAGACAGATGTCGTACGATGGTCATGGCCTGTCCTGCTGAGAAAAACAGCATCGATTTTAGGATGGTTCATGGTGGTTATTTGCTGGTTCAAGATGATCTGGCCTCCACAACACAGCGTAAGCTGGTCACAAGTAAATCACTAATTTAAGTCACTAATTTGATCACAGTGCTATATCATGATTCATACATCATATGAATCACTGACTCAGTGGACAATGTTTCTCTGTCTGCCTATGTCATGCGACCTTGTACAATCTCAGTTCAGTTCAAAAGCCAGAGTCAAGAGTATTCTGACTCTAAAAACTAAATGTATTGCTTCAAAGCAGCATATCTTCCGTCACAATGAAGTCCACGCAATCTGCAGCTTTCTGTTGGACCTGTTAAAAGGTTTATCTTGTATGAGACTCAAATTAAAAACCTCGAGTGTATTTCCACAAGAAACACTGAACATTTTTGAGGATCAGATAAAGACAAGAAGAAAATGTTAAGGAGAGCAAAGGAAACAGTGAAAGGTCAAGTCATATATTTGACGACGTATTGCCTGTCAGTAGCTGCATGGGTGGGCTGCCTCGGAAAATGCCAGAAATGCAGCAGCCATCTTTCAAAGTTAGTAAAATCATATATCATCCTTCTGCTGCAGGGCGAACGCCATCGTCGGACCAGTTTTTTTTTATTGCTTTATTGCTTTACTTGTGTTTTTTTAAGTTCTGTACATTCCCCTAAACCAAATGTTGCTTAACTTGCTTAGCCACAGTGTATGCATGTGTTGTCCCTGTGGAGAAAAAAACCTACATATTGTTTTAAAGTTTTTCAGTATGAGAAACATCAAAAATTCAAAGCTTACTAATGATTACAGGGATAATTGGGCTTAACAAATATGTTTAAAATGTGTAAAATCATTTATTATTAATGTATTATTATCACTGGATCATTCTTTGCATTTTGTGTTTAAAAAGTGTTCTCCTAATGCTTTCAGTCTCACTGATGCCTACAAATACGTTAACACGTGTTGAATCATCAATCAATCGTCTGGTGCAGGTCAAAGCCGTCGTGCGTGTTTATTTTATTGCTTTATATTGCTTTATAGGGAGGTCGCCAGTTCGAATCTCGGACCAGGAAAGGTACCACTGAGGTACTCATGAGCAAGGTACCTTCCCCAAGCACTGCTCCCCGGGCACTGCCCATGTCAGCTGCTCACTGCTCCTTCACGGATAGGTCTTAAAGTGAATTAAAGTGAGTTATTTTTTGTCATTGTGAACACAGCACAGCACACAGCACCTGCAACACACCACAATGAAATGTGACTTTGACCCATCCATGAATGAGCAGTGGCCAGCTTTTTGGCAGCTCCCGAGGATCAGTGCTTGAGGACAGTACCTTGTTCATGAAGTGCCTCACTGGTACCTTAACCAGTCCAGGATTTGAGCCGGTGACCTTCGGATCTTGGGGCCTACTCCCTAACGGACAGTGGACATAAAAGCAGGTTGGTGCAGGTAGGGAGAGTTTCCCTGACTTTTTGTGTTATATTAAACAGGTAGGAAGAAGTGATGTCATGTTCTGGTTAAGAAGTCTTATGGCGTGTGGATAGAAGCCCCTCCTGAGTCTCTTTGTCTTTGCCATGATACTCCTAAAGTCTCTGCCTGATCTCAGCAGCTCAAACTGACTGTTACTGGGGTGAGACGAGTCTCTGATGATCCTGATTTCTTCTGCTCCGGCATCTCCTGGTGTAAATGTCCTGCAGAGACGGTAGAGCAGATCTGGTATAGTGCTCTGCTGCACAAATCGCTCTCTGTGGTCTTTTAATGTCCTGTAGACAG
Organism: Distichodus sexfasciatus; assembly: GCA_032718565.1. Lineage (NCBI taxonomy): Eukaryota > Metazoa > Chordata > Actinopteri > Characiformes > Distichodontidae > Distichodus > Distichodus sexfasciatus. The sequence continues at coordinate 2,387,141 of JAVGVS010000044.1, forward strand.
CTATATCCGTACCAGGACGTGATGTTTCCATAGCACCAGAGTAAAAGGTTCTCAGGATCACTGGAGAAACCAGGAACTTCCTGTGTTGTCTCAGGTGGTAAAGACACTGCCCTGCCCTTATGGTCTGGACTTGAAAGTGTTCAGTCCATGTCAGATCCCCAGTGATGTGAACGCCCAGATATTTGAAGCCAATTTACCCAGCTATAATGTGTGTGAGGCCTCTTGTCATTTAAAATAAAATCTACATTTTGTGTTTCAAAAAAATGTACTAATGGGAAACTGTGTCAAAACTTTCAAGCTCGCTAATCATTACAGGAATGCTTGGTCTTGACAAATATGTTCACACACACACTGCTGCCCACCACATTGCTTAACTTTGCTACAGTGTGCTCACACAAACACACACACACACACACACACACAAACAGTCTATGTATTACTACAGTCTAGGTCCTTCCATAGACTCCCATAATGACTAAAGTACATAATTTTACACCTACACCTAATCCTAACCCTAACCTTAACCTCAGTAACCAAAAGCACATCTTTTACCTCTTTTAGTTTCTCAAACAAAACAAGCACATTTTCTATAAAGTCATTTCTCCTCATGGGGACCTCTCAAATGTCCCCACAAAGCCCAAAAAAACAGATAAAAGTGATTTTAGGGGACAAAAGGTCCCCACAATGCAATAAATACATGAACACACACACACACTCTCTCTCTCTCTCTCTAATGAGGTGATTGATGAGCAGGGAGCTTCTTTTGATATTCATAAGCGAGTCCGGGAGAGTTTCTCCTCACGCAGCTTGAGTATGTGTGGAATGGAGGGAGCGAGCGGCCGGAGACGAAGCGACGACTTTCCCTTTTATTTGCACGTTCGCTCCTCTTGTTTTCCTGCAAGACGAATGACATTTCCTTTTTCATTTCTCATTCATGGTGTCATGTTGTTCTGCAGCAATATTCTCGCTCGCCGCCGGGTCGCATCTTCTCCTGCAGAGCGCGTTTTCGCTCCTGGCGCTGATGGCGTATGTATGTGTGATTGTGTGAGTGTGTGTGTGTTTGTGCGGTTATGTGTTGAGAGACAGAGAGATTCTGAATTATGGAATGCTTGACAGCTCTTGTATTGTCTCTGACAGGTTTGCAGAGAGAAATCGCCCGAACTGAACAGTGAAAGATAATAGACGTTTTTCGCTTTCTGTAGACTGAATCAGCAACTCTGCTGGAGCCAGTGTGTGTGTGTGTGTGGGTGTGTGTGTGTGTGTGTGTTTGTAGCGCGCCTTATGGACACAAGTGATGTATATAGCCTATAATAAATACCAGCTGATTCAGGATGTTTAAGGCCCGTTCCAATTTTGAGAACTGAAGAAATTATATATTTGCTGATATTCATTTTTCTCCAGAAATCAAAACTAAGATTTAGACTTCGTCATAAGGATCCTATAATGCCCTTTTAAAAAGTTTTATGAACAATACTACAACAAAATATGTTTTCTGAAGTTAGAAATCAATGTACAATGTAAACAGAATGCAGTGACATCACTCATATTTCTTTTTATTGTTATTTATTGACCTTTAATAGTGCAGATATTGATTTATCTGCAGTTAGTCCATATCAGCAGATGGTATTGCCACCTCATGTTGTGTTGTCTCTACAGTCATACACTGTGAGAGAAAATAGGATCCTCTGTACTTTTACACAATATCATTGGCTAATGTGTAGAGTTAGGGTTAGGGTTAGGTTAGGGTTAGGGTTTCAAAACCCCAAAATTGTTAAAAATTCTCTAGCAAAAGCATCACAACAAGAATGACCAGTGGCACCTGTGACATCATGTCTGTGTCCATGAGAAAGGAGGGGACTTTGAATATTCTTTATCATTTGTAATTGTAAAAATGGATCCTTGAATTTGGTCCCAAATTGATATTTCATTGTTCATAGGTAAGGTGTCATGTATCTTTAATATGACAATATTATTGTTTGTGATATTGTGTGTGGCACCTTTCTGAACTCCTTTTGCTCCGTAGATGAATAAAGAAAGCATCATGGAGACGAGTCAAACAGGTCTGGGGCAAACCTGCTGACTGTTCCACAACAACTAGCTGACAATCGGGACATTGTTCTTGAGCACTTTTATTGCTTTTTGTCTCTGAATCAATGCCAGAACAAAACCCAGAACCCATTCATTTGAAATGATGTTGGGTACAGTTTATCCAGGGTTTTGGTTTGTAGCAGTAAGTTGATGCATTTCTTGCAGATCTGGATCGGGAGCAGTTGGTAGCCTAATGCTTAGGGAGTTGACTGTGTAATCGGACGTTTGCCGGTTCATGTGCCGGACCAGTAAAGGTACTATTGAGGTACTCATGAGCAAGTTACCATACCCAAGCACTTCTCCCTGGGCACTCCCAAAATGACTAATAATCATTCACTTAAATTCACTCACTTAAGTTGGTCTGACGGTTATGGTCTTAATTGATCTAACAGTGTTGTTGTTTGTGATCATTGTCATTTCAAGCTGTTGTAGCTACACATTTAAGATGTCATGGGCACTTGATAATTGACAAATTTAATTATAGCCCCAATTTAAAATACCCCGGCTTTAATAGTTGACCATTAAATTAAAAAACAAAAAAAAATGTTCATTAATTGTAATCAGGAATAAAATTCAATTAATCGTGATATAGATTCATATCACCCCGGCCTTAACTCGTAGTGTCTAGAACATGAAATTTCAAACATTTTGTTGTCTTCACTTTATGCTGATCGGAACCTAATCAGCTTTAGTTTGATCAGATACTTTCATACACAATTACACACTCTCTCTTTCTCTCTCTGAGAATAAACTCTCCTCTGTGATGGACCCTTAAACTTTCCCCCGTAGTGAAGTGGGCTGACGCTAATAGAACTGGCCGAGCTGGCGCTGTGTCTCACACTGCCCTTTTCAAACCGAGAGCCTCTCTCTGCTCTGGCGGTAATTAACGCGGCTCATTTGCCATGCTAATGAGCGTCAACACGTGTGTGTTATACAGTAGACAAGGCCAATGGTTCCCGAGGCCTCGCCGCAGCCACTGACATGTGGCAGTATCGCCGCTTCAAGTACAGTTATTTTCCTGTAGCATTTTACTATATTTTCATAACACTGCACTTTTTAAAAGCAAAGGAGTAAATCTACAGCAAACATACACGGTAATAAACGTCACTGTAAATTAACAGCATAATACTGGCAGCAGGTATTTTTAAAGCAATCTTACTGTATTTGATGTTTACAGTATCAGACTGTAATTACAAAATACAGTATCTCTCTGTAAAAGTATTGAATATTATAGCCGTACTGGATTGTGCTGTATGCAAAAAATGTGTCTTTTTCTCAGAAGATACTTTACATTTTTCCATAGTTAAAAGAAGATGAAGAAAAAACAACTTTTTATTAAAACATTTTTGGAATGCTGTTTATGATGAATCATACAGCATATTTTCCTGTCACTGGGCATAGTGCCATGATCCAGAAAAAAAAAAGATTAATGATGTGATGTGGTGATGTGAACGGGGAAGTCATCACCTGCCTCTCATATTACCACACCTCAACAAAAAGTATGAAAATACAATATGAAAATGTGAACTATATTCAAAAAGTACATTCTAAAGATGCCACTGATCCGATACGTGGATCAGATATCGGTTCGATTGCGACTCAACTAGCTGGATCGGGTATCGGTGGCTTTGGGCCGATCTATGGTGCCAATCTGTAAATGAGCGCGCACACACAAATTGTTATGCATGGGAAGTGGCGCTGCAGTAAAGCTGGTTTATTGTTCAACATTCACATACATATTGACTCGTACATGTTGATATGACAGTGAGCAGAACAAGCAATTACGAGCTTATACTGTTTCATTTGCTTACCAACACCAGCTCTCACTCGCATTCTCTCTGTTCCTGATGGTTTTAGCACTGCAGGATTAGGGACCGTCACGGAATTGCAGAATTCTGTTTAAACAAATCATTTAAGATGTTATTTAAATTATTAAAAATAAATAATTTAGCAAAGACATATGGGTGTGTAATTATTCATTTGTTTTAGTTAGGAAAACAGTATTTAAGTCAAGTATTTCCTTAAGCATAATAGAATAATCTCAGTCATGTATTCAGGCATTTTTTGAAGCATTATTTTCTGTTTTACAAAAGACTCAGAGACTCTTGGATTTGTATTGTATCAGCAGATATGCAAATTTACAACATTGGTATCGTATCGGCTATAAAAAAGTGGTATTGTGTCATGTTTACTACATTCAAATACAAATATTCAAATTTGCAAAAAAATGTTGCATCTGAAAACACACAAATATTTGCAGTAGACAACTTGGCACATTTAAAAAATGACAGCTTTACTGTAAAAATCAAATACTGTATTTTGTAACTACAATATTGTATTGTATTGTAAATATCAATACAGAAAGCTTGCTGTAAAAATACAGAAAATGTCTGACAACTCCAGTATTATACTGTAAATTTACGTTGACAATTTTTACAATGTGCTTATAAAACAGCACAGATCATCTGTTGTTGTGAGTTCGGTCCACTGTGAGCGTGCTGATGTCTCACTAATGCTGCTTTATGAGACTTGTTCAAAGAGCCTTATGAAAGCTGTGTGTGTGTGTGTGTGTGTGCTCGGTATTTAATGAGAGCCTACGTGCAGCCTTTCTCTGTCTCCACACCTTTGTGGCAAATGTTAAGTACTCCCTTATTGAATCTGATGTTTGCTAATAAATCTGGAACCTCAAAGAGAAAGAAAGAGAGAGAGAGAGACCCAGGGGAGGAGGAGGATGAGAAGGAGGAGAAGGAGGAGGAGGTGGAGGAGGAGGAGAAGAAGAAGTAGAAGAGCATGGGAGGAATATGGGGGAGGAGAGGTATGAATCACCCAGTCTTGCCTTTTTACTGCAGCTAATTCCACCATGGAATACTTGAATTGAGAAATTTGCATCCGCCACAGCTGAGTTTCTTACTGTTAGGACTGATTAGGTTTGTTGCCTGCTCTCTCTATCTCTCCCTCTAATTCTCTCTCTCTCTCTTTCTCCCATTCTCCTAACACACACTCTCTCTCTCTCTCGCTCGCTCTCACCGTCCTCCTTCACCACCACCTCGCTCACTTTTAATGAGAGCCTATTTATTATCGCTGCAAAACTTTTTGAAATGAGATCAAGACGCCGTCTCTCACTTGATCGTCTGGATTCGCGCCTCTCGTCGAGTTCCAGGCAACAACCTGAAGCTCCTTTTGCCCTGAGGGTGAAAAAAAGAAAGCATCACGGAAACGAGTCAAACAGGCCGGGGGCAACTGGCTGACTTTACATGCAACGACTAGCTGACATTTGGGACATTGTTCAAGAAGACGTTCATTGCTTTTTGCCTGTGAATAACGGCCAGAACAAAACCCAGAATCCAGTCATTTAAAGTGGTGTTGGCTACAGCTAGTTGAGGATTTTGGTTTGTTTAAGCAGTAAGTTGATGCCTATTTTGGAGGCAGTTGATAGCATAGTGGTTAGAAAGTTGGCTCTGTGATTGGAAGTTTGCTGGTTCAGATCCCCGAACCATAAAGGTACCACTGTGGTACTTTTAAGCAAGGTACTACAGCCAAGTGCTTTTCCTGGTAGCGCCCACTGCTCCTTCACAGATGGGTCAAATGCAGAGGTCACATTTCATTGTGGTGCACTGTGTGTTTTCCTGTCTAAATGGTCTCTAGCAGATCTAAACAGCTGGATTTGATCAATATTTTAGTTATGGCAAAACATACATTGGGCTGATGTTAATAGAGTTAACCAACTAAAATCCATCTTCTGAATATAAAGTGGTTTATTTATGTAGGTTATTACAGTGACACTGCAACAAAAAAGCCATAATTAATAATCCTTCCCAATATAAGCACTTTGTGCTGCATTTTATATGTATGAAAGGTGTTACATAAATAATGATTATAATTATTTACAAAAGGATTGAAATGTTCAGGCTTGGCTGTGTATGTTGATGTTTGGATCATCAATGCGCAATAAAAGATGAGAAGGTGGTTATTATGTTGTGATTACTGGTGGTGAGGTTTTCAATCACAGCCTCAGTTCAAGTCGGGTTTTAATGAGTTTTCTGCCTGCAGTCGGACAATAAGGTGGTGCACTCATAATTAGGACTAAAGAACAGAGTAGAGCAACGGATATGAGAGACCAGAAGTATGAGATCAACACTTATGTGAATGCACCTGGATGAATATCTCATGAATTCTCACTTTTTCCAGAGAAAAGAAACAGCTTAATCTGACTAGTTTTAGTTGCTCACCACTCACCTTTGGCTGGCCCATAATAATCTTACTTACCATCATGCTGAACTGAGTTCTGAGCCAGTTGGAGATGATTTTAGTAGCTCAAATAAACTGTATAAACATTAAATCGCAGCAGTAAAGCAGCAGTAATCCATGAGGTAAACACAATAAAGCAGACGGAAGTCCATGCTGATCAACGCTGGCTATTTTAACATTGATGATCACATTAGAATTTTCCATTTTTTTCAAAATTATTGGAGATGGAAATGAGGCATTGAAAACAACACCCTTTTTCTTGAGGGTTCCTAATAGAAAGATCAGATAGAGTTAACATTTCTAACAGCAGTTCAAAATGTTGAGGGCTAGAAGTTCCTAAAGTAGACATGCTAATGGAAGTTAGCATTACTACTGTGCTGTATATTAGAACAAATACCATAATGGTCTAATGGTAACTGCCATTAGCATTAGGAAAATTACTATAGTTTTAATGCTAAGGGAAGTTAGCATTAGCATTATAGTATTTGTTCTAACATACTGCACAGCACTGCACAAGAGTTAGCCTAATGGTTAGAGAGTTCACCCGGTCATCAGAATCTTCGAATCCTGGGCCAGTAAAGGTACCACTGAGGTACTCATGAGCAAGGTGCCATCCCCAAGCACTGCTCCCCAGGAGCTGCCCATGTCAGCTGCTCATTCACGGCTGGGTCAAATGCAGAGGTCACATTTTGTTGTGGTGCACTGTGTGCTGTGCAATGTTAACAATGACAAATAATCACTCACTTCAAGAGACTTTAGCCACATCCCATTTCTTATATATTTTCTTAGGAAAATGAGACACTAGGTATAGTGTGTCTACTAAAATTTATGGGCAAATATACCTAGTAGTAATGTTCTTCAAGACTACTTTAAAAACACAAGAAAGACTGGCATCAGGGCTGGCTTAAAACTTTGGCACTGTATTGTATATAAAAACAAATGTATCTATTGTATTCTATGGCCAATATGCATGTATATACAAACTGCAATCTTATAATGGAAGAAACTTCTAATTTGAGGAATGTCTCTACTCTAAATTCTTGACTGATGTAAAAAATGTCAAAATCCCCATTCGATATCAAAATGAATCAGAAGTTTTGTTCATTCTAGACTCGTCCACAGCAGAATATGAATAAATGAGGGTTGACTCAATACTTTTGCACAGTACTTATTATTATTATTATTATTATTATTATTATTATTATTATTATTATTATTATTATTATGTAATAAGCATGTTGTGTTATATTGTGAATTTGCACATTACCTGTTTAGCTTCTATACTCTGGGTCGAGTTTTTCTTGTATGATTCATAAACACGCTCCACGACTTTTTACAACCCAAATTGGCATATTTAAACACTGTTTAGATTCATGAAGTCAGATGGAGCAGCGCACCAGCCCCACAAACTGCCAAGGCGTGAGGTGTAAAGTCTCGGATATGTGTGTTTATGCCTGCCATAGAAGTGTGTGTGTGTGCTTGCGTTGGCAATGGCGTGTGAGCACATGAGTTTGTGTTGGTGTGTGTGTGTGTATGTGATGGCCAACCTCATCCATGTTAATCAGGGTTATTTTTCTATCAGTGACCGAGCAGGTCAAACAAAGGTCAGAACACACACAAACACAACCACACACACCCACAAACACGTGTATTACTAAACCTAACACTAGCAACCAAAAGCAAATCTTTTAGTTTTTCCAAATAAAACATGAGCATTTTCTATAAAATCATTTTTCCTTATGGGAACTGATATTCACATACTAAAATGTGCATTATTTGTATTTTATATATGTATCTTGTAAATACATCCTAAATATATTGACTAATTGACTAATATTTTGCACATACACCAAAATGCTTTAAGTATATAAATATATTCTAAATATACAGATAATAGCCATATATTTTGTAGTGTATAAATAATAAAAAAGAAATAAATATACTGTATACAGTATATGACTGTTATAACTGTATAACTGATGGGTTAAAAAACATTATATATTTTTAAATTTCATTTTAAAGATGTCCCTAGGTGGTAACTGCTTTTATTTGCACTTTTCCAAATATTAAATTATAATTATTAATAAATATTAATATAGTCTAACTGCATTTGCCTGTTCAAATTTTTCTAACTTGATCCATAAATTACTGAATCAAATTTAAAACAGTACAGTTAATTTAAACATATTATACAGCCAATTTATTGTATATTGATGGGGAAAAATGAAAAATACATTGTATTAATGTTGATATTTGCATATATTGCGTGAACATAGAAGACTTATTTTTAATATTTTTTTTGTGTTTTAACATCAAACTTCAAAATATACTGTAATATATTCCCTACATTATTAGGGAAATACCATTTTTAAATGTTTTTCCCTTTCTTTTAGGGGACAGTTAGGTTGTCACAACCCAAAAGTACATGTACACATGCACACACACACACACACACACACACAGACAGACATGAGCTGTAGCAGTCCAGCCATGGCCGTCTCCCCGGCTTGTGTGTTATAATGAACAGTGGTCTCACCGATTGGCGTCGTGATGATGAATTTATATGGGTGTTTAAGCGGAGTGAGCCGATCCCTAGCCGCTCGGTCTAATTGATTTATTAAAGCTCTGCCCGAGCGAAACGGGAGCAAGAGAACAGGCGAAACCACCGGCGTCTGGGTTTCGGGCCGCCTGGAGACCCTCACAGCCCTCCCCCACCGTTTCCACGTCTGATTCGAGTTTGTTTCAACCTTAATGAGACGCGTTGAGGCCGAGCCCAGCGTGACATTTCAGGGCTTTAACTTTACGCTGTTTGTTTTTCGAGAGGCGACGCCAATTTGAGGAGTTGGAGCGCTCGCTGGAACGCTGCCTTTTGATGCTCGGTACTTATCGTTTGACTTCTTGTACATTTCAGCTCGTGTCACTCAGCTCGTACATTTTTTAATCTGAGGAGTGTAATCCCCTGGGCTCTACATGCCCACTAGGAAAACAAAAGCTTAAAAAAATAATAAAAATCATCACATTAATGGTGTTAATTTTCAAGCACATTTTTGTATCTGAATGCAAAACAAATATCCAACATATTTTTCTAGGTCTTCATTATCATGCAGGGTTGTGGTTGTAAAGAGTTAAAAATAAATTGTGTGTTGATTTGCATTCAGATAAAAATTCATAGACTCAAAAAGTGAATAGAGGCGCTTATGTTAGATCGTATTCTTGAATCTTGATGTACTGTTAATTATAAGTTATGATATCATACCTGTGTTAATATGGATTTTTTTTTTACATCACACACAGACAACAGAGAGAAAGATATACACACATGCACACACACACACACTCATGCACATAAAGACCTGTAAACAGACACATAAACACACATACACACACACTCATGCACCTTCAGAACTGCAAGCAGACAGACAGACACATGCACCCCCACCACACACACACCAGCATGTAATCTTGAAGTGAAGCCGAGGAAATTATCTAACATAATAGATACATATAAAAACTAGGTAAGACACAATCATGTGTGTGGTTACGCTATAACACAGCAGCACTGGGACATAACACTCCTTAAACCAAAGTGAAAAACTGTGATATGAGCGTCACGGTCTCATATCGCAGCCTGCAGATTTACTGGGGATCAGATGCAGATAAAAATAAGGAGGCATGGCGAGACCAGTATTAAATATATTAAGTGCATCTCTAAAGCTTAGCTACTTCATAACTAAGCAGGCAAAAGTTTTATACTTGAGATGAACCTATCCAACTTCTTCAGTCTGATACTGATACTGATACCAGAGCTGATATTGATACTGTTGTGTATTTTTCTTATTAAAAACCTGCTATGGAAGAGAAGAGAAAGAAGAGAGAGAGGTAAAAAGAGCAAGAATAAGGTAGAAGCAAGGCATATATTGACAGCTTGTTCTGGTTTCTGCACTCTTCAGGGCTTTAAGTGTGTACTAAAGGCTCACACACACACACACACATACACATACACACAGATTTATCCTCTGATTTAAGTTGTCACTATGGTCTATGTTCACACTCTAATGTATTCTGTGCACTAGGAGACAAGTTCATCATAACCCTTACTGACAGCCACCTTCCCATCTCTCACTCCTCTCTCTATCTCTTTTTTGTAATACACACACACACACACACACACATGCACAAACTGGCAAAGAAGGAACAAGACATCCTAGAAAGTAAGTATTTCCTAGAAAACTCTGCCTTCACAGAGAACAGAGGATGTTTGGTTGAAGAGCTGAAATGTAAAATACATTTATCAATCCGAGTGAAGTCATCTGTTTAATTTGTATTTATATTGTGACTGAGGCTTGATGGGCAGGCGTGCGAGAAGTTGGTGGGTGGGGTTTGAGACTAATGGAGATGTTACAGAAATTAAGGAATGAATCAGAAGTTAGGTCTTTTTATTCTCTTTCATTCTCTCATTCTCATCTGCTTAAAATGATTTTGTAGGTTTGAGAAGCACTACAACTGAATGATCGGAGGGTTTCGTTTCATTCCCACTGATAAGATTTGACAGCTGTTTTAATTTCATCCAGAGAGAGAGAGACAGAGAGAGCGAGTGAGGAGAGAAAAGAAAATGGACGAAGAATAATGTCAATGAGTGTCTTGATTTGAAGTATTTGAGAAGTGTGAAAAAACATTTTCTCTTTTCCTTCTTGAGTTTTGTCTCTTTTCTCCATCTCTTACCTTCTCCTTATCTTTTTATCTATGTCTCTCTCTTTGAGTTGATTTATGACAAAGAGGGAGAAAAGGATAACACAGAAAGAAGTGAAGGCTAGTGAGGTTCAGCAGGGGTGTGTCTTTGGATTTTTGTCTTTATCAACCTGACAAACAGGCCAGACTTGATATTGACATGAAGTGATTTTTTTCATCTAAATTGCTGACTTGCTAAAGGCTTTTGTTGAGTAGTTCTGATAACCCATGGCCTGTTGATGGTTTTCTTCTTGTTTGAGATGAAGCTTTCAATGTCTGAGTGTGGGATTCAGTTTGACAGAATATCGTCCCTCAGGCATCAACACGCTACAGCATCTAAATGAGCTTCTTACTGAGATGCTGCCAGCTACATGGCTTATTAACACTGTCGTTGGTGTGTGTCTGTGTGTGTTTGTTTTTTAGGTGGTTGTGAGGTCCTGACTGTACTGTACTATAAAAAAAGCATCATCAAATTGTGCTTTGTGAGCACATTTGTGCATGTGAGGAGCTGCCCTTATTAAATGTAAAATATATTTTAAAATACTTTTAGGAAAGTTTCAGATTTTATGTGAAAGCTAGAGGAGGTGATAAATCTAGTTACTGTGTGAGTGGTGGTGTTGTACTTGAGACTGGTCTCAAGACAAGTTTTTGAAGATCTGGGTCTTGTCTCGGCCGTATTTGTACTTTGTCTTGTCATAGACTCAGACAAAGAGGTCTTGGGATTTTATTTCGAGACCAACCAAGAATACTACTTTTAAAACTTTGAGACCGACGCAGGCATTTTGCGTTGTTTATTAGTTAGTGTTTTATTAACTCAGAATCCCTTCAACTTACAGAAACCACACAACCATATTGTCAGAATCACTTATCGAACTTATCGAACATTGTATTCATTCATCTGTATGTGAAATTCTTTCTGAGTAATTCTGTGCACAAAAACTGAAGTAATTGCATAAAAATGCATTAATTACATTATTATATAAGTAGGCCATGCACAAAATTATAGTTCTCTTTCGGAAAGGCCAAAAGTAGCTCATTTTATAGGCCAAAATGAGTCCAAATCGGCTCAGAATTACCCAAAACTTTAGTATTTCTTCATTTTCAATTGATCAGTATTTTTTTTCCATTTTATAATGTTAGAGAGGAACCAATAGGGAAAAAAGAATTTTATTCTGTATCCTGATGGATGCCAAATGGATAAAGAAGTGTTTCTGCTTGAAACTAACCTTATTTTTCTTCACAGTACTAAGCCATAGAATGTCTCTCCAAATTAAATTTTCTGCAGCAAATACAACAGACACTGTTCTCACTACTTCCAGCAGGTATATCTACAGTTTCAGCACTTTTATACTATATAAAGCGGAAAAAATGTGTCTCTGCCCTTCACAGTCTTGATCTTGTCTCTGTCTTGACACACTCAGAACTTGGTCTTGGTTTAGGGGGTCTTGACTACAACTCTGTATGCGAGTCAATGGAAGGATCTGGGCTGGGCAATTTTGTAAAGAAAACCCAACTAGCTATTATTTTGCACAAACACGTGCAATAAAATTCATGTGAGAGAGCTCTTCAGCAGTTGACGATTCTGCTCTCAAATAAGAAAACATGTAAATGTTGGAATCTTGGTGAAAACTGCAGGAAGAAAATTTCTCCTTATGAATGGTTACGAAGTCAAATGAAACTCTGGAGCATGACTCATTCCATTATGTTTGGCTCACTAAAAAATGATGTTAGTAAGTAAAAACGGGGAAATTTTTAAGTACAAAATGCTAACTCAAGAAAATGAGATTTTCATCTGGTTTTAAGCACAAATTTGTTCTTAAGACCAGTTGGTGATTGAGGTCCATGGTTTGCAGACGTGGTTTAATCTGGTCTGATGTTTCATTTTCCCAGCAGAGCGAGGAAGAGAACCAAACCCCTGAACCTGAAGATCCACAGCAGCGTAGCAGGGAGCTGTGAGAACCTGCCCAGCCAGCGCTCCCCACTGCACTCCGAACACTCGCTGCGCTCCTTCTTCTTCCCCAGCCTGGTGCCCTCAACTCCCCCAGTGCACGCCACTGCCGAGACGCCCTCCGCCAGTACGTACACACCCCCTTATGCCTTATAGGCTATAATCCACTATATGCACACATAAACAAAGATTTTAGGGATTCAGTTTTGGAATAAGACATGAACATCTCATTTTCTTGATTTGGTATTTTATAATCTTTGTTTAGGTATCGCCTTTTATACATAGAAAAATGCAAAGTGCTTGACATTAAGAATAAAATCAAGCAAAATGAAAAAAAGAAGCAACTAGTAGTTAGAGAATTTGTGATTGGAATAGTGTAAAAAGTGTAAAAAGATTAAAAATAACAAATAAGGCAGATAAAGAGAAATAAACAGAAATATAAACACAATGAAATGGTTACAAGGAATAATGAAAAACTATAAAATGATTTTAAAAGGGGACTAAATAACATTACTAAATATTACCAGAGACGAGTTTTTAAAAGCTTTGTTGGTCAGTACAGGCTCGGACAATCTGCATAGAAAGTTAGAACAGTTAAACAGTCTTCTGTGTATATTTAGCTAAGAAATGAGATGATTTGAATGGCTGGGGACTCACGTTTTTGTTACGTGATTGCAGGACTGAAACTGTCGAGACAGAAAACTTATTTGCGATTAGAGATGGGCTTTCTGCTGTCCTGGAGTGCAGCAGTAAAATGTTTGTTTAATGCCATCAATTAAAAATTATTGATGATCTTGAAAAATCTCTTAAACATCCATGACATCAAGTTATCCCCCAAACATGAAAAAGGGACTTACAGGGTCTGCCTCTTAGATAAAGCATCTTATTTTTAGCCTTATTGTCAATCGATAAATCTTTGCATCCGGAGAAACAAACTGGCTGTTCGTTCTTCGTTGTCGTCTTCATTTTGAGTGCGGAATTTTCTCATTTTATTTTAAGACTGAACCTGAAGCTTATGACATTAACATCATAAATCTATAAACCTTGTAACCTTTAAGATGTATTGTTTATATCTTGCAAAATGTGTTAAATAACCACAACATTAATTTGTTCTCTAAAAATATGGGAAAAAAAGATTAAATATTAACTTTTTGTTGTGTAATTACTTTGATTTTGGATATATATTTTTATTGTTTGTTTTTAACATTATTATAAATCTATACATTTGATGACTTTAGCTTGTTGATGTTTAGAAACAAAGCAGCCCTTTGTTCGTCAGCATCATTCTCGAGATGCCGGAACGCTGACGGATGTGCAGTGGCGTGTCTCGATCCAGACTGACGTGTTCAGACTCTGACGTTTATCTCCATCCTTTATTCATTTATTCATGACACCACTACCTCGTTCCGGACGCCAAATGATGGGCTGAAGCCCAAGCTCGAGTTTGAGTGTGTTTGTGTGTGTGCGTGTGTGCGTGTGTGTTGTCCCTGTTCTGAGCGCAGCGTGCAGGCGCATAGAGACCCCTTTAGCAGGCAGGGACTATTAGAGTGATAATGAGGCAGCGGGATGACAGTTGGGTGGGGGGAGGTTGGGGTTGGGGTTTGGTTTGGTGAGGGGGAGGCGTGGGGAATGTGGGCAACCGAGTCCAAAAATTGTGGGCTGGAGGAGGAGGATGAGGAGGAGGAGGATGTTTTGGACTCAGAATGTTGACTGATGGAGTGTCGTTCCATCTCTGATTCCAGATTGTTGTGGTTTGGGCCAGGTGTGTGTCTGTGTGTGTGTGTGTGTGTGCGCGCACACCTTGCATACCATATATACTCGAGACTCAGTTTTCAGAGTTTTTCACAAATCATAGGCAAACATATATTCTGAGAAATTAAAAGTGATTTTATTTTCTTAATTTCTTGACACAGTTGTGACCTACTATGAACTCCATTACCCATATTCCCTTTTTTGTGCGTGGTTTTTAATTGTTGGAATCTTTTTATACCAGCTTTTGGTCAGAGCTAAATATAAAAGAATTGTTTTAAAATGAGGATCATTCAACTGGATGTGATGCATGAATGCTGGCGTTTATTTTATTGTCTTGGTCTTATAAATATTTTTTGTGTGTTATAAAAGGTGCTCCCAAATGAAATGCACTATTATTATTATTATTATTATTATTATTGGCCTATAGCTAAGTAAAACATGTCTGGCCTCTAGGGTGCATTAAAATTATATATAAATGTATGTGATGTCATAACAGAGCTTTTATAATTTACATGAAATTATAGAAAACCACCCAGTTCTTATATAAACACTGATAGAGGTTAGTTTCTTCATAAACACAACTTATTGAAGCTTCACTACCAGGTCACACATTTCTGTTCACATCTTTAATTATTTTTCCTATATCACTTCACTTTATTTTATACTTTCTACCTTCAAACTCCTTATGTCTTGATACGTTTAATGTGGTAATTTTACCTTATGTCATTTCACTTCGTTGATCTACACGCATACACAGACACTGCTGAGGGTCAGTGCTGATCTTTTTTCCTTTTCTTCTTCTTGTTCTTTACTCTTTTTGTTCCTCTATCTTCTTCCAGTTCTTGTTGTATAAACACCATTCATGGCTTAAATTTTGAATGAGATCTGAACTACTGCGTTTCTTGTGAATAGCCCAACTGCAGCCCTAGTAAAAAAATGTAGTTCCTTATTTTTTGCCACAAAGGGCTGCCACAATTAAGACAATTAAGTTCTTCACTATTTTGGCAACAAGAGGCCACCACTGAAGAGACCCATGCTATTACTTTTCTTGCGGTTTTTCCATTCCTGATGTGAGCTGAACATTAATTCAACAACTCAGAGTTTCACAGTTATGTCACATCTTTAAACAGCCTTTTTCACATCTCACTTTAATCTTAACATGTGATGTTCCTGCTCAGTTTTGACCCTTTGGGGAATTTCACTTGTTGCATTGTTTCTATCTGTTAATATCAGGCTAATGACAGTGTCACTACCTAGAGCGGCTGAATTCCAGCTGATCTTGGTGCAGGAGCTCATTCTCTAAATAGCCAGTTGATCATTGAGATTAATATGCCATAAGCAGCTCGCTCAGAGGCGGATGGATGACTTCAGTGGTCTGGTGCAGCCTCCGTAATGGCATTAGGGCGAGTTCTGCCTCTCAGTGCCTGGGGCAACTAAATTGACTAAAGGCATTTTGGCACAAGATGCTTGTTCAAGGTTTTTTTACAGTATGGAACAAACTAGATAGAAGGACTGTTGAAATTAATCACATAATCAATGCATCACGATGCAGTGGCAGACCATAATCGATTATATCATAATGACATTGCTTGGTGATTTTCTGGCTGCGGTATAAAAATTCTTGTTAAAAAGAACATCCCGGTAGTAACTAGAACATCCCGGTAGTAACTATGGCTGCCCAATCTGCGATCCATGCCCAATCCGTGTGCAGTAGGAAGTAATGTAGAAAAATCAATGGGATGCGTCGTGATGCTTTGAGATATTGCATTGAGTCAAATTGTGACATCAGTGAAGGTTCACACGTCCACTGGAGAGTAGAGCTGGACGATTTGACTTCAAGTACACATCATGATTAATTACTTATTTTACCTCAATTTACCTCTGATGCTTATGCAAAGCTTTAGTGATGCAAGAAAGCTGGGTCTCTCTAGTAGGGCTAGGCAGTTAATTGATAATGAATTAAAAGTGACATTCAGGATCTTTAATAAACTGTTATTTTGTTATTTTTAAAATTCTGTTAAGATTTCTGTCACAGTGATATGCAGTCTTTCATTGGAAAAAAAAAACATCCCAGCATATTACACTATAAATCTTCTCAGTTAACTGTGAAGGCACAAAGGAATGCAAAATGAATGCACAAAAACAAAATAATCATTCATTAATTGTAATTGAGATACAATGTTTAAATAATTATAATGTTCACTCGACGTCATATTACCCAGCTCTACTCTCTAGTGTGTTCCATACTGCATCAACAAGCATCTTATGCAAAAATGTTAGCGAATGTAGTTATATTTATTAATGACACACTGGTCCGCCATAACATTATGACCCCATTCTGAATGCAACAGTAAAAGAATTTTGATCAACCAAATTTCCGGTTAATATACAGAGATCCTTTTTAAATTACAGTGTTCATTTAATCTTGGTTAGTGAGAAAAGGGAGGGATAAACCTGCAATGCTTCTTTTTGCTTTAGTAAATGATCTAGTATTACTTATTAGAACTGGAACAATAGTTTTAAAAGATTTTTAAACAATAGATATATTTTTAACAGTATATATCCTAGGAACGGTAACGATACCACTGTGGTACTCATGAGCAAGGTGCTGTCCTCAAGCACTGCTCCCCGGGCACTGTCCATGCCAGCTGCCCCCTGCTCCTTCACGGATGGGACAAATGCAGAGGTCATATTTGGTTGTGGTGCACTGTGTGCTGTGTTCACAATGACAAAGAATAACTCACTTTCAATACATACAATTAAAAAAATATGTCAATATAAGTAATAGAATAAAGACTTATGGGTCTAACAATTTGAAAAATATATAAAGAGGTCAAATAAACAATACAATAGAGAAGTAGGGATCCAACAATCTAAAACAAAACAGAGATACTTAAAGAGAGTAAAGGTAAATCAGAATTTGCATAAATAAATTGCAGGATTAGGAAGACGTCATCACTATTAGGCAGGTGGTCATAATGTTATGGCTAATCAGTGTATTTTAAGGCTGTTCTAGGTGTCCCTGGCTCTTATTTAAAATGATCTTGTAAACTGACTGATATATCATGATTTCTGTACGCTGGTGCGTAATATAGCCTTTCTTAGTTACTTAGCGATCATTCTGGCTCGTTTCACATTTATCTTTCAAAAAGTGTGATGTAGTTGCTTAGTCAGAGCATACTTCATATCACTTATCTATATTTTCTGTGGGGTGAAAGTTATGCAATTTTCTCTTAAATGTAGTTTGAGGATCTGTCAGTTTTAGTTTGAGATTCATTCTGAAATGTGAGAAATCAGGAAGCACTGCAGTTAGCTGCAGTTGATTGCGTATTGTTTCCTAGACAATGTACAATATCCAGCCAGAACACATTGCTATTGTGTCCGGTGCTGAATTGTCGGCGGCAGTCGGCCTGTTTTAATGTCAAATGCACAAAGCAGTTCTTTGAAGTCTGCAGCAAGAACACACACCTTTTTGTGCGAGTGTGTGTATCTGTGTCTGTGTGTGTGTGTGTGTGAAGATGTCAGGTGAAAGCTGAAAGCACTAAGGCTTTTTAACCACAACTAATGATTGCAATGCCAGCTATCACACTCTCTCTTTCCTCCTGTAATCCCTTCTTCCATACACCCACCTTTTCTTTACATTATTTCAAACACAGAATTCTCTTTTATAAACTCTTGCCACTTCAGCAGTTTCTGAGTGCTTAATTTGTTTTTTTATGCTAAAAATTGTCTGATTGATGTACTGTACTTGAAAGTGTTACATGCTTTGGAGTGAGGAGTGAGAGAAACTATTTCAACTCTGCTAAGATTTTGTTAATCAGCTTTACATGGACTGCAGGCTATTTAAAAGCAGTAATGTTAAAAAGTACCAACATTTCAGTATTGAATATTTTTGGATTTTTTAGCAATTGCCATGAACTTCTTTTTGGCAAAAGTTTAACTTACTCTTTAAACACGCTCAGCATCCCCACATAGATTATGTCCTGCCCATCTTCTAACTTCTATTGAATTAGTATTTGTAAAATATTTTATTTACTTTGGTACAATTTTTCTCTTTTCGGTCAGGTGCAGTTTAAGTTTTACTTTCAGAAGTTTGGTGAAAAATACAGCTGAAAGTTGTTCCGAAATGTATGAAAGAAAAACTTGAGGATGCTTTGGGTAACTTAGCAGTAAGTTAATCTAAATTCAGCTTTGTTCATATTATTCATATTTTAGTCTGTAATTAACCATTCCTGGAAAATGGCACCTAAGGGGTTGTCATAGAAACAAGAAAGCAAGGGATTTGTACTTTATCATTCTTTGTAACAGTGGAATTATGCAGCCAGCAACCATTCCACATGCCTTTGTCTAATTAGTCACCATCCAGCTGGAACGACCTTTTCAGAGTGTTATAGTGATCAGTCTGTTTCAAAGATCTGGAGACGGATTGGCCTGGAGATTTAACGGTAGTCTTTGTTTTAACATGATTGCAATTTTTATATGTACATGCAACCTCAGTAACCAAAAGCAAAAACTTTTACCTCTTTTAGTTTTTCACATAAAACTTTTAAATCGGTGCAGAGGTTTAACTGTAGTTTTAACATGATTCTGACTTTTTTTAATGCATATGCAACCGCAGTAACAAAACCATTTTTACCTCTTTTTTACTTTGTCACATAAAAAGTGCAGCTTTTCTATAAAAGCATTTTCCTTATGAAGACTGCTCTGCACATACCAAATAATGTCCTAACAAAACAAAATATCCCATCCCAGAACACACACACACACCTTTTTGTCAAATTTGGTGTTGGCCAAGTATTAGAGTCAAGATATTAGAAAACCAGCAATTAGACAAGGAAAGAAGCTGAGAGAGAAGAAGGGAAAGAGAGAGGAAGGAGAGAGAGAGTGTAAAGGAGGAGAGGGGGAGAGATAGACAGATGGAAGAGAAAGAATGTGTGTGGGAGAGAGAGAGAGAAAAAGAGAACGAAAAGGAGAGACAGAGGGAGGGAGAGAGACAGACATAGAGAGAGGGAAAGTGAGAGAGATAAAGAGGGAGAGGAAGGTAGAGAAACAGAGAAAGACAGGGAGAAGAGAGGGGGGAGATAGGTGAAGGGAGTGGGATAGATAGATAGATAGATAGATGGGGGAGGGAGACAAAAGAAGAAGAGAGAGAGGGTGATAGAGAGAGAGAGAAAGAGGGGGTGATATTGAAGGTTCCCAAGCTGACAATGACACTGATTTGAGGTTCCAAACTTCTCTCGTTCCAAACATCTCTTTTTTCACCTTATAATGACACTGTCTCTTTCTATCTGAACCTGCATTTTTTTGTTTGTGGCGGCATGACCTGAATTCCAGAATGAAGGTGTTGATCTGGAAGGTGAACCTCTTCTTCTTCTTCTTCTTTCTTCTTCTTCTTCTTCTTCCTTTCCAGAGGTCTCTGAAACGGTGATGGCGGGGGGACGGGGAGGGGGGCTCAGTCTTGTGCTGAGGTCCTTTCTTAAAAACACAAAGCCGTGGGTTTGCTGGGGTCAGTTCAAAAGAAGCAAGAGGTCAGCATAGATGCGCTGGATTTCAGCCTCTTAGAAAGCAAGAAAAACGCACAGTGACAGATGCCGTCATACGCAGTCAGAGGGAAAAATGGAGCGAGGAATGGGTGCACCAGTGCAACTGTGATTCCACATTGCAGAAAAGTGGTAGAAAGTCACATTTACAGACTTTTAGTTATGTCACTGAGAGATTGTACTGAAGATTATATTCACCTTTAAAAAATGAAATGCCAAATGTTATGACTGTGAAAGGAAAGTCACAGATTTACTACAGAACTCGACACCATAAACTGAGAAGTTTTTATAACTTATAATTATAGTAACTGCATTATGGTTGGCATCTGTAGATAGGTAGATGGATGGCTTGATGGATGGATGGAAGGACAGAAAGTAACACAAGTAGCACAAGTGACACAAGGTATTCCAATGTGTGTGTGTTTGTGTGTGTGTGTGTGTGTTTATTCAATATTTCTCTCTTACATATCTATAATGAGGAAATCACTTCACTGGAAGCAGTTATCCAAACTGAAAACATCATATGTTAAACTCAACCAACCACAGTGGCAGAACTCACCTCAAGACCAAACTCACCCCAAAGATAACGAGGCAGTTGCTAAAGAGCCGTTTTGCCTGACACCTTTCCCAGACAACCACGGCTTCTCCTGTGTTCATGTGCACGTGCATGTGTGAAGGAGCGGGGCATCACCCTGGTCGGCAGTAACATCCTTGGTTGCACATGAACTCAGAAGATATCCAGTCCGAGAGTAAACAACTTATTAATAGTAATATTCTCAGAGTCATGGTCACAGCTGTTCTCGAAATAAAATCTTGAGTCCTCTTTGTACGAGTCTATGACAAGACCGAGTACAAATACGGCTGATTCTGAGACAGGACTGAGACCTTCAGTCTCGAGTACTACAATACTAAGAGGTACAACTTTTTAATTAATTGTGTGTGTGTCCCAGTGTGTGTTCGGATGTGTGTAATGATGAACAGCTAAAATTAATAACAAGTTAAAAAGTGCATTCATAATGAATGTATGTGAGCTATGATGAACAACTGAAATTAATAACAAGTTACAAATTGTATTCTTATGAATTCCTAATTCCTGTTTTGTGTGTGTGTGTGTGTGTGTGTGTTTGTGTGTGCACTGAGATGAACAACTAAAATTAATAACAGGTTAGAAAATGTATTCTTGTGAATACTTAAGTGGTAGAGGATTTGGTATGTGTGTCTGTGTGTGTGTGTAAAGATGAATAACTAAAATGACTTTTGACTTTTACTTTGACTTTGAATAACAGTTACAAAAGTATAAAGTCACAAATTATATCCTTATGAGAGAGTGTATGTACTGAGATAAACAACTAAAATGAATAGCAAGTTTAAAAATTATTCTTGTGAAAACATAAGTGGTTGAAGGTTTGGTGTTAGTGTATGTGTGTGTGTATGTCTATGTGTGAGTGTTGATGAACAACTAAAATGAATAGCAAGTTGTAAAAAATTTCCTGTGAATACTTAAATAGTTGATGGTTTGGTGTGAAAATTAATTTGAGAACGTGTTTATGTGCGTGTACAGTATGTGTGTGTGCGTGTGTTTTTATTTGCTCCGGGGCCTTCGCTCCATGTCTTCAGGCTCCTAATTGTAAACAAATGGACTGTAATTGAGCAGGGACTGTCTTTCAATTAGATGAATGTCCTTTTGAACTAGCAGGGCTGCAGAACACAAACATGATTATTGTCTAACTGGCCTCTATTCCGATATTATTGGGTTTTCCTCCGTTTGAGCAATGACGGCAGACTGCCGATGACAATAATTCTCCGTAATTGTCGCCTGTTTACGCAATCCAGCGTTTCTTGTGGGAGAATGATGCTGATGTCTTGCTGCTGCTACACTGTCTTTGCAAACCGTCAATGCTGTTAGAACTTTATTAGAACCTTGCTTCCTCTATTAAAAATGCTAATATCAACATGCTACTCTTTGTCATTGTGTAATTTTTAGATGCATGTGCATTTCTCTTTGTCAAACCAGTTGTGTGAAGACCATATTTTAGATGCTTTGTGTTGTGCAACTTCTTTAGATGGAAAACACCATTAGTCTCCTGAGGTGACTGAGTACTCGTAATGTTTATTGGCCATTACCGAAATATGATTAATGCTGATTATTCATGAACTTTCTCCCTCTTTCTCCTTTCCCCCTCCTTCATTTTCTCTGTCTATTTTCTGTCTCTCTTCCCCCAGACACTCTGTCCGTTCCACGCTGGTCCCCTCAGATCCCTCGCCGAGATTTGGGCAACTCCATTAAACACAGGTAATTTTCTCCATGTCTCTGTCTGGCTGCCCAATTAAACCCATGTTAATTGCATGCTAATCAGAAAACACTTTCTTTAATGCATTGGATTTAATAATACATGCCAGTCTTAATGAACGTTGACCCCAACAGACCCTTAGTGGCTTATTTCACCATCCATCACAGAGAACAACTGACCATTTCTTTCGTATTTTCTCATTCTTCGTCATGTCCACCCTAACTGACTTCAGCTTTTTGCTACTGTGATGGAATAGAATTAAACTGTTGTAAATGTATAATTACTTACGTTTGCACACAGGTACTTACAAATTGTTATAATTACAAAGTTATTTTAGATATTTAATCATTAAACATTTTCTGGTTTAATTTCTGGTGTTGTATTGTCTAAAAGTATTAGCGTATTAGAGTATTATAATGCACTACAGCTGTAATTACATTAATGACTTCATAGCAATGCAAAGCAAATTTTTGATGAGTCTTTGATATGTAAAAATAAGTGGTTTGGATACTTGCCTCTGAACCAAGAGATTGTCGCTTCAAATCCTACCTCCAGCACTACCACCACTGTGTCCCTGAGCAAGACCGTTAACCCCAAGTTGCTCTCTGGAAAACTGTCCTCGAAATTAGGAAATCTTATCGCTCTGTAAAAGAATGTCTGCTAAATGCGGTAAATGTAAATGTGAACGGAAATGTAACGGTTAGGGAGTTGACCCCATTATCAGCCGGTCGGTGGTTCGAATCTCAGATCGGTAAAGGTACTAGTCCCTAAGCACTGCTCCCCAGGTGCTGCTTAAAGGCTGCCCACTGTTCCTTCATGGATGGATCAAATGCAGAGGTCACATTTGTTTGTGGTGCACTGTGGTATGTTCATTAAGTGAAATTTAATTAAAAGACAGGGATATTTGCTGTACGGAGTCTGCTAATGCCAAAATAATAGTGATTATCATTTCAGTGTGGACTGAATGTATGTGTGTGTGTGTGTGTGTGTGTACCTGTCTGAGTGTGTGTGGTGGAGTGGTTTCAAATGTCAGGCCAATTAAGGCAAGTGGTTGTCTGTCTCTCTTGACCGTCTGTGCGTGGACTGAATCCCAAACTCAACTGATCTCTGAGTGAAACTGCTATTGGCTTGGTGAAGAAAACACTGGAAGTTTCTCTCCTGGAAAATCACACAATTAAACTGCTCAGGAAATATAAAATCTCCACCTAGAACTGTCGCTCCAGTCATACACTGTAATATGTAATAGTAATATAAATCTGATGTAGCATTCATGTAGAATGTAAAGTGAAACTCCAAATGGGGATACAAAGCAATACAAAGTCAAAACTACATTTAAAATAATGAGTTGAATTATTAGTACATACCGTTTTTGACAGTGTGTTTGGCACTTGCAGTTTTAAGTTAATCTGGCATCTTCCAATTTTCATTTCTGTGAACCTGACTTAAAACTCATAAATGTTAGTTAATTTGCATAAATTATTGTTTTGAATTCAAGTCAAGGAAAGAAGTGTGTTAATATGACTAATTGATCAAATCACCTTTACAGTGACGTACATACTCATAGCAGTGCAACACACACTACTGTGTCAGTGATACTGCTGTGTTGCTGTGAATGAGCCAAAACCTGAATAACAGCAGCTTAACTGGGCTGCTGTGGATTTGTTTGTTTATATGGTCAGCTCTATTAATTGCATTTTTGAGGGTACAGGCAGTGTTGGTCAGTAGCAAACTAAGGTTAGCAGCACCACTAACTTAACTACTTTTTATCACTACTTTTAAAAGTAGTGGAACTACTTTTAAAAACGCTGTAATTTCCCACTAACTAATTTTTATATTTATTTACAAATAGCAAAATGCTACATCATTTGTTTCTGATCGTTGTTGAATTAGCAAAAAATTTGTGCACATGGCACTTGCTCACTGCATCATAGTGCACTCTTGGCAGCTGTGAGATGGAGTTAGAGGATGGTGAAGCAAGAATCAATGGAGCTTGGATGTAGTCAGCGACGTTTTCTCTGTAGCTTCTAGTGTAGCTACTACTCTGTTAAAGCAGGTTTAATATACTTGGGCTGTAGCTTAGTTACTTCTAATCATAAGTAGCTAGAACTTTAAAAGCTGCTATTTAAAAATAGCTTCCCCAACACTGACTACAGATATGCTTTTTTCCGATTTAAAATAGCCAGTCTCAATCAAACCGTTGTTCTTCCACAGATTCAATGGTCTGGTTATGAGCCTGACATTTTTTCTTACCTAGAGCTTGAGTGCTGTCAGGTCATTGGTTGAAACTATTCAGTAGAGATGCAGTCATTGTAAAGGAATGTTTCGGGATTTGTATTTATTCATTTCGCCTCCCAGATCATTGATAAAAGACCCCCATTTTCTATGAAATTGAAGTGCATCTTAAACCTGCAACGTTTTCATCAGTGACAAACAGCGACAATTCTGAAGTATCAAACGAGGTCACGTGGTTCAACTTCCAACCGATACAACAAATCTTGGCTAAGACAGTGACATTTTTTTTCCTTAAACGTTGCAGACATTTCAATCCTGTCAGAATCCGTTAGTCATAATCCATTAGCTGCCACTGTGAATTACGATTGAAACTCAGAGAACCCTGGGATCCCACTTCGTACTGCTCACATCTCTTTTGACCGACGGCTGTCTTTCATCTCTGTGGCCTTTGTGATCTTTAATAATGCTCAGACTCACCAGCACAGCTGGCCATTTAGGTGAGATCAAAAATGCGCTTTTGCACACTTCTGAATTACATTAGCCTATATTGAAGACTAGAGTCCGATCGCTAATCTTTGTGTCTCGTCTGCGACCTCTATGAAAAGGTTAGCGGGTGAAAACGTTTGGCGCTTTGACACTGTCGAGGCTGAGAATTGCAGTCAAAAGGTCAAAACAAATCTTCGACTGAAGCCCAGACTTGTTATTGGGGCATTTTTCCTGCCTTCACAGCGGTAGATTGAGCATGATGTTGGGTTTTGGAAGAATCTCAACCTCGATTTGTTTCACACAGATTTTCCACCAAGTACTGGATGTCTCAGACTTGTATAGTCTGCGGGAAAGGAATGTTATTCGGTCTGAAGTGCAAAACTTGCAAGTGAGTACATTTACATATCTTAAGTCTGAAATACTGAATGAATTATAAGAGTGATCAAGATACACTGATCAGCCGTAACACTATGACCCCTGACAGGTGAAATGAATAACATTAATTACCTTGTTACTAGTGAGTGTGTGTGCCCTGTGGTGTGTTGGCGCCTACCTAGGGTTGGTCCCCGCCTTGCACCCGTAAGTTCCCGGGATAGGCTCCAGTCCCCGCAACCTCGATTGGGATTAAGCAGTTCAGATAATGAATGAGTGAACCTTGTTACTATGGCACCTGGTAGTGAGTGGGATATATTAGGCAGCAAGTGAACATTTTCACATTGATGCTAATGTGCTAGAAGCAACTTCAGAATGTGAATCATTTGTTCATTTCTTTTTAACTGAAATTAAATCCAAAATGTAAAAAAATAGGCAAACAAAAAATGGGAAAAATAGGAAACAGGCACCCAAATTCAATTTAATTTTTTTTGTTGGGCTATATAGTAGGAGTGTTGAAATTAATCACATTATCGATGCATCATGATGCAGACATGGACGATTCTGCATCGATGCAGTGGCAGAACATAATCAGAGGTTTTTCTACCGGCGGTCCGCTGTTCCCTAGTGGTCCGCGGTGGCATTGCAGGTGCTCTGTGACATTCAATCCAGTTTAACTACTGAAATCAATTTTTAAAAATTATTTCATTTTATTTATTTTAGTCTGAGTGGTGGTCTCTGGGAGAGAAGCAGTTGAAAACCCCTGGCTACGGCATAAAAATGCTAGTTTAAAAAACATCCCGGTAGTAACTACAGCTGCCCAATCTGCATGCAATGTGAAGTAATGTAGGAAATTGTGGGATCCATCCCGATATCGGATCAGATTGATTCGTTGACCTGAAAATCGTAATCGAATCAAATCGTGAGACAAGTGAAGGATCACACCTCTGGTATACAGTATATACTGTATGTAGCTGCAGACCTACTCAACATTAGACGGGTGGTCATAATGTTATATGGCTGACTGGTGGAAAGTCTAAAGGGCAGATAGGTAAGTGCTAATGTTAAAATGACGAATGGCTAATTTCATATGTACTCCATAGCAACGGTGGTTATAAGTTCATCATGCCATAGAAAAATGCAGGTTAATGAATACTGGTATTTGTATAAAAGTGTCTCCTTAATCACATCCTGATAAATTTAGACATACCTACTGTTATCATTGGTGATACTCCATTAGTGCATTTTTTTTTACTTCAATTGAGGCTACTTCTTTTTCTAGTCTGACTCAAATGTTAAAATCATGGATATCTCTTGCAACTGATACCAATCTGTATTTTTTCTATTAAGCATGGACAGTATTATTTGTGCCCATACATACTATGGGCTTTTATTAAGACTATATTTAGTCTTGTAATAACCTTGTTAGAGTAAGCGGTGAAAATCCTCATATTTGTGAAATTAAAAACTAATGACCTTCCGATACAAAACTGTGACTGTCACAGTACTTTTTGCTGTTCACTCTTGTGGCAGTGTATTGTTTGCCTTTAAGCACACTAAAGAGCTTTGAATTCCCTCTTTGTTACACGCCTGAAGCTTCAAATGGTCATAATAATCATTAAAAACAGATTTTTTTTAAATTACCCAATATTCTTGCTGTTGAATATTAAAAAGGAGACGGTTTCGTTGCTCTAGGCTCTCACCCACTCGTTGTGCTCTTAGTTGTTTTGAATGTTATGAATATGAAGTTCTCATAGTTGCAAATAAATGTCCTCGGGATGCTTTTACCTGTTAGGCTGAAGTGTCACAATAAATGTACCAAAGAGGCGCCTCCTTGCCATTTGCTCATATACCATCGAGGAGGAGGCAGGGACTCGTTCAAAGGTAATTAACACTAATTTCTCTCTTTTAACAACTGTGTTAAAAAGATTATATTATTTTTGGATAAAAAATTCATGTCATGTGTTTCATATGTAGCATTCACTATAAATTAGATAGTTTTGAATAAAAAGAATACCATTTCTCTGAAATGTCATAGCAGGTGGATGTGGAATTTTTTTAATTGTTGATGGAAATTGTTTAAACATCTATGTATCAAAATACAGATTTCACCTTTAATTTGCTCTCTCTCTCTCTCTCCCCCTCTCTCTTCTTTTTAAATGTCTGGTTTCCTTCTCTTTCTAAGAACAAGGGACGTCTCAAGGTAATGCAGCCGATTATGATGTTTATTAGAGCTCTAATGTTATTTTGAGAGGCTCACTTTAGTTAGTTTCCTAACTAAAACTCATTTCTTCCTTGAGCTTTCCTCGTCTTATTTTTTTACATACTCAAAACTTGCCACTTTCTCCCAAAATTTGACTGTCGTCCAGAGCAATTATCGCACCTCTCATCATAAAAACTTGAAACTTTTGTAGAACCCTACCGTGAGAATTGCCATGGCGTGAAAATGAAATTTCCAAATGTAATAAACTTATCCAGCTCTTAGTAACATTTAACGTCTGTATGTGGAACCCTTCAATTATAACATAATCAAAAATTTTTGTTACCATGACCACTGTTTTTCTGTTGCCAGGACAACGGCCTCCTGTTACCGTGGATACTCATTTTTTTCCCTCCCTCTTCCTCCCTCTCTCAGCTCGTCAGCTGGTCAGGACCGAGTCGGTACCGTGTGACATAAACAACCCACTCAGGTACACGGACCTGCACATCAGCCAGACCCTGCCCAAAACCAACAAGATCAACAAGGTGGGCCTTCCACAGCTGCCGTCTCAGACACACACACATCACACAGCCTACATTAGCAGAAATCAGGGAAAATAATTGCTTTGATTCAAGTTGCAGCAATTGACTTGTGTTTGATGTGTTTATTAGTAGCAACAGAATTTTAATGCCCAGAAATGTCTGAACACGTTCAATCTGACACTTTTGTGGCGTTCTCCTCATCCTAACCTCGAAATGTTAGTAGGAATGGAATGGAGGTTTTTAAGTTCTAGAACATTGGGTGAATTTCTTCTTAACTTCTCTCTTAAATTTGTTTAAAATATAGTTTTATACGACTATACAATTTTAGAAAAAGTTAATGTTTTGAACAAACATGCATTACAATTAAGTTTGTGTAAGAGTGCTCTTTGGCTTTGGCAGATTCCATTCTTACCTAAAATGAGAAAACACTGTTTCACAAAGTGTGATGCACATTTTTGCTGTAAGAACTCTTTAAAACACAAGTTCTACCACAAGAACATAAAGCAGAATGTGTAACGCAAAATGCATTGCTGCCCTTACACAGTTATTTTGTGCTGTAACATTTAAATTTCATCTTTTAAAATTTAATTGGAAACTAAATGAGATAATTTTACACAATCGCTTCTATTCATATCAAATCATGAAAAGCAACTAAAATATAATTTGACATTTTTATTCCTGAGCAGATTTTAATGAGAAGTGTTCTTTTTAAATAAAAATAGACTTTATGTTCAGTATAAGGTGAGAAAGCAACATATACAGTATGATGTTTGATTGATGTTTCTTTTTGGTTTGATGTGTATTGAATCGTTGATCATTGCATCAATGTATTGATCTAGATTGATGTATCATTACACCTCTAGTATGTAAAGGGCTTACAGATTTAAAGGCAAAGTTACTTATTATCATCTGATCAACTGATATTTGCAAAGTTCTTGTTAAATGTTCCAAGAAACTACACTGCTGAACAAAGTTACTGAGGCAAACAGCGTTTATCACAGTTTCTTTACATACTTTCTTATTTGAACAAATAAGCAACTATGTAACACAATACTGTATACATCTAGTGCACATTTTAGTGTGGAATTGCTGATGAGACCAATGTCTGGTTGTAGGGTGATTAAAACCAGTTTAATTAGTGTCTAATTAAGTTCCATATTGGCACACATTAAGACCATATTTATTAGCAGATAATTTAGGAGCACGGACTAGTTTTAGGAACCAATCAGACATGAATGGAACAGCACTGAAGCAGCACACTGTGAAAGACTGTAAGACAGATCGTCCAAACTAAAAAAGCTGCCCTCTTCTAAACTCTACACTGGCTACAGACAATGCAGACAATATTGTGAAACACTTACTTATTTCACCTGGATTTTTGGATTCTCTTGAAACAAGTAATCATAAAACATGCATTAAATTGTGCTTGCTGCATTTTTGCCCAGCAGTGTAAATAAATAAATAAATAAATAAATAAATAAATAAAATAATAATAATAATAATAATAATAAATATATATATATATACATATACATATATATATATATATATATATATATATATATATATATATATATATATATATAAAAATATATATATATATATATATATATATATATACAAGGAAATATAACAAATATATTATTCTAAGATTAACACTATAAACAGTAACTTTGCATGTGATTATTAAGTAAATTTGGTGGTGTGTATTTGGCTCCGTTTAGACATATTTCTCGTTGGTTTTGACTGCTGAATCTGGGTTTAGCTGTGCCAGAATGTAATTAACAGGAATAATTCACAACTATGGACACTGAAGTCTCTTCTCTCTCTCTGTCTCTCAGGGACCACATCCTGTGCCGTACCAGCCCACAGCTCCAGCAGCAACCCATCCTCCCCACCTCCTCCTCCCTTCATCCCTCTCCTCCTCTTCTCCCAGTGCCACTTTCCCTCCCTCCCCCTCCATCCGTCCCCCTCAGAGCATCAGACAGGCCAAGCTTCTTAACCTCACAGGTACACACACAAACAGCAGAAAAACAAATGTACCGGAAAAACAAATCTTTTTCATTCATTTACACCTGGACACAGTTTGGAAATTATGGGGAATTTGAACATTGTAAAGAATGAAAAGTTATGATTTGTTTAAAAAGAAAAAAATTGAAAATGAATTATTGAAAAATGAATATTGTTTCATTTCCTTAACGACTCCAGCTCTTGCTCTGTCTGTGTTCCCTAACGTTTTAGTGCATGACCTTAGGACTGTCTGCATTAGAACTTGTGTTTAAACAAACAATTTTTGAGATGGGTATTTATTACATCTTTAATTATTTCTACTGAAAAATTTGTCTAATTTATATTTCACACCATGTAGATTTGAAGCATGTGACTGGTTGGGATTAAGCAGTTCAGATGAATGAATATAAAATATACTTTTATATACAGTACTGTGCAAAGTTTTTGGGCAGGTGTGAAAAATACTTATGCTCAAAAGAAACCCCAGTCTGCTTTGGGAAATGCTTTGTCTGGGAGAGACCTTGCTGTGTCTTGTTGCTGTGCTCAATCTTGCCATGACATGAAACTGTCTTCCACAACCTCACCTTGGTAGCAGAGTTTGACTGTTCCTCACCCAGTTTTAAGCCTCCTACACAGCTGTTTCTGTTTCAGTTAATGACTGTGTTTCAACCTACACGTGACATTGATGATGATTAGCACCTGTTTGGTATAATTGGTTGATCATACACCTGACTATAATCCTACAAAATCCTGTCTTTGTGCAAGTGTACCTATAAATTATGCTGGTTTGACAAGTAGTAACACCAAATATTGATTTGATTTAGATTTTTCTTTTGTTCGCTCGCTTTGCATTTTGTAAATTGATAAAAATAAACAATCATTATTTATATTTCTGAAAGCATTCTTTGTTTACAGCATTTTTTCACACCTGCCTAAAACTTTTGCACAGTACTGTATATTGAATATATTATATATATCTTTATTATAAATGATAAATTCTAACATCCTAAAACAGTAAAATGATCTGTTGTGAGAGAAGCAAAGTATATAATAGTTAAAATGAATCAGTGTTATTATTTGCATTTTTGTGTTATTTATAACATTTCTTTTTCATCTTTTATTTGGTATTGAGCTTCTAATAAGGGTTTGAAGGTCTCTTTGATTGACATATTTGAGAAAGGAATAAACCTCTCTCTTTCTCTCCCTCTCCCCAGCTTCTCATTACTACAAATACAAGCAGCAGTTCATTTTTCCTGGTAAGTGTGTGGTAATTGGACAGTACCTTCACCCATAATGCACTGTGGCAGGCCAAAGACAACTCTTTTGGATCAAATGAGTTGCGATGGAGTTTGAATGCTGTTATTTGATCGAGTTATTTTTCTGTCTGCATGAGATTTTCACCAGTGTAGAATAGCTGCATCATTTGTGACTAATCTAATTATATTCTGGACAGTGGCTGATGAAGTCAGTGCTGGATTTGTAATGATTTTATTCTCTGTGTCTCCTCTGTCAATGCCTATTTGTGTATGTGTGTAGATGTGGCCCCAGAAGTTCCCAGTCGAGCACCTCAGGTTATCTTGCATCCTGTGCTGTCAGAGCCTGGGTAAGTGTGTGTATGTACGAGTGTGTGGGCAAGTTAACAGGTTTTGATAAAATTATTGTCTCTGAAAACAAACATTTTTTTGCAAATGTGGGCTTGTGTTCAAAAAAATCTTAAAAGTTATTATCCTTAATTAAAAAAATGCTGGTATCATTTTATGAAACAAAAATAAATGAGGTGAACAATGTAAACTTTATGAGTAGGGTTAAGTGTAGATGAAATGTTATTTACTAGGCCAATAACAATGCAATCAGTCTACATCGAAAAAGGAAAACATCCACCAGACACCAAACCAAACAAATATTGAACAGGGGGTCTCTCTTTAATTATTAGAGAAGATTTGTTTGTCTGGTTGAGGTCAATTAAAAAATGTCAAATGATATTTTAGTTTCTTTTTTGTGATTCGGCATAATTGTGATTGCATTGAATCGTATCGTAGCAGACTTGTGATTTACCCCTATTGTTTACATCTAGTCATTCTGGAAGTCAAAGGATCTCACAAAGATAGCAAGTTGGAACTGTGTGTGTGACTGAGAGAGAGAGAGAGAGAAAGTTACTTTCAGGTTACGTCATACTGAACAAACAGGTGAAGGTGAACTTGAATGTAATGATGCTGTTTTGAACATGCCCAGAGCAGCTAAATAAGACATGATGCCATATTTGTTTATTCCAGACTTTGTATAAGTATATCACATTCTTACTGCCGTTTCACAAACGTGATGCAACACGGCCAACACATTTAATAAACTGACTGCATTTCTAACAATGCCTGGTGGAAGCATACAGACCCGGGCAGCTCATTTTGTAAGAGCCGTCCATTTTTAGGCCATCGGTCAGTGCGCACGCAGACATGACAGACACTTACATCACAGCTTGGGACTATTTATGGAGGGCACGAACATTTTTAAATAGCCGAATTACTGGAGCAAAAATATCTGTGGCGCAAAAAGCGGGATGCAAAAGACGGCGGGAAGCACACAGTCCGAGCAGCTCGCTGATGACCTCGACTTCACGCTACACTGATGGCCAGGGATCTGGAAAAGTGTCCTCTTGGCTTAAGGGAAATGAAAGGAGGACATTGCCACATACACACGCGCACACACAGTCTTTTTATTACTATCTTTGTAAGGTCCTTCCATAGACTCCCATAATGACTAAAGTACATAATTTTACACCTACACCTAACCCTAACCCTAACCTTAACCTCAGTAACCAAAAGCACATCTTATACCTCTTTTAGTTTCTCAAACAAAACAAGCACATTTTCTATAAAGTCATTTTTCCTCATGGGGACCTCTCAAATGTCCCCACAAAGCCCCAAAAAAACAGATAAAAGTGATTTTAGGGGACAAAAGGTCCCCACAATGCGATAAATACATGGCCCCACACACACACACACACACACACACACACACACACACACACACTGCACTTCTCACTTCCAAGTGGGGAAAGTTTAACTTCCATCTGCATGTGGTTCCATTCGAGTTGTGCTCCATTTCTCATTGCCACCGATATAAGACCCATATGAACGAGTGTTTGGCAAATTTGCCCGAATTAACTATTTAGTCATGTTTAACATTAAAAGCTCAATGCTTCTGTAATTACAGCACTCATGATCTACAGAAGTTAACTCTCTCTCACTCTATTTATCCATCCATCAATCAGTCAATCAGTCAATCGATCAATCAATCAATCAATCAATCAATCTATCTATCTATCTATCTATCTATCTATCTATCTATCTATCTATCTATCTATCTATCTATCTATCTATCTATGTCTGTCTGTCCGTCCACCAATAAATCCACCTATCCATATATCAAATAAGCAGTCTATCTATCTATCCATACATCTGTCCATCCACCTATCCACATGTCCATTAAGCTATCTATCTATCTATCTATCTATCTATCTATCTATCTATCTATCTATCTATCTGTCTGTCTGTCTGTCTGTCTGTCTGTCAGTCTGTCCATAAATTCACATATCTATCTATCTATCTATCTATCTATCTATCTATCTATCTATCTATCTATCTATCTATCTATCTATCTATCTATCTATACATACATACATCTATCCATCCACCCACCAACCCACAAATCCATCCATCCACCTATCCACATATCTATCTAGCTAGCTAGCTATCACTTTCTCAGTCATTCTTTCTCTCCAGCTCTTTCTATCTCACGGCTTTCTCTCTCTCTTTCTCACATACAAACCCTCTCACAAGTAGGGAAAAAGTCCAACTTCCGTCTGTGTTTGATTCATTAAGCATTGTGCTCCATTTCTCGTTTCCAGAGGAAGAGCAAGCGGTCACAATCCACACGTAAGTTTTAGC
Organism: Distichodus sexfasciatus; assembly: GCA_032718565.1. NCBI lineage: Eukaryota > Metazoa > Chordata > Actinopteri > Characiformes > Distichodontidae > Distichodus > Distichodus sexfasciatus. The sequence continues at coordinate 2,421,522 of JAVGVS010000044.1, forward strand.
AGATCTGCCAAAAATAGGCAGTTGGCCATGATTAAAGTGGACAAGTCGAGCTTTAGGGCCATGTGGTGCATCGTCTAAACTTCCAGAGAGCTCAGTGACCGTGCTGAGTTGCGCATCACTACAGACGGAAGAAGCAGTTTTGATTTAATTAGAAGCAAACAAGAAAAAAGAAAGCTCTCTCCCATGTCTCGGCTGGTTTGAAAGCCTCCCGGGTTTCCTGGCCCTCGAGGCTCTAGGGGCTCAGGGTTAATGACCGAGCCTGTTTGTGTGCTTGGTGGGGTGTGTGTGTGTGTGTGTGTTCGAGTGCCGGTTTCCGCGGGTCGCTAGAGGAATGCAGTAATTCAGCTCAAGTAGTACGAACAAGTAGTAACTGAGAGATATCTCACACAGTTGTGTTGAGTATAGAGCCAAAGGCCAGGGATAACCTGAGAAAGTCCCAAAATATGAACTCACTGTCATAAATAATGCAGGTGTAGCCTAAAAATGCTGCTAGAAATGAAGTTAACAGTATTAAAAAATAACACAATGGTTATTTCTTAGGTTTTGTCTTAAATGTGTCCTTAAGAAAGACATTTGAATAGAATAACATCATACAACTGTGGAACTGAAGAAAACTCAACAAGCTCATATTTTGCACAAACAGACATGCAATAAAATGTGTGTAAGAGTGCTCTTCAGCAGTTGTAGATTCTTATCTAAGAACAAATCTCAAGTAAGAAAACATTACTGAATGCTTGTGAAAACTTTGTAAGTGGCTTTTAATTTCTTATCGAGAATTTCTTCACAAATACAATGATCCCCTTTAAAAAAAGGTTCTGCTGTGGTGTATAACCCTGTGCAGTGTCACTGACGTTTAGTTGATATGGAGGAGCTAACTACTATATTAAAACTGTAGCAAACCCGCTATTAAAAGTAGCTTCCCCAACACTGCTAAACAAAAAAAATTTCAATTTCTGAATGTTTCAAAGGTTAAAATGCCTTACAAAATACATTTTGTAAGGAAAATGTTTAAAAAACTGAAAACATATAGTTTTTGTCATTTATAATGTAGAGGAAGTGTTCTGTTCAGCATCCTTTGAACACATGCATCACTAACATCTCACTCTCTCTCTCTCTCTCTCTCTCTTTTCCTGACAGTAACAAAGGCAGTCCCCTGCTCCAAATCGAGGTCGAACCTACATCTGATGTGAGTCATTTTTATTCTATAGCAAGGCAACAGCTGGAATGATGAGCAATGATGATGTCACACAGAGTTTATCTGCTTCTCCTTTAATATAACCTGTGTGTGTGGCTACCAAGAATGATTCGATTAGGATTTGTCCCCAAATGTCTGAATCCATTACAGTATGTCCACTCAGAGCTATCATGTGCTGACAGAGCAGAGATTTTTATTTCTTCTTTAAGGTTATGTTTAGATATAGAATTAGGACTAGATAAGGGTGAGGTTTAGAATTAGGTGTAGGACAATCTTAGAGTATAACTAGTATGTGTGTTTATGTGTTTGTTGGACAAAATGTGAAGAGCGTATAGGGATACTCTACAAATCATCTACCTACCTACCAAAATATTAACTGTTTGGGGCAGTTGGTAGTGTAATGGTTAGGGAGTTGGCCAATAATACTTTCTCTTAAGTAATGAAGTTAGGTACTTTGTCCATCTCTGGTGTTTAGGCAAAATCTACATTATTCATAAAAGTGAGTGACTATTTGTCACTGTGAACACACCACAGCACAGAACACAGTGCACCACAATGAACACACCACAACACAGAACACAGTGCACTGCAACGAAATATGACTCTGCCTTTGACCCATCTGTAAAAGACCGGTGAGCAGCAGTGGTTGGGGACGGTACCTTGCTCATGAGTAACTTTACCGGCCCTGGATTCAAACCTGCGACCTTCTGATCACGGGGCAAACACCCTACTATTACGCCACCAACTGCCCCCTGAAATTGGTAGAATGTTACAAAATGAAACACAACCTGAACTGACAAAGAAAACCAGTCATTAGTTTATTTTTCTAATTAATAGTAAGACTACACACCCCCACAAAGCAGAATGGTAGTGTTCTGACACAGCTCTGGCAGTGTGTGCACACATATATGTGTACAACAGTGTATTAAGCAAGACAAAAAATGATAGAACTGTCTGAACTTGGTTTTAAAGTTACAGTCTACAGGCGTGACGTAACCCTAATGATTACTGATAGACTGTCACCTGTGATAAAAAAACAATCACGTTTTAGAAAAGGGAGGAAAACACCCACTTTATCCACAGATTTAAAAGTAATGAGTAACAAGAACCTTGATAGAAATGTAGTGGTATTTGGTATTAAATTATGGTATTTATCATTCAAATGTAGGGAAGTTTCCAAAAGATTAATACTTAAGTGAAGTATAGATACTCAAAAACTGGACCTAAGTACAGTACTCAAGTAAAGGTACTTTGTTACTGTCCACTTTTGACAAATCTCACAATCTTCGTGAAAACCGAGTATGTGGGATTTTACAAAGCAAATTTCTTCTCAAGAACGCTTGGTGAGACCCTATCTCTAAGACTGACTTAAAGCTCTTTATTGACCTTTCCCAGATAACCTCTTCAGTCTCGAACTTTGTGAGTCAACTAGACTCTTGCTCTGTTTTATTTTTCCCAGAACGAGGAGGGCAACGACGAGGCAGAGGGTTCAGCGGACGAGTTGGAAGAGATGAATTTGTCGCTGCTGTCGGCGCGCAACTTCCCGCGCAAGGCCAGCCAGACTAGCATCTTCCTTCAAGAGTGGGACATCCCCTTCGAGCAGCTGGAGATGGGCGAGCTGATCGGGAAGGGCCGTTTCGGACAGGTGTACCACGGCCGCTGGCACGGCGAGGTAGCCGTCCGCCTCATCGACATCGAGAGGGACAACGAGGAGCAGCTGAAGGCCTTCAAGCGTGAGGTGATGGCCTACCGCAACACGCGCCACGAGAACGTTGTGCTGTTCATGGGTGCCTGCATGAGCCCCCCCCACCTCGCCATCATCACCAGGTGGGCAACACTGAGATTGTGGTTGAAATTGTTTGCTGTATGTCAGTTGTGGCAAGTACCTAACTAAAATTAGCAACGTAAAATTGAAATAAAATGTGCATAAGTGTGTTCTTACCTAGGAACAAACCTTAAATAAAAAAACACTGATGAATCTTAGTGAAAATTTTGTGAGTGGACACCACTACATGTCCATAATAACATAATACCTTTTTTACAGTAACATATTAGTAGCAAGGCTACTTTTACAGTACTAAACACTCTGGCCTGTTTCTGTACAATTGTTTATGTCCCTACAGTGTTTTACTGTATATTCATAACAATAAAATACTGTTGGGAAATAAATAATACTGTACTTTTTAAAGAAAGAAAAGAAAATTTACAGTATAATACTGGCAGCACAGGCCACCAGCTACCTTATGCAGTAATTTGATCTTTGCCATTTACGGTTCTGCACCTGATACATCTTTTTTTTGCTGAAGCTTTGATTCTGTATAGAATCTTCTGACTTACAGAAGATTCTACTGACTTACTACTTTCTGAGCAGCACAGTAGTGTTTTCTGAGTCTCCAACATCACCCTCACTATGTCTGCGCAGTCCTCTAACCCAGCCATGACTTCTTTATCTGTGATTTTGGCCCTTTTTTTCACTTCATCCGTATAACGGTCACTTCTGAGTCACGCCACTTGTGTTAGATAGAAATCCAAAATGGATGTGTGTGAATTGTGAAGGCAAAATGGGAAATTAGACAATAACAATTAGGGCTTACATTTTGGCTTTGGAAATGAATATTGAAAAAAAAAAATGTTTCTTGGGTTTTAGTTTTTAATTTGAATTTGAAAAATGAATGAATGAATGATACATGGACTGTCTTTCTGGAACATAAATTTTATAACGTTTAATTTACAGCTGCACTGTACAGTTACAGTGCAGCCTCCTCCCAAAAACACAAAAAAACAGAAAGCTGAGGTCAAAAGTTCAGCTGTTTATCCAGCTCCAAGGTTAGCTCTTTCACCAGCTCCTCTGGACTGGCCATCTGCAAGAGACTTTCTCAGTGTTCCAAAGGGGGAAGGATGGGTCAGTGAGGTCAAATATAGAGCCACTTCCTTCAGGATTGAAAATCACCTTTGCCACATGTGAACTTAAACACGAGTTGCTGTTTGTCTAAAGGGGCAGAAAAAAATCCAATGAATATCAATCTGGCATCCTGCTTTGTAGACTAAGGGTGTAAATCACAAGTTGCATTATGATATTATATTGATTCAGTGGACAATGATTAGCCACTCTACAATTTCCATTGACTCAGTTCAGGAGGCAGGGATCGATATGAGACAAAATCACATGCTGATTTAACACAGTAGCTAAAATACTAATTAATAAAAGACATATTTATTCCTGATAGCAACCAAACACCTAAATGAAAACGTCTTTTAGTAAAGATCGACCTCCTCTTCAATATAAAGTTACAATTTTTGAATTGTTGTATTGATGCAGATTGATATAACAGTTCACACCTATTCTAAACCATGTGTAATATCCTGCTTCACTGTAAAAACTCACTGAAGGGATAATTTCTTATGCCTAATAAGCTTACCAGCAAATATGATGGCTTCTGTTTGTCCTGTTAGACCTGGCCAAGCCAAAGAGCATGTGATTCATGATGAAGTGTTCAGTATTCAAGCATTTTTCATACTAGGAAAAGTTATACTCATTCAATTTACTGCACTTAACCAATATCTGCAGTCCCAATCCGGTCAAAGTGAGCCGGAATTGAATGGAAAAATCTCTCTCTGGAAAAGCTGTGTTTTAACAGTCAAAAGAACAAAAATATTGGATGTTTTTTCTTTGTGTTGCTATGAGTAACTGTTGCTTGATTAATTTTTTATATTGCTCTCTGACGTTTGGTATGATCCAGCAGCCTTTTATTCAGAGAATGACCAAGCGTCTCTTCCATCTAGGACAAAGTTATTCACAGAAGATTCACAAGGTTTGTTATAAAGGCATGTTCACGTTAACAGAACCAACATGCTAAACGTTAGCTAGGATTATTTAGCTCTGTGTTCATGTGAAGAGAGTGGTAGTGTGCAGACATCAAGAGATGATGACAACATCAAAAGGATTCTTGGACGTGAGAAAACAGGAAATTTTATAGACAGCCAGACCAACTGAACATTTACTGACTGAGACTAGAGTGTGTTGAGACGGAGACAAGACCAAGACTCTGAAGGGCCAAGACTGAGACGAGACCGAGACCAGGACCAATGCAGGTTTTCCACCACATGACGAAGAGGTGGAACATGCAAGGCCTACGCAGCCCTCAAAATGAGTAACCGTGGTCGGCAGTAACATCACTGGTTACACTTGAAGTGAGAAGTAATACAACTGGACAGTAAACAGCTCATTAACAGTAATATTCTCAGAGCTGTGGTCTCGGCTGGTCTCGAAATAAAATCTCGAATCCTTTTTGTCCGAGTCTATGACAAGACTGAGTATAAATACAAGTATAAATATGATTCCGAGACAAGACCGAAACCTTCAAAAACTGGTCTCGAGTGTACTTTCATGTTGTTACTCTACAAATACATTAAGACATAGTAAATCATTCAGAGTGTCTTGCCCACTCCCTCCATATATTGTTCAGCATCACTGGTCTTCTGAGTCACATCACCCCGGTTGGGATTCAGCAGTTTGGATAATGAATAATAAAAATACAGAAAAGAAAATGGCTTTCAAATCTGCTTCCAGTATTAAACCATAAATGTACAAATTACCTTTTTTTTTTTTACAGCGTTCCACTGTACCTTAAAGGTTCTACGTTTCTTTTCTTTATTCACTCTCAAGTACGCAACAATTTTTAACATTATAAATCTATGCAATAGGTAAGACATTGCTGTAAAAAATTACAACATTACTGCAAATACCAAATACTTTTACAGTGAGATGCTTTATTTTGTAACAGAATGCATGCTGTAAAAATACAGAAACTGGTTAACCACCATCTAGAACTTGTGGTATCAATACCTCATTTACAAGAGTTTTACCAATAATGCACATCTAACTTAGTTCAGGTTTTTTGAAAGCTGTTCCCTAGTGTGAAATTTTACTCACTCAGCCTAAACCGCCCAGCAGACGTAGACGAAAAGCAAATACGTCTCATCTGAATGCCAGCCACAATGCTTTGCAGCCGGCGTTGGCGTTCCATTCACATGCCTACAGCTGTGGTGTTGATAAGGATCCCGGCTGAAACGTTGCCCGAAATTGCCCAAACTATCTTTTCAAGCGCTCTGCAGGCTTTTGCCTCTGTTTATACCCAGAGAAAGAGAGAGAAAAGAGCTTAGACGTGCTGCATGCTTCATTTGTTCTTATTGTCTCTTCCAGCCTGTGTAAAGGGCGGACACTTTATGCCGTCATACGAGATTCGAAAGTCGTCCTGGATGTCAACAAGACCAGACAGATCGCACAGGAGATGGTGAAGGTAAGAAGACACCAAACTTCAGTTGGGAACATCTATATTAGTCACACTATACAAGGGAAGTTACTCCTGTTACTACTGCACAAATAAACTATATGGACAAAAGTATTTAAACTCACCTCTCAATTATTGAAGTCAGGTGTTTCAATCAGAACCAGTGCCCACAGCCTTTTCACACACATCAAAGTGAAAGTAAACTTTATTGTCATCTCTACTATATACATGTACATATATGTATAAAAGAAATTTCAGGACCAAAATTCTAGTTGAATTCCACATGTAATCTCTTTATAGTTTTATCATTTATAGTGTATGTATATATACGTATATTTTGCTTTCTCTCTGTGACTTATTTGTATTTATATATTTCTTACTTTATGCGCCTTATTTGTTCTCACTGTAGAAAGTACTGAAGCCACATCGTCTCGTGTCTCTATGTACATGTATATATAGAGATGACTATAAAGTTTACTTTGACTTTTGAGACGACGTGGCTCTCGTGTTTACAGTACAAAGAACAAATAAGGCACGTAGAATAGTCACATGTAGTCACAAAGCGCTGTACAACAAAATTAAAAGGGGTAAACAGCAAACAATAGTACAATAGAAAAATCTTAAAATACACAAAACCATACTTTTAATACAAATCTTGGATGTCTGATTTTTCCCCGATTTTTGGCTTGCGCGGTCTTTGCAGTGAACCAGTTTAAAATTTCACTACATGTTGTTCCTGTATGAATACATATGTGGCAAATACTGAATGTTGAATCTATACTCACATCATTCAGTGACATTCAATAAGCGTAGGTCCAGCAGTGCTCTCTCTCTAACTGACTGATTTATGTTTTCATACCAGGCATATTTGTGAGTGATTTGGTGGCTATCAGGGAACAATGCAGCGGTTTTGCTGCTGCAGGCCACAGCGCCTAGTCGTTTACTCCAAGAACTGGATTTGATGGATTTTTTATGAAATGACATGAGCTGCTGTGTGCGGATTTGTGATGCAATGTAATGCTTCTATATTTGTGGTAAATAGCTTGTGCTGATTGTGTTTTAGGGCATGGGCTACCTGCATGCCAAAGGGATCCTTCACAAGGACATGAAGTCGAAAAATGTCTTCTACGACAACGGGAAGGTGGTCATCACCGATTTTGGACTCTTCACCATATCTGGAGTCTTACAAGCAGGCAGGTAAGTTGGACGACAAATTTGTACCTATGGTTTCGGCTGGAAGTGATTAGATTAAAGGAAATACATACATACTCTCACTTATGTCAGGATTTGGGGTGAATTAATGAGAACATTTTTGGCTGTTGTCTGATTTTTACGTCAGTTAATTAGTTTATTTCAGTTAATTTGATGAGAGCCATTAAAAGTGTTTACAAAACAGACAGAGATTTAAATGCCTTCACTCTCATCACGGCATGTTTTGTCTTCCTCTATCATGCTTTAAAAGGAAGAGCTGACGTAACATTCTGTCTCACTGATCAATCTTCTACACTAGGAGTTATTTTACAGTGTTTTTAAAACAGTGAAATACAGTACTTTTTTTAAGAAAGACTATAAATCGTGTGAAACAGCAAACTTGCTTTCATGTCATTTCTTTGCTAATTCAGCAATGTGCACCTACAGCATTCTCATGCCCGTTTAGGTTTTGAATCAATACCATGCTTATAGAAAAAGAGGCTGAAAGATTTAACATAGCTGAACAAGAAGACGAAATGTAAACTGTATTATCAAAAAAACAATGAGAAGTCCTTTTTCTTGATTTTACTCATTCAAGTATGCAACAATGTTTAAAGAGTTGCTTCTGAAAAAAGACAAATATTTGCAGTGGACAGCAAAGCAACGTTTAAAATTACAGAATTATTATAAATGTCAAATGATTTTACACTGACATACCGTATTTTATAATTACAGTATTGCACTGTAAATATCAAATACAGTATGCTTGGTATAAAAATACTGAAAATGGTTATCAACCTTGCTTTTACTTTAGATTCACCATAATGTTTTACATTGTAGAACGATCCCCCTGGAAGCCCAGCGTCTGGCTGTGAGTCTGATTGTCTCCACCTCAGAATTTTAGTGCCATATGTGTTGCAGACGTGCTGAAAGCTTCTTGTCCTTATTTCTCATAAGCCCTCATTAAGATCTGAAGCTGGTGATTAAGAGTTGGGGTTGTTTCTGAGCGCCCATTTAAAAGCAAAGCAAAGATGGCAGTGGAAGAAAGTCAAACGTCTGATTCTACAGCAAGTATTTCTTGGACGGAGGAACATGTGGGTTTTTTGTCAGTATGTGAAACTGTATTATTTGGGCATGATGGAAGTGGCAGGGTTTAACCAGGTGGTTAAGTAGGACTTATAATGACTCTAAAATACATTAATTATGATATATTAACAAAAGTTCAGTTCAGTTTTTAAAGATGTCGTAGTAAATTAATTATGTGAGGCTTCATAGTTGCAAAGCACTTGCAGAGTTATTTTGATTCAGCATCAGTCGGCCACCAGCAGTTTGGAACGGTATTTAGCCAGATTTTCAGGTGGTGATTTCTGCAGCGCCTGTTTCACATTCTTTTCCAGGGCATTGCTCTCCGTCTCCACCAACGCACACATGAAAGAGTCTTTTCTCCCTCCAATGTGGTCTGTGCCATGATCCAACAGCATGCAGCCCTCTGAAAGTGGTTTTCATGTGTGTGTTTTCTTCCCTCTGGTGCCTTATAGAAAAGAAACAGCCTACTCCTCCGGCCTTTCAAAAAGAGACATTGAACGAGAGATTATGGACTTTCTTTTAAGTGGAGAACACCTCTGATCTCTCAGCAGTGTTGTTTATTGAGCTTTTGCTTCAAGTAACCTTTAGTCATGTTTGATAAACACACAAATTCTACACAAGTCCCTTTATTTAAGGGAGCAGGGGCAGGAATAAATATTTGAAAGTGTTGGTGATGCATCAGTGTATCAGGCAGCAATCTATATAAAAGTGAAGGTTCAGACAGTGTTTTTTCCCCCACTGTCAGACATCATCTTGTGACCGTAAAACATGAAGCAGTCAATCAGAATTGCAGTGCATTTTTTGTAGATTTATTTCAGAAATACACTTTTATTCTGAATTCTGTCAGAATACAAACTCATATTAAAACAGTCAAGAGGGCATGAGTGATAAATTAGACGTTGATGATCAAAATTGGTTTAATCACATTTCGTTCAGTTTACATTTATATTTATTTTCACAGCATCAGATGTTCTTATTCAGAATGACTTGTGTTTTCCAATTGCTGCCTAGAGCAGCTTGGAGTTGAGGATCCAACAGCAATTTTTAAGTCTGCCAGGATTCAAAATGATCACAATCACAGGGCCTTATCACTCCATTGAAATCATTGATCTACCATTTAATGGAAGGCCAGCTATCTGCATCAATCAAATTTAAAGATGACAGACTGGAAGAGTAAGTGAGGAACACATATGTAAGAAATGGTCAGGTTCTTATGATTATAAACAAGATTCCTGCATTTTGGAAATATGTGCATTATGTGTATTGCATATGAACAAAAGCATCTGTGCTGTTATTCTATACTGTAACTTTTTGATTCTGTGTTTCTATTTTCATTACATTGCGAATGAAAGTGATGTGAAATTTTAGGCAGTTGGTAGGATAATGGTAAGGGAGTTGACTCTGTGATCAGGGAGTCACTGGTTTAAATCCCGGACTGGTATAGGTACCGATGAGGTACTCATGAGCAAGGTAACATCTCCAAGCACTGCTTTCGGGCGCTGCCAAAAGCTGCCTACTGCTTCTTCACAGATGGGTCGAATGCAGAGGTCACATCTTGTTTCATTTTCACACTGTGCTGTGCAGTGGTGTGCTCACAATAGCAAATAATTCATTCACTTTAACTCACTATAATTCACTTTGTCACGAAATGTTCAACGCTGGGCAGGTGCAGTGGTTAGAGCTGCTGCCTCACAGCGAGAAGGTCCTGGGTAGGGCCTTTCTGTTTGTGGGTTTCCTCCGGGGGCTCCGGTTTCCTCCCACAGTCCAAAGGCATGCGTTATAGGTTAATTGGCGACTCTAAATTGGCCCTTAAGGTGTGAATGTATGTGTGAGTGTGTGTGCCCTGCGGTGTGTTGGCGCCTGCCCAGGGTTGGTCCCCGCATTGCGCCCGTAAGTTCCTGGGATAGGCTCCGGTCCCCCCGTGACCTCAGTTGGGATAAAGCAGTTAAGAAAATGACTGAATGAATGAATGTTTTTAACGCTTGAAATTGGCCATCATTTTGGTCGGTGTTTTGTTGGAATCTTTCCCATACATGTTGTTTCAACTTGAAACTTTGAAAATATTTTCATTGGCACCAAAGACGGTAAATCAACATCCTGGATGGAGAGAGGCATGCTCACACTCGTCGCTTCGTGTGATCATGAGCCCGATTCCACAAGAGTGTGTTGGTGTATGTGAGTGGCCTTTAAAAAGTGGGCTATGCCAATGCAGGCTTTTTACTGTTGATCAAGATGTTTGGATCTGGTTAGCAGTGCTGATCAACCCACTCCAATTAACGGCCCTGCTGCAGTACTAGAAGTGAGGGCTAGTCACGGGGGAATTACAAAATTGATCAAAACAAGCCTGCTACAGAATGTTCGCAGAAAAGAAACAGCATATTTGACATGACTAAGAGTCATGTCACCTAAAACTAACACTTAGTTATGTACCTAAAACTAATACTTACTAAAAGTAAAGATTACTTGAAATAAAAGAATACTGGAGTAAATATTAACAGTATTAAGGAGTAAAAGTATTCTGCTAGTATTTGTAAATGGCAGCCATTACATGAAATGCTTGGATTAGAGCTTTAATTGACTTGTTTTCAATTCTCAAATTAAATTCCTTGAGTTCCAAAAATGATAAGGACCAGATTGTGGCACAAATAGCCATCACAGGACATGCTTGAGTACATTGGGTGAATTCAAGGTTTAGGTTTATTTTTCACTCTTAGTTACATATAAGCCTCCAAATTGTGATTTTCCCCCAAAAGAAGATGTTTTTTGGATAGTTGTTTTTAATCAGTGCACTCAGGAATGTAATGAGTAATGACTGCTGTAAAAACAATAGTAACACATACACAGAGAACAGCAGGGCACCCAGCACAGAACCCTGTAGTACACCTTAATGAATATCATATATTTTGAATACAGGGTCCCTGTAGCTAGTAAAATACTGCCTTTGATGTAAATACATTCTCTCACCGGAATAAAAATAGTTGTTGTTTTTTGCGTAGGGTGAACATGAAAAAATGTCAACAATGACATTTGTGCCATAACACAGTAAATATGCGTGTGCTTTTACCATGTGTAATTTATTTAACCAGCAATGTAGGACGTATAATTTTGAACTGGCTAAGATAACTTGTGTAGCCAGTGTGGGTTGCAGGTAGTTGAATAACAATAGTACAAAGAGTAGAAACTTGCGTATACAGTAGATTTGTCAGTTATAGAACTCTGGGTCATGTAGCCATCAAGGTGAAGCTCTCCGACTGTTCGTCAGAACTTCTAAGTTTAACATTTTAATTTTTTTAAAATGTCACATTATTGTAAGTAAATTCATCTAATGCAATTATACTGTTTGCCTTCGACCCATTTTCATTACTCCAACTTTGTTAACAACATGAATTGCACAAACTAGAACAAGCACCCGCAAACCAAATTAGCAACAGCTCAAATGAGTCAATCCCACTGTTTGGATGGACCCAACTTTACAGGTAGGCACAGGCGTGTAGCTGGAAATGTCAAGCTGCTTAGGGAGGTTGGAACGTTTCAAGAGCTTGAGTCATCGAAAAATCTACATTACTGGACCGCTGTGATTACGTCCTCGCCGCTTACAGTCTCAGGGGGACAAAAGAGGCTCTCTGTCTGCTCCCTCCATTTTCAGCATCATTTGCAAAAGGAAAAAAAAAACGAGTGACATGCAGGTGTGTGGAATACGAGTTATGCTCTGAACCCTATTGGCCCTCAGCAGTTTCAGTGCAGTTTGCTGATAACAAGATCTTATTTTGGAAGGTTTATGGAACTCACTTTAGGGTTTTGACTTGACATCTGCTTTGAATTCAGGAATATTTATTTATTTATTTATTTATTTATTTATTCCATCTTCACCCTCTTTTTTCTCGGTCTTTCTACAGCAGGAGGGAGGACAAACTTCGTATCCCCAGTGGCTGGCTGTGTCATCTAGCCCCAGAGATCATCCGCCAGCTCTCCCCGGAGACAGCTGAAGATCAACTCCCTTTCTCCAAACAGTCGGACGTCTTCGCTTTTGGGTGCGCCCCCCCTTTACCCTCCCATCCCTTTTGAACCCCCTTCTTTTGCCACCCAGACATCTTTTATATTCTTGCATAGTCTTTTAAGCAGTGGTTCCCAAATGTTTTCTGCTGGTCCCTTTTGTAGACAAAAACATTTCAAGCTGCCACCCATCTTCTCCTTCTTTAATGTGTTCTTTTACCTTTTATATTCTTAAATTTCCTTAATATAGTGGTTAACAAACTTTTTCTGTAGGGCCTTCATTTTGTACATAAGAACATTTTCGAGATCACCCACCCAACCACCCCTTTTCCTCTCCGTATATTTCACCCAATGTTTTAAGCCTCCTTCTCTTTCCCCAACATTTTGAGCACCCCCCTTTCTCCTCACTTAGTATTTCAAGCCCCACCTTATTCTTAGCTACTTAACTGCCCTAAAAGCAAGAGTAAATATGCAAAACGAGCAAGGAAAACTATTTTAAAGATAATAATTATAAAAGGATGTCACGACATGAATGAGCTAGAAGTAGAGGATGTGTGATGTATTAAAATGAATAAGCAACTCTACAATGTGGAATGGAAATGCTGAGGTCCACAGTTAGTCTGCAGTTACCTCTTTGTCAAGATTGCATTTGGACCGACTACATAGTCTTTTGATGCCTGTGGTGAGTGTTTGGGCGGCTAATGAACAGTTTGCCTAAGGCAATCAATTAAACTTGCAAGGCTGGAGTTGGTTTTCGTTTCACATCAGAGGGATGTGAGATGGAAAAAGCCATCATGGAAGGTCATCGAATGAATCCCAGTTAATGAACTCAAATTTCGTCTCATCTCTAAACTGCTTGAATGGAAGTGCAAAATTGACCCACCATTCCGTCACTCGCCATTTATTTAATCTCTCTTTTAAACGGGAGTGTGTAAACAGCCCAAACCAGCGAAGGGTGAAGCGTCGACCCTCTTGGTATTAAGGACCTTCCTCTAGGCTGTGATGGGACTTAAGTGGTGATTTTAACTTCTTTGCATGAAACTTAATTGTGTATAGTGAGATTCTAATAGCTGTGAATGTTCTTAGTGCCTAGACTTCATTATTTAGGTAATTTTCTCTTTGAGGTAATAAAGTCTTATTAGTGTTTGTAGGTTAGTGTTTCTGCTCGATTTTCAGCCATCCATCCATCTGTTAGGTTCCGCAGTGGATTGGATTTCAGTCTTTTTCTTTTGGGTTTTTTAGGTTAAAAAAGTCATCATTTGTTCATTCATTATAAAAATTCAAATCAAAAGCCAAAACCCAAAAATGGGTGTATTCTTCAAAATTCATTTCTCAAAATGAAAAAAAAACCCAAAAACAAATAGTGAATCAATTTTCAATTTATCATAGCGATTAGGTGTCCCCCCATGCTGAGAAATGTCAGCTGAAAAAATCAAAACAGGATATCAGTCTGTGCTTAGGTTTTTTTCAATATTTAATTTGAATGCAGAATAGGAAATTGGGAAAAAATGACATTTGTTTTTTCTTTTCAGTTTTGTAAATAAAGATAGAAAAAAATCATGGGTCTTTTGGGGGTTTGGGGTTTTGGTTTTAATTTTAAAAAGGAATGAACAAATGCCACACAGATTTCATAACTGTGACAGCTGTGTTACCGTACTGGACTGTAGGAGGATATCCAGAGGTTGTGTGTGTGTGTGAGTGTGAATGTGAGTGTGTGTGAAATCCAAAACTCCTCACTGTACTTCCTGTGTGCACTGGTGGATGTAAAATAGATAGATGGATGGATGGAGAGATGCAGGGCTGGAGCTCTTCTGCCCTCTAACACAATTGCTTTCTCAGCTGTTGTGTCCATATGGACGATCTGTGTTTCGGTCACTCCATGCCAGCTGGTCAGGGCAAAGTGACGTTACCCACAAGTGACCTCTCAACCTTTTCTCACTTTTCATTTTCCTCCCTCGTCTGTTTGAATTAAATTTATTTTTTACATATCATGCTTTTTAAGAGAAGATTTTTATGTATTTCTCCCCCATATTGAAGCACATGGGAAATCTTTTATCCATGTCTGCAGTTTGTATTCATTATTCAGTGTGCTTTAAATTTTGCTTGAATTGGCACGTGGTGTACAATCGTTACATAACAGCGCATTCTTGGCAGCTGCGAGATGGAGTCTGGGAATGGGGTCCACCTTGGCCAAGATGGAAACAAGAATCTGTGGCCGTGAAATAGCTAAAGTCAAAAGTCAAAGTAAACTTTATTGTCGTCTCTGATATATACTGTACAAGTATACAGAGAGAGACGGGACAACGTGGCTCCAATTTTAACAGTGCAAAGAACAAAGCACAAGGAACAAAGGACAAATAAGGCACATAGAATAAACAATGTCTAAATAGAATATAAAATATACACTAGAAGTGGAATATAAAATGTAAATTTTAATCTAAAAGTAGAAAGAGAGACAATAGCTTGGATGTAGTTAACTACTTTTTCTCTGTAGTATAAATTTAGCAGCTACTGTAGTAAAGCAGTAACTTAGCTGTTACTTTTGACCAAAAGCAGATTGTAGTCCGAAAAGCTACTGTATCAAAATAGCCTTTTCAAGACTGGTTACTGCTGTGAAACGTCAGAGACGTCACTCTCTCTCATGTTTTTAGGAGTACCAGTATTTCTTTTAAAACCTCAGGGCACAGGCGGGGAGAGGATTTGTTAGTTCAGTAGCAACACTTGACTGCCTAATTTTTAATTAGGCTTAATTAGCCTATAAATATGGTGAAGGGAATTTCAGTATGCCCTTGCTCTTTAGAAAGCTGACATAGTTGACTGAAGTTAAGTGCGTCCTTTGACTCTTTAATCAGTTCGCCATGAAACCCCTTAACCATGACGGTGTCCACCTGCAGGGGAGTGAAGAGGCATCCCAAGTGCGTTCTTGACTTTAAACGCATACACGCACATACACGCACACCTTTGAGTTCATGAGGACCTGACATGTTGCACAGCCTCTTAACACGAATTTTCCCAGAAACAGTCTAAAGGGTTCTGGGCTTTTTGCACACACACACACAGTATTATAACCCTAACCCTAACCCTAACCCGTGTTGGCAGGATTTCATTGTGTAATGGTCATCACACTGTACTTCAAAACTCAGAATCTGAGTCTCGGCTGGCCTTTGGGGCAGTCAGTAGTGTAATGGTTAAATCACTTAAACTAACAGGTGCCCTGCAGTAAGTGTCCACTTTGTGTCTTTCAGCACTATCTGGTATGAGCTGCACGCGCGAGAATGGCCCTTTAAAAACCAGCCTCCCGAGGTGATCATCTGGCAGGTGGGGAGCGGCATGAAGCCCAACCTCACTCAGATCGGCATGGGCAAGGAGATCTCGGTGAGATACACAATAAACCCACCAGCCCTGTTCCTAAACACAACCTCACACACACTCCAAACCGTCTCAGAATGAAGTGTGGACACATTTTGATGAATTGTTAACGAGTCTCTCATGTGTTCATCATTCAAGAGCTGAAGTAGTTTAATCTAATTCTGAAATAAAGAAAATGATATAAGCAACTGAAAATGTCCAGTTTTAAAGATTTTTTTACTTCAAGATTCTTCTAAACTGATTTTAAGGATAATGTGAATTAAAAATTGTGTCACAGTCGACAAGGGACAGTTGCAACATGACATTCCTCCAATCAGGAATGAGCTACAGCACAATACACAGTATAGAGTATAAATTCAATGATGATATTCATACTGTACATGCTTAAGTTGTACCTCCTCCTTCCTAGAAAAAAGCAGCCTGAATGCTGCAGCTTTAAAAGTAGCTAACTAATTTACAAATAATAATGTTGCACGTCAAAACGCTACATCATTACATACACATATATTTTTATCTTATCAAAGGGGGGTATTTTCAACTACTAGGGGTTTCTGAATGATGTTGAATTGTCAAATTTGTAACAGTGGCCCTCTCATTACATCATGGCTCACCCTTGGCAACTGCATAATGGAGTCGGAGGATGGAGTACACTTTAAGCTCCAGAGAAAAAGTAGCTATACAAGTGATTTCATCCTGTAATACTTCATATTGGTGCTGTAGGAGACTCTTAATAAAAATGTTAGAACTAATATGAAAATCTATATTTTTTAACAATGTAATGTCAAATCACAATAATGTTTGAATGAGTTTAGCAGGTTTTGATTTTTGGCTTGCATAAATTACACTCAAAGTTGTAAGCTCTGGCCATGTCGCCTTTGAGAGTCATAGATTTTCCTTTCAGTCTTCTCCAAGGTGGACCTCTTCCTCAGATTCCATCTCACAGTTACCAAGAGCACACTGTGATGCAATGAGCATGTGGGACGGTATAATAAACAGCTAGAAAGTTGTTGTGAAGAAGCCTTATGATCTGAGTTACTAACAAGCATGATTTTTCCTTTCTTTTTCCTTCTTCAGGACATTCTGCTGTTCTGCTGGGCGTACGAACAGGAGGAGAGACCCAGCTTCTCCAAACTGGTGGAGCTGCTGGAGAAACTCCCTAAACGGAACCGCCGCCTCTCCCACCCCGGACACTTCTGGAAATCAGCTGAGTATGTCAAATGAGCTAGGTTCTCACAAAAAAGGTTCAAAACAAAAAGAAATGCTCTATGGAGTCCTGCAGATGTTATTTGGTGGTAAAGTGGGAAGATGTTTTTTATTTGGCCACTTGGCGTTAAAACTCCGAAAGCGAGTCCCTCTTGGCTGCTGGATTGTGTGTATATACTGCTGTGTATAGCGATGTTGCTCTAGCACATCAATTAGCTAGCAAACCCAGAGCTCACGTTGTTCTGTTGTCGCTTTTCTTTTCTGTTTGATCATGTATGTAAGACAAATTTCTTTATTTTATTCTCTGTTCCTTCCTTGTTTATCTTAATCTGTTGGATCTGTTTCTGTTACACCAATTTCTGAATTTCTTTGTGATTAATTTCTCAATGTTCTTGTTTGACAAAAAAACTTTTTTTTGGTCATGTCATTCTGTACCGAGCACATTTGCAATGCATTTCAATGAACAAATGCAGAACTGTTCTGTGTGAATTCTGTGAGTCTGTAAAAAAAAAACTTTCCAACAACATTGTAGTCACAGAGTGAATGTATTTATTTTATTTTTTGGAGTTGAGAAATGTACTATTTAGTGCTATTTCATCGTTTATTATTATTATTATTATTATTATTATTATTATTATTATTATTATATTATTATTATTATTATTATTTTCTAATTTTTTTCAGTGTAATCACTGCCATTCTGGTCTGTCATGGTTTCTTGAGTGCGTGTTTTGTTGGTGATCAGTACAAATTTGTTCGTAAAAAAGATTTGCTCTGCCAGTGGTGGGACACATAGGCAAGCTTTATTTAACACAAACAGACGAGAATGTGAACCCTCATCCGCCCGCTTTTTCGCCAAAAAGTCTGATTCAGCGTCTCCCACGTAATTGCCTAATTATCGTCGCCTACGAGAGTGAATGAATGCGTTTCGATATCGGTCACATCCAACTTGGCCAGTTTTGGTTTTTGTTTTTTGCTCTGAAGAAGCGGTATGCACATTTCTGGACACTTGAATTGTATCGTGATTAACTGTGATTTACACTGGAAACCGACGCCAGTAAAAACACGCGAGCTGGTTTGTGAGGTAAGGGAGAGTTCTGTCTATTAGACTCCTTTTTTCTTATGACGTCCGATACATATGAATGTTTGAACCATATTTTCGAACACAAGGCTGCACAAACCTGCACTAGAGAGAACACACACACACACACACACACACACACAACACACACACACACAGTGGCAGCTCACTTCTGCTGTCACAGCGCCATTTGTAAATTACATCCAAATGCGCCAATGACTGTTGCATGCGAGTGTTGATAGCAGCAAAATGTGTATGAAAAACATTCTTATATTTTGTTGTTGACGAGCTGATATTCGCTAAGTCTGGCTTCTAAAAACAACCGCTAGACTGCTTTAACACCATAAACTCGGAATCTAGACAATCTGGTCTCACACTACCCTCCTTTATAGTCCAGAACTTTTTTTCCAACGGCAAACTGCTTTATAGCATCTGTTGCTGCTGTTTTAAATATTTGAGTCTATTTTGGGACCATAAGGATTCAGATATTGTTTTGTGGGTCATTTATATTTGTGTAGTTTACAAATTTGAAATGCATGACTGGACCCATAAAAGAAATGTTCAATAAGAAATCTCAAAAAAATGACGTATAGTGTTTAAATAGATATACATTTTTGCTGAAAGTTATGAGGCTGCACAAAGATGTACAGGTATATAGGTACGGTAACGTAATTCATATTTAATCATTAATGAATGATCCTTTTGTAAATGCATGGGAGGAGTTCTGAGTGATGTGGGTGGAGGTAATCTCCATCACCCAATTAGTGTCAATGAATGGGTGCCATAGAGCTGAGCTTTTATCTGTAGCTGTAAATCTCATAATCCAAAAATATTGGGGAAATACGACCAATCTGCCCCATGATGAATGTACAACTCATGCCCGGTATGTTTCTTTTTTGCCCTTTTTCTTTCACTTAGCATTGTCTATTTTTTGATGATATTTTCCCCGCGTTAAGTTGAGTTTGATTAACTTCCTTCATGACTGAGTTTGTGTACTGTAGGTTGTAGGTGTATAAAACTGCATGTATGTTCTAGATGCCTTATGCTTCACTGCTTAATGACTGCTACACTCACCATGAGCTCTTTCTTTGCTCTCATTCTTTATGAACAATGGCAATAAAAAGTCTTCATTTTGGAGTTTTATGTTTTTAGTCATTTCTTTTATTCCTTGTCCTCCCCCCTTTTTCATGTTTCCCATTTTATGTTAAATGACTACTGAGACGTTACACGAAATATTATAAGCCAGGAGGTCAGTTATGCCTCATTTCCACTGCACTGGCGCTGGTCCTGAAATTAGGAACCAGCAAGAACCGACCCACACGTGTCATCCACATCACACGTCATGCCTACTGCACAAAGCAGCACTGGTAGAACATGTCTTATGTTCCTGCTTGACGCTGCTTCAAGCTTTGGGGATTTCAGACGAAGTATTCAGAGGTGTCCCCATTTTGGCTCTTTTCAAAATGAAAAGAGATTATTTTCAAATAAATACCAAGTATACTCTTAGTTAACAATATTTTTTCTAGACCCAGACTAGCATTAGCTTAAACCCTAAAGATTCTACTATCTATCTAACCTGTATAATTTGCGTTTCTCTTTCAATATGGATCATTTATTTTGTGAGCAATAAATAAAAATGATGCCTTGAGACATAAATCTCCGCCACTGTCTTTATCAAAAGTTGCTTCACTTACTCCACCCACCTCTTGGTTCTTGGACAATGTTTTGGTGCCAGTTAAGATTCAAATCTGTAGCACTGGCAACATTTTTTTATTTCAGAGAAAAGACATGGCACCGGTTCCAAAATGGGAACCGACACCAGAACTAGTGCAGTGGAAAAGGGGTTTCAGTTGGTTTTGTTGTCACATTAATTTTTACCTTTGCCTGTGGGTGTTTAGTTGTAGATTATACAGTATGACTATATTATAGACTATTTTTGAATCATTCAGGCTCAGTTAACATTTCACAAAGAAGATTTGTCTGCTGAATTTCTAACATGCAACCTCAGGCCACTGTCTCTCCCCGTTTGGGGCAGTTGGTCGCCGGTTCAAGTCCAGTAAAAGTACCACTGAGGTACTCATGAGCAAGGTACCATCCCCAAGTACTGGTACCTGACCTAAGCACTGCTTTGAGAGCTGTCCAGTGCTCCTTTCACGGATGGGTCAGATGCAGAGGTCACACTTTGTTGTGGTGCACTGTGTGCGTGTCAATGAAAAATAATCACTCACTTATGTTTACAGTGAGGACTTGTGTAATCCTAGAGCAAAGTAATACCCAGGTGAACTTGACTTCCTTCAGACAAAGGAAAGCACACAGCCACACAATTGCTTGAAAGAACCAGGATTAGAATTATGTTGTCACTATCTTGTCCCTGTGACACTTCATACACTTCCGTACTTAAATTCTTACAGCAACAAGTACTACACAGTGCCAATCTGAATTGATAAAACAATAGCCTGAAACAACTACAAATCATTGAGCTATAACTGGATGTCAAAACTGGCCAAATGAGCAGCAATTAGGTGAAAGTCAACTCAACCTGAAAGTGGCATAATGCTCCGTCACTCCCCCCCTTACCTGCCGCAACATCACCACATCCTCATTAATTATGTAGTTAAATAGGTGGGTTTGTGGCCTTATAACCCTCAGGGACAAAGGTCACAGACTGGCCGTGCCTGCTAATTGGCACCACTTCTAACTCTCGTTATGTTTGCTACTTTAGTGTTGCTAAATGACACATTGAGACAGATACAGCATTCTAAACAAGGCAAAGTTCCCCAAAGCTCAGGAGAACGCACTGTTGTGAGGGGGCGTTATATAAAATTAAATCAGTGTGAATTATTTAACATCAGCTGCAAATTTTAAAATACACACATTATGAAGGCTGCCATATAAGCCTGCAAGTATAACATAGGTATTATTTTGCTAAGATTAAATTGCTTAAGGTATTATATTTTCCCTTGACATGAGTCACACACTTTTGCATTTGCACTGCCAATTCCCATTGGTTGAAAACACTGAAGATCTTTTTATTTTTTAATCAAAGCTGTTGAACGTCCATATGTTCAACATGAGTAATCTGAGTATTTCTGTGGTTTTGCACACACTTTCAGCTTTAGTGACGCATGTAGCATTATTGAAAAATACTAGCAATGATTGCCACAAATTGTAAAACTAATGAATCAGAAATATTCTGAAAAGTCTCTTATTTTGTTGTAAGCTGTATGTTTGGGGCAGTTGACAGTGTAATGGTTAGAGGGTTCGCCCCGTGATCAGAAGATCACTGGTTCGAATCCCACGGCCGGTAAAGGTATCACTGAAGTACTCATGAGCAAGGTGCCGTCCTCAAGAACTGCTGCCCGGGCACTGCCCACTGCTCCTTCACGGATGGGTCAAATGAGAGGGCACATTTTGTTGTGGTGCACTGTGTGCTGGGGTGTGGTGTGTTCACAATGACAAATAATCACTTCACTTTAACGTTTGTTCATGTATCATGCAATTCTGCCAACAGTTGGTGGCCCCTTTGCTGTGTAAAAGTAAACACTTTTCTCTAGAGGAAACCTCATGATCAGACCATCTACAGCAGTAGTGTTCATTCTTTGATTTCTGTCTCCTCTCTGATACAACTTGCCCAGAACTTTCCAGACTGCAGAATTTTTTTCTCCTTTTTGCTGCTCTGAATGAATAACAAACTAGAACAAACTAGTGCAGACTCACTGCGAGAGAGAGAGAGAGTAAAATGGAGAATCAAGAGGGACATTTACATAAAATGTGGAATCAGATTTATTATAATAGGTACTGGTCGCATTCAACAGTGATACGGAATATCAAACAATTACCAATTGTCCAATTTCGGTCCAGGATTACACAAAATTTTATGCAAAATTTTTAGTTTTACTCTTGTCTCTCCTTGGGGTCAGTCTGCATTTGTTTGTTTTAGTTTGTCTACAGTTTTTTTGAGAAGTCCAACAACGTCCTGTTGCACATGGGCTTAAAAGTGGTACTGATGAAAGAAGGATAAAGAAAGACTCTTGGCCTTTTATTCTACCACTAGATCTTTGCCAACCAAAGTCAGAGCAAAAACTCTGAACAGGGCCATATCAGATGGCAGTGTAGATGCAGCTTTTGTTATGGTTTTCACAAATGTGAAAAGAAACCAAATGGTCACAGACAAATGTTGTATAATTACTATAAGGATTGTTAACGTTGCTTCAACACATTCACAGAAATTTTAGAAATTTCTTCTCTGGATGCTAATCACCAGATCATGTAGCTCATTCCAGCTCTAGATTCCTCTCGTTCTCGTTTACAAGAGATCTGATGGAGAAATAATATGCATGTACTTGATGCTCTGAAACGTCAGTTGTGTTAATTGAATGGGGTTTGAGAAGTAACCTCCGGTTCATAACTCCTTTTCTCTCCTCCTGACTGAATTCAATTAAAGCTCATATTGCTGATTAGCAGCCCTTGCATTTACTTATCCTATAAGCTCTGCCACTCAGTTCCGTCAGAAGAAATCACAATGATGTCAAATCATCTCAACACTTTCAATGTACAGGACACCTGTATTGAGACGATGTAACACCAGTAAATGCATATTATAGTACATGTCATCGCATCTCTTGTAAAGCAGAGCACAGAGTAGAAATCTTCAGCGGAAAAGAGCTAAATGATCTGGATATTAGCATCAAGATGAGAAATTATTTCTACAATATCAGTGTCCTGTGAATGAACGAAGAATATTAACTATGATTTATGGTAATGCTATGATTGGCCTCACACACACTTACATTTATGGCATGATATTAAACAAATTAAAAGAACGATGATGTGAAGTATGTGCTCTGGTGGTAAGGATGGAATGGTGGTTTGGTCCCCGCCTTGTGCCCATAGTTCTGGGATAGGGTCTGGTCCCCGCCGCGACCTCAGTTGGGATTAAGCGGTTCAGATGATGAATGAATAAATGATACGGAGTAGAGAAAACACTGCACCCATACACACATTGTAGTTATATACAGTACAGAGCAAAAATCTTGAGCCAGTTTTCATGTTTTGCTTCAAAACAGCCAGACCTTCTTGTGTTTTTAATCTGTAGTCTTGAGGAATACAATTTGCATGTGTGTTTGCACATGCTGCAATAATCCACTGTGCGTATTGTCTCATTTTCCCAGCAAAATACAAAGAAATAAGGGGTGGCTAAGGACTTCTGCACACTACCGTATATTATATCTTTTCTAACGTTGCACAAACTATGACCAAACAAATCTAACAGTTTTTATGTTTTTACGTTTATTATGTTTAATATTTATTGCATTACGTTTATTGTCTGATGTTTTGATTCTTGGTTGAGATCTTTTAATTACCCCATCCTTAACATCTCTTTTATCTCTCCATGTATAATTTCTTTCATACATTCTGAATGTGTCCCTCTGAATGGTTTGGACAAGAAAAAGCAGGCAAGAAGGTAAAACACATCAAACTTTTTTGTTCTTATTCATTCACCTCTGAGTCCAGGACTTGGTTTGTATGCGTAGAAAAGGGTCAAACTGAGATTTAAAGGAGCTGTATGTAAGACTGTGGACAAAACTGGTACTGCAGTCAAACTCAAAACAGTGTAGCACATTGTTTCCCCTTCCCCTCCTTCTCAGACTCGAGGTTGCCAGATAGAACGACTGTGGAGTCATATTTGGTCAAGCTAGTGTCTAATGTTACGTTTCGTATTGCCATAATTAGCATGCTAATAAAGTTTAAAATTGTTACCATTAATTGTCTCAGCGAAACACGATGCTGATGTTAGCCATCACAAGTCACCGCTTTTGTTTCTCAAACAGCTCAGCTGGTTCGATGACCCACCTGCACATGGGCTACAATTCCATGAATGAAGATGAATTCAACTGATGAAAAATATTTTGAAATATTTATTTCTACGCCCAGGATCTGCTAGCCAACCTTACAAATTTTACCCTCCAGGAGAAAGTTAGCCATCAAGGCCTTGTTCACTTTTCACGCCTGAAATACCCATTTTTCAAACGCATCTCCTGGTGCTGATCCTCGGTTTGTTTCTGCTTTTAATATGACGCTGAGTCACAGTGAGGTTTTTAGTTTTAGTAACGCCAGACATTTAAAATGGAAGTAATGCTTGTAGCTGCAGCTCAGTGGTAACTGGCAACCCGGATGCCGAAATGCTACTGACTTCGTGATTGGGAGATAGTGGTGGGTGGTGCTACAGGCCAAAACACAAAACCAAAACATAAACACGATTTGTGTGCTGTAAATCAAATTTTAAAATGTGAATATTCTGGGTGTACTAATTTGGTTGTGTGAGACGTATTTCAAATGAACATGACTCCTTACTCTCTGGTAATATATTAGGTTGATTTTATGATTACTTGCCATAAATTTCTTACATGTAGCTCCTTTAAGTGAAGTTTTGAACGGAATTAAATTTGCTCTTATCATTTGGAAGGCTCCGCTCGCATACTACATCTACACTAACCTCCATGTGGGAGGACGTTCAGACCAATATCGAGGCTGAAATGATTATTCTGAAAGTTGTGCAGGTGTCCCTGAAGTGGGTGGGTTTTCCTTTACTTTGCTTTAATTAAAGGCACCTGCACACTTTTCAGCGCTATTACTCATTAGTAGAAAGGGCGAGAGAGACAGATAGAGAAAGCCAAATGAAAAGTGAGTACAAGATATTGTATTGAGTGGCAAAAGTGAGTCATATTACTGCTTTTAGTCCTCTAAAACAAAATCTAGATCATGCCGGTGAATGTCTACTTAAGTCAAGTTCAGCCAGAGAAGCCAAACCTCAGCCAGATTCTTATCCTTAGCAGAGAGCATATAAAACATTGTCATGTTTATTTTTAATACTGGAAAGTGCAGTTATTCCACTGCACTCTGCTTTTGACAGGACAGCCAGGACAGTTTGATAGGTTGGGGATGTTCATTCCTCCGCCTCTCTTTTCTTACAAAAGAGCAGAGTTGTGATGCAAAAGGACAGAGATTTCTGCACCTCACTTGTGTCTGGCAAATCCTTTGGATCTAGTTGACAACTGAATTTGGTCTTTGTCATTAAGACATGATGTTCACCACAAATCCTCCAAAACAAACCTTACATTAACGAGAACGAGAGAGAGAGCGCGAGAGAAAGAGAGAGAGAAAATAATGGATGAATGACCTTATTCTGCTTAAAGTGCTCCTACGCCCCCCATCTGCTCAAAATATGAGAGATGATGCTGTTGGCTGTTTACGCCTTCGAGGCTCCTGTTCATGCGCGCTAATCTGGCTTGTAGGAAAAGTTGTTCAAACAGAGAGATGAGCAAGTGGGGGATGAATGGACGTATGAAACTGTAGAGCAGAACGTTAGGGTCTTGGTGCATTTGACATGTATAAGCGACTCAGATGACTACAGCCATGTTTTTTCCACCCTTACTTGCCTTTGATGTTTTCCCCTGAACTATATTGACATCTCTTTGACAATAACTGAATGATAAATGGTATGCACTAGCTTTAATAGTAGCGTTAACTTTGCATAGCGTAACGTTTTTTGTTTTTTTTTTCATTCATAGCTACTAGAGGTGTGAACCTTTACTGGTCTCACAATTTGATTCCAAATACGCATTATCATGTTAACAATTTATTTTGATATCTCGATGCAACACAGTGTATCCCATACATTTTTCTACATTGTGTCACATATATTTTCACAATTCTTTTTACTGTTGTTTTTAGATATCTACATTAAATTCATTATTCATAAAGATGCCCAAATCATCTGGAAATATTTTGAAAATAAATAAATGGTGTCATTTTTAAAAAAGTGATTTAAGTAGTGAACTGGATTGCAGTTTCCACCGCGAACCACCAGTTGAAAACCCCAATATAATCAGTTATAGCCTGCCACTGTATTGATGCAGAATTTTCCATGTCTGTATCGCAATGCATCGTTTATAACTTATTTCAACACCCCTAATAGCTACCCTAATTAGTACCACTGACCTAAGTGACAATTATGACCTCTGACAGATGAAGTAAACGACATTGATTACCTTGTTGCAATGGCTCCTGGTAATGAGTAGGTTATATTAGGCACCAAGTGAATATTTGTGGTCATAGTGGTATTGCTGATTGTGCATATAAACTGTAACTACTACAGAATTGGAGATATGTTTGATATCTGATGTGTGTTTCCTTCCTTTTTGCAGGCTGTAGCAGTGATGGATCTCCTTCAGCCTCCCCCAACCTCCCCATCTGCCTCATTTCCTCCCAAAAATGTTATCTCTCTCTCCTCTCCTCCAACACCCCCCACCCCCACCTCCCCCTTGCTTTCATCAGCTGTGCCATGTGACAGGAAATCTCCAGGCTCACTTCCCGTGGTATTTTTGAAAATGGGGGGCGAAAATAGCATGCTAACTGCAGCACAGTGAAGCCATTACCTTCTGGAGCAGACGACGTCTCTCAGCGTTCACTTTTGAAACCACTCCAGAGTGCTCACCCGCTTCACCAAGCTTCGACCGTCCTCGTTTCCTTTTTATCTCCTTTTTTTTTCTTTTTTCCCATGATGCACTGTAGACTTTTTTCCATTACGCCAATACTAATTTGTTAAATCTTTTCCTCAGTATCAATATGCAAATGATTGTATTTTTGAAGTATCGCCTGGCACCTTTTGTGAGCGGCTCAGATGTGGCGGCCGCATCCCAAATTGCAAGCTACAGGCACTCAGTGTGGTCTAGCAGAATGTGGTTTGCACTTTGTACATGCATGTGCTTCTCCTCCCCAAGGTGACCGAGGTCTGATCTGAGAGTGCTTTTGCATCCAACTTTCATGTATTTTATTAAGACATTTGGGGGAATGTTCCTGTGTTGTTTTGTTTGGATTCTTATCATGTAAATATACATATATGTATATATATATATATATATATATATATATATATATATATATATATATATATATGTGTATATATATGTATATATATATATATACACACACACACACACACACACACATACATACATATATATATATATATATATATATAATACAGTATATATACACATATAAAGCCTGGGGTTGAATTGACACATTAGATCATCAACCGACATTAAAGAAGGTTGTTGAGAGTTAATTTAGCGGCAAGGCTTTTAGCTGCGGCTCTAATCTATGACTTTAAATTCATTAGTGACACAGTGGAGGGAAGGAAAAATGATCTTATTGACATTTAGTGTCTATTGAGTCAATGTATGAATTTCTGAAACATTTGCAGTCAGAGTGTGAAGGGGAACAGACAGGTGGGGGGTGGGATTCAGTTAATTGTGTGTGTGTGTGTGTGTGAGTGAGTGTGTGAAATGAAGCAACCCCCCCCCCTTCTAACTATGTGCACACATTTCAGTGTATTTGTGTGTGTGAAAGAGATTTGATGTGTGCGTGTGTGTGAAATGGAAACACACACACACACACGCGTGAACATATGTGTGTGTGTGTGTGTGTGTGTGTGTCTCCGCATTCCATTGGCATTCTCCATGGGGGCCTTCAAACCTCCTGACTGAGGTGCATGGCATTAAAAGAATGCATGGTAATTTCAGACCCAAACCCCACGGCGTGCTTTTTAGCATGCCTGTCAAAAGCATCTCATCTCTAAAATTAAAATTATCAAAACAAGGCAGTATTTACCTTTGTTTTAAATCACTACAAGTTTATTTCCCACTGAGTTTTCGACGGTTATCGTTGCAAGTTCTATGCAAAGCGTGAATATTCAGACCCCCGCTCTGCGCTTTGAGGCATATTTTCTTTCCTGTCATGTTTTCCATATAGGCGTATGATTCATTTCTTTTGATACCAATACAAATAATTCAGATTCCCGCAAATTACTCTAAGGAACCCTGCAGCAGTGAGATCCATTAATGATCTTCATCCCACATCTTACCTAATTGAAGAGCGTCTCTCTCTCTATCTCTCGCTTGCTCTCTCTTTCATTTGCAGCACAATTTGGCCATCATCGACAGCATACTGTCATTTCATATTCACGGATATAAAAACATTGGTTGTGACCCACGTTCCCACCGATTAACGCCATCCTTTGGGAGCTGCGACAACGCAGATTTCTCACACGCCATCAACGCTCGACTCTACCTTGACCTTTCGTAGTTCTAAGCCGTCCCTTGGACCTCATTTGCATTGCTTTGGATGTAATTTCCCCGGTCGCTCGTCTCAAAGTCGGGCTGGCACACAGGCACACAGAAATGTAGACACGGGTTCGAAAAGCGGCCCTACCTGTTGCTTCTGCTGTGGCATTTGGCCTCAAGTCCTCCATATATATTTCAGAGCCTGAAGGCCAGCACAACAGAGGGGGAGAGAGAAAAAGAGAGAAAGACAGAGAAAAGAGAGAAGTCCTCCCAGGCAATAGTAGTGGGGGAGAGATTATAAAAGGACAAAAAGCTAAGCTGAGCCATAAAGAGCAGAATGTCACGAAAAGTGTAATCTCCATGGAAGAGTTGCGAAAAACGGAAGTGACTCACGCTTGCCTTTCATTCTCCGGAAAAGTCAAGTTTATTCTGTATATATGTAAAGTTTTATATCTATATACATACATACACAAGTTGATACATCAATACTGTGTGTGTACATGCATGAACACGTGCATGTTGATTCTAATTCTCGCCATCACTGAATGTAATAAGGACCTCACACCCACAACAGATTTTAGTCCCTTCTTTTTGCTTTTTTATTTACTTCTTTGATTCAAGTCCTCGACACCACTGTCTTCATAACGCCTTTTCCTAACCTTAACACTGTTAAGCTATTGTCTCTTCTCTTTGTGCTCCCACTGTGGGGAAGAGAATTGCCCAACATTACATGCAAAAACTGAGGTTGGATAAGATGGGTGGATGTAGATATTTTGTACAGTCATATTTCTATAGCTTTTTCTAACTCTTGTACACTGACGATATTTATAATCACAAATGTTATGAATGTCATCTCTGAAACACAGCAGGCCTTCTTACCAAATATGTGTTTTGTTTGTGAAGCTTTTTTGGTTCAGCTGCTGCCCAGAGAAATAAAGACTTATTTATTACAAAGTGCTTGTCACGTGTCAGCTCTGAACAAGGATTAGAAACGGTTCAAGAGATGAAAATAACAAACGAAAAAGAATAGGAGAACATTTCACACATTTCTTAAAATGAATATAATAATTAGGATTGGGGCAGTTGATAGCGTAACGGTTGGGTGGAATGAATTTGGTTTGAATGCCATTACCGGCAAATGTACTCATGAGCAAGGTATCGTCTCTACACTCAAGTTCACAGGTGCTGCCCAAGAAGCTGCCCATCACTCTTCTTACACAGATGGCCCAGTCACATTTCAGTGTGGAGCATCATGTGCTGTGCTGTGGTGTCTTCACATTGACAAATAATCACTCACTTTCACTTTATATTTCAAATAAGTTCAAAAAAATTAAATTACCTCTAAGAAGGCCACACATTTGACCTCTTGTTCATCATACCTGCATATCTTTAAAGGTCATCAGGTCCCTTTTTGCAATAACTTATGACATAACTTAGTTTTGAGATTACTGTGTTTCAAAGTTATAAATTGCATGTGATGTGCCTTTATTAACCACATTAACATTTATTCCCTTCCAACCAGATAATAATTTGAAGGAAAACCACAGAACTCTGGGAATAAGAACAAAAAAATAAGGAGCGAAATAAAAAACATTCTAGATTTACGTCCTGATTCACTCATTTATGGTCTGACTGTAGTTTGTATGATATAGCGTTTAAAAAGTGACCGTTCAGTGACCCTTAAAGACAAGCAATTATAGGATTTTCCCTGAGAATGTCTTTTTCTGAGAAAAGGAGTTCTCCAGCTGAGCATCACTCTGAAGCAAGAAACTTTCTGACATGAACAAAGTTGTACAGAATGAGATTACCAGGAGAACATCAGCAAGAGGATGTGAGTCAGAACTTGCCTGGAGATATTATTAATTGTACAAATTTCTGTTCAGATATTGAAATTAGCTTTTTTTGTTTTTTAATTTTTATCTATTCCCTCGAAATTGACCAACAGCCAGATGGTTTCATTTGAAATTCACAAAGACAGACTAACGTTGCTAATGGGCGTCTTTTTAAATTGAAAACATTTGTCGTGACTCTATTTTAGGAATTGCTGTTGACCTCCTCTTTTTGTTTATTCATGACAATCTGGATTTGTCACATGACTGTTTCTGTTAGGAAAGGGAAGGTCATGCAATGGATTTTTTCCCCAGGTTGATCAGAGGATGAAGAATATACAAGGTCCAAGTATACATGTGAGTACACATGATATATAAACACTAATCTACCATTGAAAATAGTTTCACCTAACAGTTATTAGATACTACAAAGTAATGTTCTCTTAACAATAAAAGTGCCATCCACTGGAAGGTAGAAAAACAAGGGATTCGTTTAAAAACCATTTTAGTTGTTGCCACAAAGTCAAAAGAACCATATAGTATGTGAACCAAATATTCTTTTACAGGCATCTTAAAGGAATCATATTCTCTAATCGAGCATATTTTATGGCACAGTGAGTTAAGCCTTGCTGCCTCACAGCAAGAAGGGGTCCGTAGATTTGAGCTCTGGGTCGGCTTAGGGTCTTTTCCCCAGTGCAGGGGGAGTTTGTGCGCTCTCTCCTTATCTGTGTGGGTTTTCTTCTGTTTCCTCCTGCAAACCAAAAGTATAGTTATGTTGATTGACTACTCTAAAGTTTCCCACCAGGTGTGTGTGTGTGTAGATGGTTGTGATTCTCAGTGCGTCTTTGAGTTTGAGTGTGAGTTGATCGCCCAGGGCTTTCAGGTTCTGGGAGAATGTGGGCAAAATGGCTGTTCCCCAGGATGCCCGAGTGGTAAAGCACTCTGGGTGTGAGAAAAGAGCTATGTAAAAGTATGGAATAATAATAATACTAATAATAAGAAGAAGAAATAGAAGACCCAACCGTTGTGCTTTTCCAACTTCATAACACATAGGTAGGAAAGTTCGTGGGCACCGGAGTCTATCCCTGGAACTACAGGTGCAAGGCAGGGACCAGCTCTAGGTGGGCACCAACACACCATAGGGCACAGACACAATCACACTTCTAGTTACACCTTACGGGACCAGTTTAGATTCAACCTATATTGCATGCTTTTGGACTGTGGGAGGAAACCGTAGCCACCAGAGAAAACCCATGCAAACACAGGGAGAGCACACAACCTGGCCACACAGAAAAGGCCCTACGACCGACCTGGGGCTGTAACCCAGAATCTTCTTGCTTAGAGGCGGCAGCACTAACCACTGCACCATCGTGCCGCCCCGGTAAGAAAGTTTCTTCAATGAAAAAGGCCGAATAATTATATCTAATGATGTTTCTTTTATATAATTGCCTCCATTGCACTCTCTCCTCGTTCTCACTCAGCTCATTGTTCTGCAATTTTGAACACTATAACAGCTAGGATTTTCCAATATCAGTTTATCCCCTGTATTCCAGAAATAGCCAGTCTGCAGTCAGTCTGGAGTATAAACCATGTTCTTCCGTGTGAAACAGAGGGTTTATTTTTTGTTCCGACTGACATCACAGCAGCAGTTGCAAAGTTCATGTTTGTCTTTGCTGCTTGGAGCACATTACCGGGATTCTCTGATTTCTGCACGGCTTGGTATTCGCTGAATGGAACACACACGCCATCTTCTGACGCCAGATGTCTAAATCAATAAGCTCCACTGAACCTTCCTTTACATCAGTGATTTGATGACCAGTGTAATCCAGTTGAGGATGACGATGGCAGTGAAGAATGACATTGTTCAGTTCAGAACATTAAGTTAACTCTGAACTTTAGCCTTTTACACCCCTGTCTGCCCCAGAAATCCTTATATCAGAATTATATAGTCTGTGGTTTCTAGAAACGTACACAAAAGGCTATTATTCATGATGCGGGAAGGAAAACAGCTGAGTTTTAGCTGGAAGTCATCTTAAGCAAAACAATACAAGTCTCTTTCTATAGATTTTTTTAGCCCTAATCCCAGATCTTAAGCCATGTGACTTACATCACTAAATCTTCCTGTGAAGTCGGAAAAAAATGAAAGAATCATTTCTGATGAGACTGCAGAATTTAAACCACCATAATCAACAACAAGGATTCTTTTAAAGACATAAATGGAGACAGTTTTTTCCGATGTTCCATTTAACGACTCTTCAGTCTATTTTTATCCTCGGAGACGTGTTTGATCAGAGAATCAGAACGCTTTGTGCCTCATAACAATGACAGGCCTGCCCTTGCAGACGAGCCAACGCTGTAGGTAGAGCAGTTTTTCCCAAAGCATTCTGCAAAATGAGCCACAGGGCAGAAGCAGATGTAGCCCCTTGTCGTCCGGATTTCTGAATGCATAGAAAGTGCTGATACTTGATTTCATTTTCTCTGCAAACTCTCTCTCACTCTCTTTACACCACTTCTCCTCACTAATGTATGTTATTTCAAGTCCAGGCCTCAGACTCTGCAACTTCCCCGATATGCATCTTAACAGTTGTTATTTTTAGGTGACACATGACTCAGGGAAACTCCTCCACAACACGTTTGTAGACAGGTCTGGCTCCCCAGAAGACAGATTAAATCTCAGACAGTTACCCATCGATCTTGGCCAGAGATGCGTTTAATCCCGAGAGGAAACCCAAACTTCCAGAAAGGTCACACAGGCTAAAATCCCAAAGAAGAGGCTTGAAGACACAGATGTAGAGGAATCTGTGACGAAGAGGAAAGAGTTTGATAAGACTTAGACTAATCAATGACCAAACTCATTCCCTTTTGTCACAGGTGGTTGCAAAATCTTAATGTATGATGTATAAAAACAGATGTCATGTATTTTAATATGCTTATAATAAAAGATCCTGGATAGCAGTTTTATTGGGGTTTCAGAGAGAAAGACAGCCCTCAAGAACTAAACACTGCATCCTCCTTTCTTAAAGAAGCAACACTAGATGTTTTTGGGCTCCACCCCATTTTAGACTGATAAGTCTAATATCTGCATTACTCTTGTTTTATCAAAGCATTGAGAGATGAGTCTAACATGGTGGAAGAAATTGAAAGATTCAGTGAGGAAAATGAAGCATTCATTCATTCATTCATTCATTCTCCGAACCGCTTAATCCCAACTGGGTTCGCAGGGGAACCGAAGCCTATCCCAGGAACTTATGGACGCACGCGGGGATCAACACACCACAGGAAAAAAGAAGCAGCAATTAGAATTTTCATTGTTTGGTTTTAGCAAACAATGAAATTTGTTGTTGAAAAGTAAAAATAACTTTCAATCACCTTGTTATTTCAGGGGTGTTCAGAATTTGCTCTGCACAATTTCTTCGTGAGCATATTCAGCATGTCACCGCTAGACTTCCTAAAAGACAGCTGTGCTTTTAGAGTACACATGGCAGCAAAAAAAGTTGCTTAGATCAAATGTAGGGATGTGGAATGAAGTGGTTAGCATTTAGAAGTGGTGAAGTTCGAGAAGTGGGAGAATTTGAGAAGTTAAGTTTATATAGTTTTGAAAAGGAATAAATAGTACATATTAACAGCAAGGCAGTAGCCAAGATTAAGCTACTGGGTTTCAGATCTTAGTTGTTAAACACGCAGGAAAGCCTTTACTCCTGGAAAAAAAAATAAAATGACTGCGTGAGAAGTTACACACTTCATCATAACATAAAAAATGTAGCTGTCTGCCGCTGACAAATAAAAGTCAGTAGGAAAGGAAAAGAGGCTTGTGTCTGGTCATCCAGCACCCCCAACAGAAGACAACTGTGTGAAAATATGCTACTTTTTGGAATCTTTGACCTTGCACAAGTGAGCTAATTAGAGGTGGCGTGACGGGGCTTCTCTGGGGTCATATATGATTGAAAAAAGAACCCACAAAATCACTTACAATGTTTTATACATTTTTCAGAATTTATGTTCTTAAAGTTGCAGTTTTTAAAAGTGGAGCAAGACTAAAACTGTGCTAGCTTTGGACTGGGACATAGATTGCTTGGAGGAGGTGGACGCAGAAAACACACTCTGTCCTCTTCTTTGAGTGTCTCGTGTTTGCAACAGAATGACTGCAAAATGTTGATAAATGATGAAGTACAAGAAAATGTCTATTTTTAAAATACTTTATATCAAGAACATTGGTATCTTTTGGGGTGGGTAACAGTTGGTTCTGTTAGCTTTCTTAAGGAAAGAACATAATTACCATTAACCCTTTTTCTTACTTGCAACCATGACCATGTTTCCATGGAAACCAGAGGTAAAATTCACTCAAAAGTTTCTACAGCGTTTTTGCCCACATTTGGGCTGATTGATCTCAGTGGGGAAAAGGTGGGAGAGAAGGTGAACGAGGGCTGAGATGGATGATAGACGTTATTGCTGTCATTATCTACACACACAGCCGGGAATCCCGTGTTGGTGTCAGTGCAGTTAACACAACTAGAGGAGGAAAAAAGCAAATGATGCTAATTCCCAGAATTGAGATAATTAGCTGTTTTTCATTATTTCTGCACTTGCTGTTTCCTGTTCCTGTCATTTGAATAACACAAACACATACATGCACATATTCTCTCTCCTCTCTTTCACACACACACACACAAACTTAAAACTGAGCTAGTATTGTTAGTATCAACTGTGGTTTTGATTGGGGTGAGACAGCTGAATGGCACCATGCTAGTGTGTGTGTGTGTGTGTGTGTGTGTGCATGTACCATGTTTCTTATGCATTGTGGGGACCTTTTCTGGTGCTTTTTGTCCTCCAAAATCACTTTTATTGTTTTTTTTATGGCTTTGTGGGGACATTTGAGAGGTCCCCATGGGAAAAAAAATAACTTTATAAAAAATGTGCTTGTTTTATTTAATAAACTAAAAGAAGTAAAAGATTTGGTTACTGAGGTTGAGGTTAGGGTTAGGGATACGTGTAGAATTATATATACAATTAGCTGGTGAGCCTATGGAAGGACCTCACAAAGATAGTAATACAATACTGTGTGTGTGTGTGTGTGTGTGTGTGTGTGTGTGTGTGTGTGTGTGTGTGTGTTGCTTGTGTGTGTATGTACATGCTTATGTGTACAGTGCATATTTGTGTGTGTGTGTGTGTGTGTGTTGTATGAGAGAGTGCATGCTTATGTGTGCGTGCATATTTTGTGTGTGTGTGTGTGTGTGTTGTATGAGAGAGTGCATGCTTATGTGTGCGTGCATATTTGTGTGTGTGTGTGTGTGTGTTGTATGAGAGAGTGCATGCTTACGTGTGCGTCCTCATATGTGTGTGTGTGTGTGTCTAATGGCTGAATATGTTTGTTCCTTTTGTATCAGTCTAAGTTTAGGCCAAGTTAAAAATAAGTTAATTTTAGACTTTGTATGTGTGTGTGCGTGTTTGTGTGTGTGTGTGACAAAAAGAGAGAGAGAGAGGTTTTGTGTGATCTTGGTGGTGTGGTTTCATTAGGGAGGCAGATGGTAGCACTCAAGTCGGAAGTGATTGACATAATGACACAGCCAGACCGGCAGGCCATGCGTCTGTGTGTGTGTGCCTATTTTGTGAGTCCATGCAATTTCACTTTACAGAGTGGAAAAATCCCTGTATAAATGTGGTGTGTGTTCAGGTTGTAATGTTTGTAACACTAGAGCAGCAGAAGTGGTGTGTAGAGCAAAAAGTTTTACAACGCGCAATAAAAAAAATGTGACAAAGTGTCAGCTCCTGCAACCATGACCTGTTAAACTGCTCACTGAATACAGTATTTCTAGATGCTGTGTGTGTGTGTGTCTGTGTGTGTGTGTGTGTGTGTGTGTGTGTATCTATTTGTGAGATTGTATGTGGGAGTGCATGCCTTTGCACATTATAGGGTGGAAATGGCCTAGTATAAATGTTGTATGTGTTTAGAATGTAATGTTTACAATAGTAGAGAGCAAAATGTGTTACAACATTGAATAAAACTCACAGCCTCTGTGTGTGTGTGTATTTGTGTGACAAGTGTCAGTTCCTGCAAACATGACCTGCTAAACTGCTCACTGTTTATGTCTACATACTGTGTGTGTGGGAATGTGTAACTGTTTGTGTGTGTATGCGCAGGCATGTGAGCCATGTTTATCAGAAACTGCTTTAATTAAAAGTTGTTTACCTCTCTGCAACAGTTTTAAGGTCTCCTGGGAGATAAAGGTGCGCTGGAATAAAAAAGCCGCTCTGATGAAAAATCTTCACACCCTGCAGGGGATGAAATTCCGCAGCTCAAGACTTTATTATGATTGTAATGGAGCTCGACGGAGCGCCGGGATTGAGTCGAGAATAAGATTTACCCAGCAGTGTTTAACAAACACCAAAAACCATGTTATGAAGCACATCAGCTGTTTCCATCTCCATCCCACATGCTTACAAGGGAGCAGAACGAGCCGGTTCCACGGAGAGATGTTACAGAAATCACTGTTGGTTACATTTGTGGAGTAGGGGAAAGCCTGACGAACCTTCTTTTCACCTCAAAGAAACTTCCATTTGAGTTAAAAGTTCTATGTAATGTTGGTTCTTTGTGGAAACATTTACTTTAGCAAAGGAGCAGAAGTCTTTATAAAAGTCTTCATATTTATGAGCCAATTCTAATAAAATCCGTTGGACTAATTCGAGTTCATTTTGTTGTGTGCAAAATAATTATAAGAGCAGACATTTACACTTAATATACCAATTAATACGCCAATAATACACCAATATTTTCTCTAGATGTGAGATCAAACATAAGTTGTTTTTATTTATACCAACTTTGGATATTTTTTTAGCATTGGAAGTTTCTTTGTACCAAGAAAAAGACATTACTGGGTTTTAATGAAAACCCAATAATTATTTCATGGCATTAGTTCGACAATGTTTTGAATTCACAAAGAACCTTTATAAATCATTTCTAAGAACCACCTTTTCCCAAAAAATCCTTGCACTGGAAACCTACAGTGAAGTTACATTTAAACAGTTGATTTTCAATCTACACGTTACGTAGGATTGAAAGAAACTAAGCTGCAGTCAAGCTTTTACTAGCATAACAATCTATAGTAGTTAGTCTACAGTGCTACTGAAGCTATTTCAAGCTTCTCTATATCCTTTATATTCTCAATATTTTCTCCAGACTATTTCATCCAGTAAAACAAATTGTTACAAGTAATAGAACAATCTTTTTTTAACAATGTAATGTCAAATAACAATGAGGTTTCACTGAGGTTTTGTCTTACACTGTATAAGTTCAGTATATAAGTTCATACATGTACAAGAGTCATACATTTAGATACATATGGCGGTGATTTCTTATTCCCATCTTCACTAAAGTGGACTCTGACTTCATCTCGCAGCTGTTGTAATGCAAAGAATGTGCGCTGCATGGGCACAATAGCCTATCAGATGCCACTTCTGCCAATTAGAAACATTCATTCATCCTCATTCATAATCCAAACCACTTAATCTCAACTGGGGTCACGTGGGGAACAGGAGCCTATGGGCGCAAGGCAGGGACCAACTCTGTGCAGGAGGCAACACACAATCACACTCTCATTCACACCTCACAGAGCCAAGTGAGAGCCACCAATTAACCTATAGTGCATACTTTTGGACTGTGGAAGGAAACCGGAGTACCTGGAGGAAACCCACGTGAACACAGAGAGAGCATGCAGACTCTACACAGAAAGGCCCCACGGCCAACCAAGGACCTTCTTGGTGTGATGCGGCAGCGCTAACCACTGCACCACCGCCCAATTAGAAACACCTGCTGAAAATACAGGGAGTCAAAATAGCTCAGAGTTAAACTTGTAAAATGGGCTACAGTTTTAAAAAGTATCTTAGGTTAAGGCTATATTAAGGGGTGGATGTGAGTGTATCCCCCCAAACTGGGTAACAGTTAAGCCCCTAAGATCCTCCTTTCCACCTCAAAAATGATATGATTAACATAATAGGATAAAACATTTATTATTACAAAAAATTATATAAAATATTATTAAACAAAACAAATGTTGTTCGCGGAGCCACACAAACCCGATTTCGTGAGTGAGAGTCCTGTGGGCGGGGCGTCTGGAGAAAGGCAAAACGCACGCGCTCCGTATTTATAGCGCCAAAGCGGAGGCTCGCGCGAGGACAGACATGCTGCACGCGCTGATGTGAAGACGCGCGCTGGAAATACACGCATCAAAAAGCGCAACTCCGCCGGTTAACCCCAGACTTTTGGGAGAAAAAGAAAAGAAAAAGTAAAGTTAAGGAGCTCCACAGGCTCGAGTGAGGTTCCAAACGGTAAGAAGAAGTCTGCGTTTTTCACTTTTCTTTCCTTTTTTTCCCCGCTTCATTTCTATTTCTTCAGAGTCTGAGTTTCTTAATGTTACACGTTCCTGTAATGTTGTTTTCCATTGAAGATTTAGCTGTGTGTCGAATCTTTCATTTGTTTAGAGGCTAATTTAAAAGAGAATCTGAAGACTTTGCATGGATAAATAGTATTTGAACACATTAAAAAAATTAATTGAACCCCGAAATATTTCTCCTCTATAGTAAAACCCGTTGTTGCTATTTTTTCTTGTTTCCACTAAGTCCCAAGGACTGTATCTAGAGAAGCTTTTTTGGCACCTTAAATTGTAATTGCACCAATTGGTAGGTGCTGTTGTGTCTATAGGATGGGTATGATAAAGGTTGTCATCTCATCAGTCTACGATGTGGAGACTGGCGTCTTACAGAGGAGCAACTAGTGTGTGTGTTCGCCTGTTGAATCGGGCTCTGTGCGCTGAAGCTTCGTGCAGAAACCGTAATAAAAATCACATTTAAGGATTATTAGCGTGTAAGCGCTTCTTATTTAGGTTGGAAGCACATACTGGAGAATGAAAGAAAGAATATTTGCAGAGGTAGAATAAACTTCTTAGACACTGAATATGCATGTTGCTTACATGATTACATTCCTTGAGATGCATGCACTTGTTGCTTTAGGACTATACAATTCGTGTTGAAGAGGATTGAATAAATTTATTGTTTATTAAAGCTTTGTTTGGCCCACGATTTCATGATCATGACAAATAGTCAGTGGTGTAAAATATAATGAAAACTTTTAAAATGTAATGGCCGTACGTAATATCATTTCAATTATATTTATTTAAACTACTGAACAGACAGCAATGCATCGGCGTTATTTTATTCGTGCTCCGTTCCGATTTGACTCCACTAATTCGGTCATTTATATTTTTTATGAATTTGAATGCAGTAATTAAAATTTATTTTATCGTATGAAGCAATTGTGAAGCAAATGAAGCAAATGTTTCCAGCATATAAACTGGGTCCGCTCTTTTACTGTGAGTCACTTGAAGCACTTGTGATGTTGCCAGTGAAGTTTGCTGCGGCAATGTGTCAGAAAGAATGTAGCTGTTAGATATAGAGTTATGAAATGCAAACACTTTCAGAGCCTGGTAAGCTATAAATTGCATTTTAGTAGCTACAAAAGAGTGGAGAATTCAAAGGAGCGCTGTCCATGGTCCTGAAATAGCCCGTGTGTCTGTCTGTCTGTCTGTCTGTCTGTCTCTCTCTCTCTCTCTCTCTCTCTCTCTCTCCATTCTTTCTCCTGGCAGGTTGATGCTTGTTTAGAATAATTCCAGCATCAGGGTGCCAGGACACTACGCCACGTTTTTTACAAGGCTTAAATTCTTTTGCCATGAATGACATTGGTGTCAGTGGCACATCAATAGCTTGGATCAATAGGTTATGGTGCTCTGAGCCTACTTATGTTGATTATTCATTCAAGTCATTGCTGGTGTCCTAAATCCTCCAGGGTAGAGCTGTCAGAGTAACTTTATGTCTCTTTTAAACTTCAGAAAAGTCTTAGGTCCTATAAGCAGAGGACTTTCCATTTTTGCACTGACATATTGCAAAGAACTTCTTTAACACAAAGTGAGAGTATGATGGTGTCTTTTTGCTCTGGGTAACTTTTTTTTTGTTTAAATCTTTAAGTCTTGCTCTTTTTATTCCCTTCTATTTGTGTCAGTAAGCTCCATAAATGTACGACAGTCTAAACTTCTCAATTCCAGACTATCCAAGCCTCTTAATCTTCCCATAAATATTTCACTTTCAACAGGTTGTATATCATTCGAAACATCATAAGTACCTTCTTTGAAAATGAGATTCTTTTAAACGATTGATTACACAACCCTCAATTTTGCTGTGTTTTCCCCTCAGGGCTTTTGCTGAGTGGTTTTACTGCCCCTACCTAGAGTGGTGTTACTACCCCAAGCGGTGTCACCATGCAGGAATTTGAGCCCAGTGTGTGTCAGCTCCAGCCCAACATCATCTCTGTGCGCTTGTTCAAGCGCAAGGTGGGCGGACTGGGCTTTTTGGTCAAGCAGAGGGTGTGCAAACCCCCTGTCATCATCTCTGACCTCATCCGTGGCGGGGCTGCCGAGGAGTGTGGCCTCGTCCAGGTGGGCGACATCGTACTGGCCGTCAACAACAAACCTCTGGTGGACCTAAGCTACGAGCGGGCCTTGGAGACCCTGAAGAATGTCTCGCCTGAGAGCCACGCTGTGCTGATCCTCAGAGGGCCCGAGGGCTTCACCACCCACCTGGAAACCACGCTGAGCGGTGATGGAAGGCCCAGGACCGTTCGGGTCACCAAACCGGTTCACCCTGCCTCCTCCAGGCCGTGTGAACGCTGCTCACCCCTGGCTCCGGGCCCGGCCACTAAAGAGCTGAGAGCCATTGAGAACCTGTCTTCTGCCTCCACTCCTCGCAAGGAGACGCGGGAAGCCAAGTCTCTCATTCCCCTAATTGGGCAGGATGCCCTGCTGAGGGAGGGAGGCGGGCACGGGGGCCTGCTGCTGAACGGCGTGGAGGAGAGTAACGAGTTGCTGAAAGAGATCGAGCCCGTGCTGAGGCTCATCAAAAACAACAACGGCAAGAGGGAGAGCAGCGGTGAGAGGCAGAAGGCTGTGGAGAAGAGGGATGCCGAGGTGCAGGTAGAGAGGTAAGAAAGAGGGATGTTTCGGCAAACACACGCACACAAAAAATACTCATGCGAACATATGCACGTTTTCATGTCTTCCTGAGGATCGCAGGTGAGATGTCACATTTATTATCTAAAGGTATCTAAAGATTGTGAGCTTAAACTTTACTTTGAATTCATTGATATACATAGTCTCAGCAGACAGTGATATCTGCTTTAGAAAGTGGTGGTCAAAAGCAGGAAACATACTGTATATGACACCAGAAGCCAGTTTAAAGGTTTAAATAAAAACAGGCTCATGCCTAGACTAGAGCAAACTAAAGAGTGATCTAAAATCATAAACAGGATCCAGACAGAATTCCAGACTAACCAAGAAGGCTAAACAGAAGATGTGGTCCAAAATACAACCCAACAATAGCTAACGCGATAAAATCCAAGGCACCAGAGTGAACAGTACATTGGGAAGAAATAACAGTTCCAAACCACCAGTTCCAACCCACCAGTAACTGAATTTACAATGAGAAAGTCATTTTTTTAAATGATCTCCCATTACAAGAACATGCAGTGATGGCAAAACCGCTTATAAAATAAGATATAAAGCTGACGTTTTCTGAGTTGCAACAATAAAGAAACCGACTCCAAGATTATCCAGATAAACCACAAATACTTTCTGCCATGCGATATTCTGCCATGTGAAATTACTTTAGTGGTCTGTAGGAAACATTGGCAAATTGGGGCCATTTCCCTTCACTGATCCCATTATTATGTACCTGATCTGGATTAGGCAATTAGCCTAATAGTTTGGGGCTGCAGATAGGAATCTGATTTGCAGGGTATTTACCTCAAAATCTGTCCCAGTCTGAAGACACCAATTCCCCAAGCTCACTCGTCACCTCCTCTCATGCGTGAGTCACTGGCTTCCTGGAAATCTTGGAATTTGAAACGCAGTGGTTTGGAGGTAAACAATATTTTGGATGTGTGTGCAAACAGAAGCTTGGTGACGGGGACTAAATTGACATTTTAGGGACAGATTATCTTCTCATCTGATGTTGGCCGACCACTTTGCTCTTTCACTGAAAGGTCTTGTTTAACTGTAGCTGACAGATGGATAAACATGCTGAATAAAAGGAGCTATTCTACAAATTCAGATATGATCTGTGGACCACGTTTATTTGCGGAATGAAGACAGGTTAAACTTTTTTGGAGTGAAGTAAATTGAATTGTGTTCAGTTGGTCTTTTAATGCTTTAGGGTATTTTCAAGTGACTGGGCTTAAAATTATAGTTTTTATGTTAATGAAACTTTCTGGTTGTAACAGAAAGAATGTTTTTTCCTTAAATGCTTAAAGTCTGTGCTCCAGTTAAAATAGAGTCTGTTTCTGATGCAAGATTTGATATTATTTTATATTCATACTATATTTATTTTTTGTGCCTCTTAGCATGCATATGCAGAATACGCTTTCGTGAGACCAAGCCTGGTGACAGGCAGCAGGAGAACACGAGCAGGGAGCCAGCATAGATTCACAACTAGCTTTGGATATGAAGGAGTGTGAGGGGGAGAGAAGGAGAGAGAGACACACACAGATAGAGAGAGAATGAGAGGAAAAATGATGAACAATGAGAAACAGAGGGAAAGGTTAAAGAGAGGGACAAAAATGAAGACAGAGGTATACAGAGGGAAGAGACGAAGGAGGAGGACAAGACCAAAGAGTTTGAGTACGACAAGCAAGTGAGGGGTAGATGATAATGTAAAATGTAGCCGTGGAAGGAGGGAGAAAAAAGAATGAATGTGACACACGAGAGCGACAGGGATAGAGTGGTAGAGAGACAAAATGAAAAAGAGAGAGAGACATAGAGAAGGGTGATGCAAGGAGGGAGCGAGAGAGATGGAGAGAGATAAACAGTCAGTGTGTGTGGGAGGTGTAAAGACTGCCAGTCTCACTCGCGCAAGCTTCTGTAATGTGTTTATTGAAGTTTGGCTGGCGGACGACGTGAGCAAATCCACATGGCTGCAGAAAAAAGACACATTTGCAGTTTACATTTACAATGTGTAATCATCTACAACCTGTACTCACCGTACCAGCCCACATCCTCATTCACTCTTCACACAACAGGCTGCTATTATGACGAGGACAAAATGCCACCCGTGTTGTGCAAGAAAATAGTGTCGACATTCCGCTGCTCCCAGCGATTTTGTGCACAGCAATGGCAGCCACCTTCTGAATGCGCTTTTATTTTCTATGGGATTAGCTCCTGCTAAAAGCAGCTCTGTAATGACATACGTCAACTCCACTTCATAAGAATTCCAGGCCTACATTAGCCCTGTAAAAGAAGGCTGTTGGTGGGACACTTTTGCTTTGTCGCAGGAATATGATCCGATGTGCAGAGCAGATGGGGAGGTCATTCAGAGACGTGTTCAGAGACTTCAGTTTGTATGTGGCACAGTGGTGTGATGGTAAGCGATGGTCCCTGCCTCACGCCTGAAGTCCCTGAATAGATATTAAGCGCTTCAGATAATGAATGAATAAGGATATTGATGGCTGGCTGGCTGGCTGGCTGGCTGGCTGGCAGGATAGATAGATAGACAGACAGACTTGACCTTTTCCAGCATAATTACGAGTCGTGTAAATGGTTGTTCACTCATATGGAGCCTGTGCACAAACATACCAAAAATACATATATTCATCGTGCAAGTGCCTAATTATAAGGTGTGTCTGTATGCAGTCTGTGAAGACAATAACTGTTTATATGGTGGAAATATAGAATTAATATTGCCACAGGTAAACACTAGTATAAAAACATATTGAGATCATCCAGCAAAACACTATATTTATTCACCTATATTCAT
Source organism: Distichodus sexfasciatus (assembly GCA_032718565.1). NCBI lineage: Eukaryota > Metazoa > Chordata > Actinopteri > Characiformes > Distichodontidae > Distichodus > Distichodus sexfasciatus. Next base: position 2,465,735 of record JAVGVS010000044.1, read on the forward strand.
GTCACTATGTTTTGCTTAATGCAGGATATCTGTGGAACAGGAAGAAGGAAGTATTTATGGTGCATGTGTTTGTTAAGCTCGCTTTCATTTAAGGCCATGTTTGGAGACTAATATTTACTATTTAAAATGGGCCATGGACTTGACAAACTAAATTTCCCACTCTAAAATATTACATTGTAAAATATACAGTATAACATACAAACAGGTGGGTGCACATAAGCTGAATTCTGTATTAACGTGGCAACAGCAGGAATCCTGTTTTTTCTCTCTGTTGCTATGCAACTGTAACCTACCATTCATGAACTGCATTGTTTTGTGGAAGATTTGTTCACATAAGTATACATTTTAATAATATATTAACTTAATTAATGAGCATTGGATGTTTTTATTATTTGGCTACCACAAATGGTTTATTAAAGCTGTGAACCCCAAGAGGCCATTTACATAGTGGTTAAGAGTTACTGTTAGGCTCTCACATAAATAAAATTCTTCACAGGAGACAATTTTGCCTCGGAATGACAGCTTAGCATGTTTATCGGACGATTTCAAAATTTGATAACCTGTTTTTTACAGGGCCTTGGTGGGTTTTAGACACTCCTGGGATTTGAACCCCCCAAATTAGTGACAGGGTTACCAGTATTGGTATTAGTCGACTGCACCAATACTGCCCAAAACAAGTGAAGACCTCAACATTTATATTTATGGTATTTAGCAGATGCTGCTATCCAAAATGACTAACGGTTCTTCATTACAGGAATTGTCCCCCTGAAGCATCTCAGGGGCTCAGTGGTGGTAGCAGTAGCAGTAGGATAGATTTGATACTTCAACCACTTGATCCATAGATATTTATCCTACCACTAGACCACCACTAGCTTCAGAGTCCCTTAACTGAGATATAGATTTTTCAGAATATTTTCAGTGAATAACGGTGTAGCACGACATATGTAAACATCTCCAGTGTTGCTAACTTCCTGAGATGGAAAGTTGCTAACACCTGCTGAAGAAAATAGTTTGCTAGAAGTCTACAAATTACCTCACAGGTATATGTGAATAATTATTAAAATTTTGCTTATCAACAAGAACTAAGAGAGAATTAAACAGCAAATAACATTTTATTGATGCCACCTAATCACTAACTAATCTAAGTTTATTTATATGCTATGATTATAACAACAGGAAGGTGGTTGCTTCTGTCTGTGTTTAAAGGTAGCTAGATCCTAGAGCTCTTGGATTAATTAATTTATTTATTAAGTTGCTATAGGCTGAAAATTGTATACATTTAGAGCATAGGAGCCTAAAGTTACAACGTGGAGATCAGCGTTCTCCTGTGTAAAGGGGACTGATAATGGTCAAATTAAAAAATGATAAAGAGTCAAACAAAAAACAAACAATGGATTGGTTATTGGCAGCATTGGGCCTCATCTATCAAATGTTTTTTTCTTAAGTTTGTTCTTTAATCCCATTTACACAGTTTTCGGGAATAATTTGATATTCACCAATGTTTTCTTATTTAAGATTTCTTAAATAAGAAAACAGCTGCTGACGAGTACTCTTACACGAATGTTATTGCATGCATTTTTTATGCAAAAAAAAGGGTTTTACTTCAGCCATACGGTTATTTAATATACTATTTAAACTTTATTAAGAACAAATTTAATTAAAAACGTAACACAGCTGACGTAAACCTGATTTATAAATGACATTTAAACGCAGAACGCGGTTTTAAAAAATGGCGAGGAGGTGCGCATGAGCCAAACAGAGAAAGTGCAACTCAAGTTACTCAAGACGAGACCATTAAAAACATGCAGTTGATCACAAAATCGCAGAGTGATTTTCCAAAGAACTGTAAGACGGAGTATGGTAAACGATATGGCTTGACATCCCTCAGAATTCTTAACATCCAGGCATGGTAATCTTGAGAGCTTGAACAGAACTCACTGCTCCTTAACGGATTGGTCAAACGCATAAGTTACAGTTCATTGTGGGGCTCAGTGTGCTGTGGTGGATTCACAATGACAATCACTCACTTTCACTTAATAAGTATATTTCATGGCTACATCTACAGCTTCATATCGTATCATATTGTGCAAATTATTTAGCGTGACAAAAGCGTTTGTAGCTACGGCTTGTTATGAAGTTAAGAAATATGTCCTCTAGATTTGTTTTAGTCTTTTTTGGAAGAACAAAAGACGCTAAATATAGCGATAAAGTCACTAAGTTGGTAACAGTGAACTCTTCATCGCTACGTCTTTTATTTTTTAAGTTCTAACAGAGGTTACGTTTGCTCATCATAGTTTTTGTGTTCTCCTAACTTACATTATCTTTAGAAAACAAGAATGATGTGGCCACGTTCGAAGAGTCGTGTATCGAAAAGTTACATTACGCATTAATATCGCATGAATATTATCTAGCGCAACAGAATACACCTGTATTGTAACTAAATTCACAAATCTAAAATAATCTATTCCCGAACAAAAACTGGTCAAGTCTGAAGTCTCGTAGTGTGAAAATATCAAACCGTATCACTTTATTGTTTTGGTTCAGTTTCCGTACGTCATTTGAAGATGTCAAAATCTGTACAGTGGCATTGTTTGTCTAACTCGAATCTATACATTTTTGCTAGGCTCTTTTTTGAAGAAAAACTTAGCTAAGGAGCACTAAGAAGTCGCCACAGCCACCGTAACATCGCTACTACGGTGTTTTACGGTGCGTTCAGATAGTTTGTCAAGTTATTTATTGAACATTATGTATTGTACACTCATATCATATTAAACGATACGATAAAGGTAAGTATGCACCACCATCAGCAGAGAAAATATTTAGAATGGCACAATCTAGTTGTAGTGTGTTGGTGCCTGCCCAGGGTTGGTCCCCGCCAATTCCCGGGATAGGCTCCGGTCCCCCGCAACCCCAGTTGGGATTAAGTGGTTTGGATAATGAATGAATAAATGAATCTAGTTGTAGTCATTTGCATTTCGAAGGGATTTTATTGTCAGACTCTGCCATCTTGAATGTCATCAATCCAGCAATGGCCATTCATAAAACAGCTTAAAACCTGTTTATTTTTCATCAAAGTTTAGCGTCCCCCTGTACTTAACCACATTAATGCCATTTGGCAGCAACTCCCTTAAATTGTATTGCTTTAACACTGTCACACCAATAACAATAAAGGTCAATAACAGATTACATAATAAATAATAGATTTTGTGGCAGTAAGGAGGCAAATTCAGTGCTGAAATGGTATTGTGTAAAAGGGGATAGAGAAGCTAGTCCTTGACCTTATGACCTTGTATCAAATATGTATGAATGGAATTTGGACAGTCTCCTTCCTGAACGTCAAATCGGAAATCAAAATGTTCACAGACCACTTGGTAAATGTAAACCTTAGTGTCTGTTCAAATGTCATGTAGTGTAAACTCAGCCTCAGACAGAGCCGTCTATGAAACTTTTAGACTAGTGAGGAGAGACACAAATGTGCAGTATATGAGAGTATGTTTGTCTGTGTTTGTACGTAGGTGGAGGCTTTCTCTAAGCAGATGCTGAGTGCTAATCCAAAGTGTTTGTGACTTTCAGAGATCGCAGCATAGTCGCTCCGACCCAGCTGGCCTCTGATAACGACAGAGTGTTTGATGACCTATGGAGGAAGGACAACATGCCCACGGTGCTCAACAACCCATACTCAGAGAGTGACAAGGTAAAAAAAAAATCCTGCCGTTAACACAGTTGCAGGTGTCATGAAAGTTTATGTGAGGCTGTAATTATTTTTTATTGAGAGCTTTTTTAAAACGTACCTGAGCCAAACTTTATTCCATTCAACCCAAACCACCTTCAGGGTTAGTTCACATTGCTGATGTAATCTCAAGTTTCACTTTATTGTTGATGAAGGAGAAGGACATTTAGCCTTAAACAGACTAATTTTTTGTAGTGGATGGTAAGGGATGATTCAGCCCATTTTCCAGGGACTGTGGGCCAACACATGACTCAGAGTCTTCATTAGTGAACAGGAATTTTTGTCTAGATAATTAGTCTACAATTTCCTGTTTGTTTGCACAAAAAATATAAAACATTATTGTGTTTATCTACTTATTAACATTTGATTTTATCTTTTTTTGTTTTAAAATGAAATGATCATTTTTTAAATTATTGTAATATGAACATAAAACCACAGACAGGTATGACCTTAAGGTACCTGATTTTATGAAAGAGGTTTTTTATGAAAGAGGTTTTTTATGATTTTGAATTCGAAACTGATTACATTAATATTGAAGGCCAAAACTTTTGATGTGCACTACATCCTAAAATCTCAGCATTTCCTGATTTGTTTATACTTTTATGTTTGAAGTGTGTATGTGTGAGAAGAGATGGGGGCTTGCAAGTGCATTTGGACATGTAGCTCTGGGCAGTTGAAAATTAATAACATTCAAAACCTCTAATCCACCTAATCATGCACGTCACAATTTTCATTAGAAAGAGATGTGAACTATGAGAGCAAAAAGCAAACAAAAACAAAATAATGTAATTGTTTACTAATTGTAATTAAGATAAATGTTCAGTTAATCATGATATTGTAATCATGATGAGATCATATCGCCTAGCCCTATCTACGAGTACTATACCAGATACAAAAAGTGATAAAAGCTTATTGCACGACTTATTATATTTTTATTTAATTTGGAGGGAATGGAGACAGTAGAAATGGAGAAAAGGCAGAGGAACAGTCCTCGCCCTCCAACCAGCTCATGCCACTGCCACCCATCCACATATGACGCTATAAACCCCTCCCGAAGAGACCGGATGGAGGGAGCAGATCCAAGAGAGGAATAAATGAATGAGTGCAGCTGCATGGTCCCATAAGGGCTGAGAGGAACGTGGTTGTGTGTTCTCCTCTCTCTCTCTCCCCTTCCCTCTCTCTGGAGTAATACAGTAATACTGGGGGTGATTCACCCCTTTGTAAGCTTGACAGCTGAGGAGGGTAGAGGTCAGGGAGCTGGAAAAATAGAGAGGCAGAGAGACAGAATGAGAGAGAGGAAGAGAGATTTCTGTTAGCTTATGGAAGGGAGCCCCAGTGGTATTCCTTGTAGTTTACAGGATGATTGAAAAGTAATAAAGAGAATGAGAAAGAATGAGAAGGATATGGCCTCTAAGGACCTTGTCTTTTTTTTAAAGAAAATGTACTGTCTCGTCTGTCTGGCAAGTGAGACCAATCACTAATTTGTCATGATGTGACCAGTTAAATACAAAAATACAATACAATATTGTTGAATTAATCGATTCAGTGGACAACGATTCAATGTCTGCTGATTCCACAAAGTCTGTTACAATTCATCTTTGACTGGATTCAACACAGGAGATAGTGAGACAGTATCATATACTAATTTAACACATTCACTTTTATTCATATCAAATCACGAAAAGCAACTAAAATATCCTTTGACATTTTTGTTCCTAGAGTCAACGACACATCTAAGTTAAACACAGTGTTCTACTTTACTAAAACTAGACCTTCTGATGAAGATAAAGTGAAGTTACAGTATGCATGATGTCTGATCAGTGTTTGCAGTGTGGTTCGATACTTTGAACTAGCTGATTATTGGATTGATGTATCAATGTAAATCAATGTATCATGACACCTTTTCTGGTTAGGATCATAATGGATAGCGATACAATGAATGTTTCATTCTTTTGAGAAATGTGACACACCACCGATGCAATGAGAAGGCCTCGTATCCAATTGCAGTGGTGAGATTGGCAGACTTGATTCTGTCATCGCTGTCAAAAGGCATTGAAATGCTCATCAGAATGATGTTTGATGCTTAGCTTGTTGTGCCTTGTCTCCCGTGAATAGAGCAGAGGTCTGCGCTGGGGCTCTCTTGACCCTCATGGCCCAGCCCTCACCTGCCCGACTCAGCGATGCTTGAATTACAATATTTGTGCTGTGTTGGCTCTATGAACTGTTTATGCACTGCTGCTTTTAAGGGTCTCGAAAAATCTTCAAATCTGGTCTCTCACCACGACTCTGAAAGTTGCTTAAAACAGGTGAACAGACAAGGACAGAGATGAAGGAAGTGTTCCAACATTAGAACTTCATACAAGTGGTGTCTTTAAAAAAAACCTGCCATACGTTACCATATGTACACATCTATCTCTTGTCCTGTGATATTCCTCTGATGCCAGTATTCATAATCATTGGCAAGACTTATGAGCTACTGAACATCTGAAAATACTTCAGAGGGTTTTATGCCCTTTAAACAAAGCAGAGCAAAAGCTTTCTTTTCACCACTGAAATGAGGGTCAAATACAAAAACGAACTATGACATGAAAAATAATGCTTAATAATGCTGTTGTTGGTGGGGTTGTTTTTGTTTGTTTGTTTGTTTTTCATGTCGTTGCCTCTCTGATTTTTATTATTATTACTACCACAAACACACACACCTTAATACTAAATATGGCAAACGACTAAAAATAGCTGGATCGGGTATCGGTGGCATTGGGCCGCTCTATTGAGCTAATCTGTAAATGCACGCACGCACAATTGGTTATGCGTTGGAAGTGGCACTGTGGCAAGTCTGGTTTATTGTTCGACATTCACACTAATTTGTACATATGACAATGAGCAGAACAAGCAACGCAACGCACTACAATCCCAAAAGCAAATCACGTGATTATACTGTTTAATTTCCTTAACAACACCAGCTGTTGCTTGCAATCTCTGTGTTCCTGACGGTTTTAGCACCACAGGCTTAGGGACCATGACAGAATTACAGAACTGTGTTTAAACGATCATTTTTGAGATATTATTTTAATAATAAATAATTTAGCATATACATATGGGTGTGTAATTATTATATTGTTTAGGTTAGGAAAACAGTATCTAAATTAAATATTTACTTAAGCATAACAGAATAATCTTAGTCATGTATTTAGACATTTTTAAAAGAATTTAAAAAAATTCTGTAAAAAAAGAGACTTGTGGTCTGATGGAATTTTTCCACTGTTATTCTTACTGTAGATTTAATCATTAGGATCTTTGACCTGTCATTTGTTAAAGCTCTTTTATAACTGAGTATTATAGCTACACAAATAAAACATATTGGTTCGTAGCTTTCGAGATGTTTTGCTCTTTACATATATAATTGTCATCACATGTCATACTAGTTTTGCATTTTAGCCACAGGCACTAATGTGCAGTTGTATAAATTTGTTAAAGTTTTACTATTCCTTAAACAGGGGAGAAACAATTCTGAAAATAAATCTCTTGCCCATTATGCCATTTACTTTTTCACTTAAATGGAGATTCTTATATAGCCAGTAATGGATAAAGTCAATATGGATTGGGCTCTGATACAATCGAGCTTAGCTTTTAAGGGCACTTTAAGGGAACTCAAGGGATAAAAGCTCCCAAAACCTTTCATTCGTTGTTATCCGTGTTCATTCGTTGTGTCCAGTGTTCAATGTCCCACTTATAGGAGAGTTAAACTGCCCAGAAAAATATTGCTCTCTGGCATAATGGGTTGAGAAATTCAAAAGGTTGGAGCAAATCTGGCCAGACTTTCTTAAACTGGATTTTCAGAAACAGGCCCATTTTTACTATGTATTTTACAGACGCAGCTTCTTTGGTACTTTAGCTCTGAATTTTGCTGAGGACCTCGAATGAATCTTCTGTTCGATACCACATTTACACTCTTCCTAAAGTTCCTGCACTGTGAGCATCTGAAGCAGCCACTGACAGGGACCCCAGAGACGTAATAGCCGCTAGATTGATTTCCTTTTGATCCCAAAAAAGTTAGTCTAGTCCAGTCCTTCATAGCTGCTCACGCAGAAACAATTTACAGTCAGCGATTGACTGGCAAGTCAATTTCTGTATTATACGCTTGCGTGGAGAAAGCAGAGTCGTGGCTCAATTATGAGGCTGCTTAATGGTCTTGATTGCCTTTGCTTGTGAGAGCACAGTTTCCTTCCTTTACCCTGGTGATAGGAGGCAGAATAATGACTCCGGATTGGGGGATCACCATTAGACACTACAGAGGAAATGTTACATCTATTGTCCTGAAGGCATGTGTTGCGAGCCCACGGAGGAAATCATTGTTGATCTTGGTGCAGTTTCTTTAAATCCAGTTTCTAATTCTTATTACCATAAGTAAAGGCATGGACTGGTCTTTCCGCTGGCTACCAGAAGTCCATGATGGTGATGCTCTTTCTGTGATGTTCATACTCTCATGCTCTTTAATAGATGATACGTTTTTACGGGCAGAACAGTAAATTCTGAACAGAGAGTACATTTTTGTTGTTTAATGACCTACATTTTTGTTGTTTAATTAGTGTCAGTTTAAATTCAATCAAAGTTATAGTATATAAAGTAATATACAATAAGTTGGCCTTATTTTTACAATAAGTAAAAATAAAAAGTCAACTCAGTTTCCAGGAACTTCAAAAATTCATACGTTATTTTACTAACATTTTTGAGTTTGACTCATTTCAATTTTATGTGATTTGTCCCTCTTCAGCCACCATCCCAAGGCAGTGTTTCCCCCACTAAAAACTCCCAGGACAGCAGTCCGACCAAATGCCCCAGGTTCATGAAGGTGAAGAATTGGGAGAGCGGAGCGGTATACAACGACACGCTGCATCTCAGCTCCAGCAAGGTAGAAATTTTAACAGGGCAGATTCTGACCTTTTATCTCATCCTTGTTGTCATATATTTGGTCATTAATGTACTTAATTATTAATTTACTTTATTTGAATAATGTAATAATTTATAATAAATTACTAAATTCTATTCTAAATTCTGTATTTTTGCACCAATACACATTATAAAAGGATCTATCTATCTATCTATCTATCTATCTATCTATCTATCTCTCTCTCTCTCTCTCTCTCTCTCTCTCTCTTTATACTTTTATGTATAAATATTTTCAGTATATTCATATACATTTCTTGTTTGAAAAACAGAACATTTGACATTTGGAGGTCTCATTCAGCTAATATTTATATGTTAATACTCATTTTGTCTTTATCACAGAAAAAAGGGAGTTTATTCCACATTTTACAAATTGCCAACTTGTTATAAAGTTTCTGTTTTAGCTTTTCTCAGCTTAGGTCTAGTGCTTTGGTTTAACGTCTTTTTTTCATCAGGGAAATAATAACGTTTATTTTTCATGTCTTAAATGATGAGTGACTGGCTATTATTTTCTCTTTATTTTATAATTTCCCATCCACATGTCAACACTAAGTCTAAATTTAGATTATTCCTGTAGACACAAGGCAGTGTGGATAAAGACCTTGAGGAGATGCTCCCAAACTTCACGATCCGTATCGTCCTCCCCCATGGTTTACTCTAACCAAGTGGAAGAGGACGTGAGCCTCGAAACGCTTTCCTGAGCGCCCGGCGTTGCATGCTAATGACAGTTAATTACAGATCGTATGATTTATAATATATCACACACACACAGGACTTTTTTGGGAGTTGCATCGCCCAGCATTTGCAGAAAGAGACAGCTGCAGCCCCTGAATTCATCCCGCCTCATGGCTAGCGGAAGCTTGCAGGCGAGCAAAAGTCTTTTGATTTTATTTTTACACGCTGATGCTAAGATGTCCTTTGTCCTGTCCAGTGTAGTGACACTACTAACTTAGCTTTTTTTTCAGTATTTTATCAGTAGCGAAGCTACTTTTAAAATGTTGTAGCGTTAAAAGTAACTAACTACTTTTTTTATAAATAGTGTTGTAGCTTGGCAAAATGCAACACTGTTACAAAACAACAAATAGTTCTCTATTTTTACAAAGACGTGGCATCTCATAGGCTACTGTGCCCACACGACAGCGCGCTCCTGACAGCTGCCAGATGGTGTCAGAGGATGTCCACCTTGGTGAAGATGGAAACAAAAATCATTGCTATATTTATCAAAATGTATGACTTGATAATGAAAACGATAAAAGATGAAACGCTCACATTTACTGTAAGGGTGGCTTATGCAAGGCAAAAATCAAAACGCTGTCTACCTCTGAAACATTATTGGAACCTTACTGTGACATTACACTTCATAAAATATCTTCATGTTAACCTTAATATTACTTCTAACATCATGTTTCATATTTCTTTTTGGCTTGAAAGTATCCAACAGCACAAATATTAAATATTACTGGATGAAACATCTCAAATTTAGTTTAGCTACTTTTTCTCTGTAGCTTGTAGTGTAGCTAACTAATATATTTAAACAGTAGCTTGGCTGTATCTTAGCTATTTTTAATCAAAAGTAGCTTGGTGCTTGTAAAGCTACTGTGTAAAAGCAGCTTCCTCAATACTAGTCTGCATTTAGCCTGACGGCACTGCGACATCAAGCCAGTCTCCGATATAGATGTCGTTACATTTTTTTTTATCTAGTGACCGCTTTAGTGACTACCCAAAGTGACAGTTCGCTTCAGCTCTAATCTCATTACGTTCACCATACGTGCTTGCTCAAGGCGATGACCGAGTAGCATCTCTCTGTCTCGCTTTCTCTCTTTTTTTCCATTTTTCTTCGACTTTCTTTCCCTCCCCTTCCCTTCTTACTCGGATGAAGTCTGCCATGTTTCGACTTTCCACGGATAAGGCGTCTCTTTCACTACTGTCACAGAAGCAAGATCGAATTAACATGATTCGTTAATCTGCATTTAAGCCGCATGCTTGATGAGGAAAAATAAGTTTGGTCTTAAATTTATGCCATTCAGCAGGGGCCCTAACGCAGTAAATAAAGATTTGATCAAAGTCATGTTAACATACTGTTGAAATCCAGTAATAATACATTTTGATTTAAGTTGTACATATACATACACTGTAATAACACATACACTGATTTAAGTTGTAACACTAAAAAAAGTTGAACCTAAAATAAGTTATATTAACTTTAAGTAAAAAAAGCAGTATGTTAACATCAGTAAATTGACAAATCATTTTTACGCTGTATCGGAATCTTTTCCCCACCATTGTTTCCGTCTTCATGCGATGTTACTTGCCGTGGAGTTAATATTCCTTTTATTGTTGGACACTTGATTCTAGGTCCCTATTTGCACTGAGAGAGTGTGCATAGGCTCAGTGATGACGCCCAGTCAGACTCACAAACCGGACGAAGTTCGCCCCAAAGAGGAGCTGTTAACACTGGCCACAGACTTCATAAACCAGTATTACACATCAATCAAAAGGCAAGTTACGAGTTAAATTAAATTGCAACCTCATTCATACATTATATGCCCAATATCTACTGTAATAGATTGTTTTCCATTTTACCAGACATATTAAGTGCTGAGCTTGTGTCTAATGAAAATGAAGTATCTATCTATCTATCTATCTATCTATCTATCTATCTATCTATCTATCTATCTATCTATCTATCTATCTATCCATCAAATCCACGTAGGCACACACACAATTATAAGCTGTTTAGCTGTTCTTGTCTGTCACTAAGAGCCAACATTTCACACGTAACTTAGTAATCAATAAATGTGCATATCAATAGCTGTGAAGGAAGAAACTATTCCTAAGTAAAGTTTAAGTTAAACTATTAACACTACTAATAAAACTAAACAGCCTTCACATCGCTCTTACATTGCTCATCCCTCAGTTCACCCTCCCAACCCTGCTCTACAATTTGACAGTTGATTTGACTTAGCCTAGCCCCTTAACCTAGCCTAACGACAGCTAAATAGCGCTAGCAACTACACAAAGTTGATCAAAAGAACACGCCTTACCTATCCTGTGAGCAAAAAGATTTTCTTCTCGTTGAGATGCCATATATCCATATCCACAGCATCGATAGATAGCCTATCGATGAAGTAAACGCCTTGCAGGTAACGTTAGGTAGAGTATCCTGCTGTCAGTCTGGAGCGGATTCGGTACTCACAATGCCGGCAACAAGGTGAGATGACTATGACGTCATCCGAATGATAAGCATGATGGACAGACAGACAGTATGAATTGACCACTTATCCAGAGTCCCATATATATTGATTGTGTCTTCCTGACGCTTCTAATTACATACAGTATACCAGAAATGTGTTTTTAGAAAAAAGAGTGTGTGAGAGACAGCAAAGGTCCCAAAACAAATCTAGAATGGTTGGAGAGGGAGAGTGTGTGACTGACTAACATAACAAGAGAGTAACAGAGAGACTGTATTATTGGGTGTCTCATTTTCTGCAAAATAGACCTATCAATTTTCTTTTCTGCAGGAGAGCTTCACGGTCGATCTCTCTGTTCCATCAGTTTAACATATCGTTCAGCATTGGCATGGCAGAATGCCCCCCCAAAAAGATATGAAACCCATTTCACTTCAGATTATGCGAAGGTGCAGTTCGTAGCGTGACGGTTAGGGAATTGGCCCTGTGATCAGAAAGTTGCTGGTTCCAGTCACTGGTAAAGGTACTCATGAGCAAGATACAGTCCCCAAGCACTACTCCCCGGGTGCTGCACATCAGATGCCAACTGCTCCTTCAGGGATGGGTCAAATGCAGAGATCACATTTCATTGTGGTGTCCTGTGGTGTGTTCACAATGACATGATAACTCACTTGTTGCAGTAAAAAGTGTTGCATGCTGCATTGTTTGCAAGAATGATTTCAGTATTCCTTGTGGGGGGTTAAAGTACTGTATATGTCACATTGAGTTGACCTTACATCAATTTACACCAGCATATTGATTCAATGATAAATGAGCCCATAGCATTGATTGAAAATGAAAACATCAATTAGGCATCATATTGTAATATCACTTTGTATTGAAGAGGAGCTTTTTCTTAACAGAGAAGATTGTTTTCATGTCTGGTTTGAGCTCAGGAATTGAAATAATTGTCATGATAATTTAGTTGTTTTTTGTGATTTGTTATGAATGGAAGTGATTGTGTAAGCATTACACGATATCATCTCATATCGATCGCTGGCTCCTGAGTTGAACTCAGTCAAAATTGTGTCAAAATCATCGCAGGCTTTGTGGTCTCGGCAGACAATCAAGTATATTACTGTATTGTGGTCTAGCCCTAAGGCTGAGGTGACTTTAACAGGTGTCATATCATGAAAGCTGTTTGCATTAATTTATAAGTGTTGGGTATTAAGTTTGCCAGCTAAATGTGTATGATGGAGCTTTAGTAATAAGGAAAGTGCAAACCACGGGAGACACTATTTTTGAGGTGGCACTCATTCTCAGCATTCTCAGTTGGCATGGTAGTGTGTTGTGTGAGTGTTGTGGAAGATACAGCAGTGTTGCTGGAGTTTTATATGTGGCAGCATTAGTGCTGGGTTGAGAGGTGTGATCATGACCATAAATATCCATCTTTTCTGTGGTCAGAAACCTTTGATTAAGGGCAAGGAGAGGACTCACAGAAAGTAGTACATAGTAAGAAATGGACTGTAGTCTAATAAAGTGGGTAGTGAGTACATTCTACATAAAAGATTTTGCAGTCTTAAAAAAGTTTGGCTTTCTTGGGTAATAGCACTTTATTTGACTAGCTTTATGCAGACAAAGGAATTGTTGAACATTGTTTCCCAACACAATGGTCTGCACAGATTCAGATTTTCTAAAACACATCTTATGTAGCTGATTAGTCAATTAGCAATGTGTTGAGTTTGTGCAAAAAATACCAGATAAATTAAGTTTTTAATAACTATTGTGCAACTTATCCTGTGCTGAATTTCATATGAAAGCAGGTGTGGCTCCAAAGCTCATGTGGACCGACTCGAGGAGGTGAAGAGAGAGATCGAAACTTCTGGGACTTACCAGCTAAAAGACACAGAGCTGATATACGGGGCCAAACACGCATGGAGGAATGCTGCTCGCTGTGTGGGGAGAATTCAGTGGTCCAAACTACAGGTACCAAGTTGTGAGCTTAAAATGAGTTTCTGTCTGAAGTTTCTATGGAAGTAGATTTGATATAATTGTCTATGAATTCTATATATAAATATATATAACTATAATATTTAATTATATTTAATTATACTGTTTTACACGTAATAATTGAAAAGTAACAAATACTTTAATAGGTCACTGAAACTGAAACTGAAAGGTTACTTCTGTTACAGAAAAGCAAACGGAACATTTGCACATTATATTTGAATTAGTCACGCTTTTTTCTTGATGAACAACTACATGACGGATTAAAATGTTTTTCCAACTGTGTTCTTACATATGCTGCACAGGCATTGGCTGCATTCCTGCAATCAGCTGTGTGTTTCAAATGAGGGTTTATTTAAAAGCTGCTTTTAGAAATAATTGTTTCACTGCGCAGCCAATTTACTATTTATGCTTGCAAAAGAAACTGAATTGCTCCATTGAATCATCACTGTCTTAGATCCAAGTTAGTGGTTAGTGCAGTTGGTTAGTCAACGTATAATTATCAAAAAATGAATTTTGTTAATAATTTCCCCAGCATACATTCATGTAGTGTCCCCTTTAAAATGTAGTCACACGACTCCGCCACTGCCACTCCATCTAAGTGTATTCCCTTCAGTTATTTTAAAATGACAAATATATGCATTCCTAACTATGACCCTTACAAAAATTGTGGACTTCTGGCAAACAGTTGCTGCAAATATTCAGCAAGGTCATATTTTTACATGCAAATTAGGTTTGTGGCAAACTTGCAAGGGACTTTGTGGAAACCTTATGCACCTGGTAAATTTCTCACCAAAAGTTCACTACAAGTATGCCATTATGGGCAAATTGTTTTGATAAATTACCGGCAAATACATTTACCACTAGTGGCAATCAGTTTGTCATTGTTGCCCGGAAACATTTACACTTAAGTTACCACTAGTGGCTGGCAGTGTCAATCATATGGCAACATATTCTGGCAAGCTCCACTGTTTGCCGCAAATTAACCACAAATTTGCGTTTTGTTTTTGTAAGTGGAGGGCAACCAAACCCCAAAAGAAAATAATCATACATTAATTGTAATTGAAGTTAAAATGTTCAATTAATCTGGTATTGATTGAGATCATATTAGCCAGCCTTGAACCGAATGCCCCTATCTAATGACCAAACTTTGACTGATGTTACATGAAGATAAACAAGAGAACCTTCTCAGCATTTTGGAACTTTGTTTGAAGCATAAAAGCCCATAATTATACATTTTCTCATCTAGTTCAGTCAGTCCGTGTACTCAAGATGTGCTTGACCTCAGCTTATGGCGGTCTAATAAGGCGTCTGTTTACTTGGCTAGGTGTTTGATGCTCGAGACTGCACAACAGCACACGGAATGTTTAATTATATCTGCAACCACATCAAATACGCCACTAACAAGGGTAACCTCAGGTAAGTTGCAGAAGCTTGTGTTTCACATTAATCCCTTCTCCATCTCCTGTCTTCTCCACCTTTCACTTTCCACCCCCTCTTCTTCTCTACCTCTGCATCTCTCCTCTGCTGCCCTCATCACACTGCCTCTCTCCTCCACTCACTCACTCACTCTCTCTTTCTCTTTCCATCTGTCTCTATATTGTTCCACTTGGGCCTGGGCTGAGATATTGGTGTCTTCGGTAATGTAAACACCCTGTCACTGTGGGGCTAGTGTCGCGTGTGTGTGTGTGACCAATCTCCTCTCAAAGAATCCATGTTGAGAATCACCTGCCATTACTGAGCTCAAATCCGCTACTCGGGCTTTGCTACAATGTTAATCAGACACAACGCTTCCGATTTCTGTAAAGTTTAATTAATGTCACTCCTAACTCAATGATCAGAGGCTGGAGAAGATGGTAAGACTCACAGAGATAAAGAAAGAGTGATGAGGTCGTTGAAAGGATGCTGATATGAAGAGAACAACCCCTTTTATCTTTGCGTCTTCAGAAGCTTCCCGCTCGTCTATTCGAACCTCCCCAGCCCCGAAATCTCTGCTTACAGCAGCAGCACATTAGCAGGTAAAAGATGCTACTCTGCTTTGTACAGTATAACCCTGTTTAATGCACTGTCTAGTGCTTCAAAAAGCGTTCCTCAAATATTGTATGAAGGGCCGAACTGCAAAGAAAACACTTGATTACTGAAAATGTACTGGGAGTTTGTTAGCCGGATTTCTCATGTCATATTAGATTTAAAATTAGATTAGATTCTGAAATCAAAAATTGGATTTTACCTTTATACAGTTGTGCAGTACACCATTATTATCACATATCAACAAAATCTAAATAGATATGTCGTGTAACTATTCACAGCTCCTTCTCCACCAATTCATAGAATCTCTTATTTTACCCAAATGTTTTTTGTAAAACTATAGCAAGTCGTTTTAACAGGTAATTTCTAAATCAATCAGTGCGCTTCGTAAAAAAATACGAAAACAAAAGACTTTGCTGAACGAGGTTATGTGTGTGGGCATGAGGGCATTGGGGAGCATCAATCTGACGCCTCTCAAATCTCCTCTCTCTCTCATCTGCAGGTCGACTATCACCATTTTCCCCCAAAGGACCGACGGCAAGCACGATTTCCGGGTGTGGAACAGTCAGCTGATCCGTTACGCCGGCTACAAGCAGCCTGATGGCTCCGTGCTGGGTGACCCGGCCTCCCTGGAGCTTACTGAGGTGAGACTTGGCTTTGGTTAGGGCTGGGCGATATGGCCTCAAATTAATATCACAATAAATTGAACATTTGAACCTTTGAACATTAGCCGTAGGGCCTTTCTGTGTGGAGTTTGCACGCTCTCCCAATGTTCATGTGGGTGTCCTCCGGGTGCTCTGGCTTCCTCCCACAGTCCAAAAACATGCCCCGTAAGGTGTGAGTGAGATTGTGATTGGGTGAGTGTGTGTGCCCTGCGGTGTGTTGGCGCCTGCCCAGGGTTGGTCCCCAACACACACATTGATATGTTTTTAAGGGGACAGAACATGAACACGCACGCAACTATTAACAGAATTTTTAAACATTGGTTTTGATCAATGTTTAATGAATTGTCCAGCCCTAGCGTTGTGTCAACACTAGCTAACAAAAGAAAGCAAGAAACAAACAAAACAGCCATCAGTCTATTATTTGCCATAGTATCAGTTTCATAAGAGGGATGCCATGTATCCAAAAATAATTGAAACATTACAGCGTGTGTGAGTTGTGTATCAGATGAGACTGTGTGCATCCTGAGGCCCCCCGTCGTGCGGCTGATTAGTCGGTGCGTCATTATTTATAATTGCGATGGAAGGAAATTACGGCTTCTGCAAATATGTAGTTATTTGTGGAAGTTTCTGAAATGTAGACTAAATATCTGCCACGGCGCTGCTGGAATTTCATGACGTATGTGGATTTTTTTAGCTATCAAACATGACAAACCTGGCTCAAGAACAGCACGGACGTTGGTCACATCCTGCGATGCTAATATTTGTTTGTTCTTCTTCCCGTTGCAGATCTGCTTACAGCAGGGATGGAAGGCTCCCAGAGGCCGTTTTGACGTACTGCCCCTACTGCTCCAAGCCAGCAGCAGGCCTGGGCTGTTTGGAGATCCCCGATGACCTCGTGCTGGAGGTCAACATCACACACCCTAAGTAAATGAGATCTCTGTTAATGTGGGAAAACATTTTAAAATAGGATAATGTGGGAAAGAAACAACCTGGTTTGAGTCAGTCAGGTTCATGAGCATAACTGAAATGCAGCAATTACATCAGTCTACCATCGGTAGATTGTATCAGTGATCAGCGAGTCCATAGCATCAATACAACTTGAAAACATTGATCAGATTATTATTATTCCTTACATTTGCTTTTCTCCAACCTAAAGCACCTTGAGAATTAGATACAACAGACATCCTACCAGACATGCTACGTTTGCCTGCCTGCTGCATAAAACATAAAATATTTTTTTTTATTTTGTAATATATATATATATATACTGTATGTATATTACAATAATAATAATTTTCATTTAAATTCATATTCATTCATTTTTTGTTATATAAATTTCTAAGTAATATAAAGTTCTCTAGAAATGTTACAGTTGATTAAAAAATTATAACTTTAATTCTAATTATCCAAAAAAATTTAACTTGGGATCCAGTGCCTTCAAGTCATATCACTTTTTATTATATGTACTAACAAGCATTGTAAAAAAGGATTTGGTCAATTCATCAACATATTTCATACTTCGCTAAAATATTTATCTTACATGTAATCAGGTCTAACATTCATGGGTTATGTAAAGTACTAAGTAAAACACCACAGAGGAATTTCTTACAGACAACAACACAAAGCTAAAACTACACACAAAATAATCAATTTTGCTTTGACTCCTTGTTTAAGGTAGTTTTATTATTTTATCAAGCCTATTGTGTGAAATATGCCATTTGTCTCATCAAATAATCCCTTTCTTTTCTCTTATCCTTCATATCTAAAGGGTAGATAAACAATTCGCAGGTGTGCTACATAATGCACTGACACTGTGGGGCTTTAAATGAGCTTTTGGTGCTGGATGTTGACTTGATCAACCCACTTCAACAACATAAAACAGGAGCCAGGGACTGAATTGGCCCCTCATTTAAACACCTGAGAAACCTGCAGGTGCTGGTGGGGAGATAATGATAGTTTTGGCAATGAAAGCTGCCGGTGCATTTAGCAAAAAGGAATGTAACTCGTCGCATCGTGTGAGATGGAGTGTGTGCTGGTGTAAACAGCAGCGCATATAAAAGAAGAGGCCACTTTGGTACATAGTGTGTAGATGCTGTCTGAGAATTATGTTAAAAACCTTTGGTATTCTTTTATCTGAAAATGACAAAGAGAATTTTTTATGCTTTGAAGAGTTGGGGTTCTCGGTTCTGTTGCATCAAAAGAGAACAACATGCAGGACCAGGAATATGTTTACAACAGCAGCTTGTTATCTTTGCCCAGTGTCTGTGATTAAAGTCCGATTTCAGGTCAGATCTTGGTCTCTTTGGTCTGATTCTCCACCTGAAATTCAATCTTCTCTGATCCTTAGGTTTGAGTGGTTTAAGGATCTGAACCTGAAATTAATGCGACCTGCAGCTGTCTCCAGCATGTTGTTGGAGATTGGGGGGTTGGAGTTCACCGCCTGCCCCTTCAGCGGCTGGTACATGGGCACAGAGATTGGCGTCAGAGATTTCTGTGACAGCTCACGCTACAACATTCTTGAGGTACAAACAACAGGCTCGACAACTCCTCACATTTAACAGCGACAGTTTCCATGGAGCAACTTGGGGTTAAGGGCCTTAGGTTAAGGGTAGATTACTACACCACCACCATCACCCTGTCTTTCTCACTTAGTATAGTCCTTTTTCTCAAAGTGATTGCATCTGGATAATGTTATCACAATGACATTGGTTGCAGTGCAGAATATAAGTGGTTCACTTAGTCCAAAGATATGAAAGGTAAACTTTTTGAAATGAACATAATTTTAGTGGCTCTCTACTGTAGAAGCCATCATTTCTGAACAATTTCTGGGCATTTTCGCAGTTTTTCTTTTACTAGAGTTCTCTCCTGTCATAAATTAGTACTCACGCTTCATACTGATGTTATGTTACCCAAACTGCAAATGAATTGTTGGATGTCTGGCATAGACTATCAACACTGAAGCCTGAAGGCACTAAAGGTTTCACATTCTGACAGACTTCCCTGCATTTTTTGTGTTGAGAACATTATGAGAACTTCTCCTATTAATCCTTTGCTGAAAGGCAGGTAAATTAAGTTTTGTGTTGGAGTATTTTTTATTCTAATTTTAATAATTTTATCTCGGCAAAAGCCCATTTTAATATACAAACAGCTCAGCCGGAGAAAAGATAAATCTTTGGTTGTGGGAATGATTTAACGTGTTAAATTAGCAGTGAGATCTACTGTACATTAGACATAGATGTGCAGTTTTTTTATTAAAGAAAAGCTAAAACATAAATGTCCATGTTTATTAGTATTTCTAGAGCACTATAAGTGAGCGCTGTAAACAACAACTTTGCTATACAATCATAGAGGAAATTGAATGAAAGCATACTGCCTTGACAGCCGAATGCATCTAGGCGCCTCTCTGTTGTTAATGTGTTGTTAGTAGCGAGACTTTTAATGGATGTGTAACCAGTTAAACAAGTAAGAATTGATGCATCGCTCCACTCCTTGCAGGAATCTCCATTTTGCATCACGTTATGTAGAGAACCCACACAGAGGTGGTGAGAAACTACAGTCTCTGTCTTTAAACCTGTGAGCTTTTAGAGCCACACTAATTCGCAGGACAAAATTTGTGACTTTAGAGCTTTGTTTTGCTTAATATAAGCGAGTTTGAATAGTAAAAACTACCATAAAATGGGAGCAAAACTGGGATCAACTATATTTCCTGTTGTTTAACAGGAAGTAGCCACCATGATGGGACTGGACACCAGGAAAACGTCGTCTCTGTGGAAGGACCAGGCTCTGGTGGAGATCAATATTGCAGTTCTCTACAGCTACCAGGTACTGTTCAAAACGACAAATAATCACTCACTTAGAATTCGCACCACCTTCACTTAAACGTTGTGGGATGTGATGCTCCTCAGGCTATATTAATAAAAAAGCCTGGATTATGATTTTTAGAGATACAGCATTTCAGAATTAGCTTTGCTACTCATAAGCTACTGGAGGTAAAGTAGGTAAATCTGTAGCATTGCTTCTTTTAGTTAGCTACTTTCCATCACTGTCTCCAACACCAACCGGAGAAGATGAGGCGGATCGGCAGCTGTCCAACATAGTGGTGCTGAAATGTTGACATGCGATTGCTACCCATGGTGCTGACTGACTAATGCTACAAGAGTGCTTTATGGCCAGGAGCCAGAGGTGCATCCCGAGAGTCACTGCTCTTCCGATTGCTCGATATATCATTTGGTTTGCGTTCTGAATCGCTCTACCATGCTTTATAACAGGAAAATGGTCTGAATGATAATAGATACCTGTAGCTTCCTCAGGCTCCCCTTTGTCCCCCGCGTAGGTGTCAAAGGTGACCATAGTGGACCACCACTCAGCCACCGAGTCCTTTATGAAGCACATGGAGAACGAGTTCAGGGTGCGGGGAGGAGTTGCCCGGGCGACTGGGTGCTGGATCGACCACCCCCCCATGTCCAAGCAACATCGCCTGTCTTCCCCCACCAGGAGATGCTCAACTACCGCCTCACGCCCTCCTTCGAGTAGCAGGTAAGTGCAGGAAATCATTCAGAACTGTCGTAATTCCTGCTCTTTCTTTGTCTTTTTCTTGGCATTATGGGCAGCGGTGATCAAGACGGTGTGAGTAGTTCTCATTACTAGAGATGTGCAATTGTACATTACCATGATAGTACACTAGAAATATTGAAGAGTATGAGTAAAAGTACTTTTTCTCTCCTCCATCTGTCTCTTTGTTTCTCTCTGTTCTTATCATTATTTGGCGTCTCTTTCTCTTCTCTTTTGTCTCTCTGTTTATCTTTCTCTTGCATAAATTCACCTGCTGGAGGTGTCCTTTCTCCTCTCTTTACCTCTGCCCTGTCTCCTACTCTCTTTTTCTGCACTTTTCTCTTTGTCTCCTCTCTTTGTGCATTTTTCTCCTCTCCCTGTCCTCTCTCTCTCTCTCTCTCTTTATTATGTTGTCTGTCTTTTTTCTCTCTTTCACTTTCTTTTTTGTCTCACCCCCTTTCTCTTCCTTCACTACTGTATTTTCCCTCTCTTCCTCTCTTTTCTATTTTTGTGTCTGTTTTTGTGCCACTCTGTTCATCCCTCCTGTATTTTTCTCCTTCCTCTTATTCTGTTTTCTTGTGCTCCTCCTCTCTTAATCCCTTTGCTATTTTCCTGTCTCCTTTTTCTCTCTTTCTCCACTTCTCTGTCCTCTCTCTGTCACACACTCTCTCCTTCTCTTTTTTCTGTCTCACTCTCCTCCCTCTCATCCTCTCTTCTGTATTTTTTTCTCTCTCTCCTTCTCTTTTCTTATTTTGTGTCTGTCCCACCTCTCTCTTTCTCCTTTCTGTATTTTCTCACTCTACCTCTATCCCTTTCTGATTTTTCTGCCTCATTCTTCTCTCTTTCTCCTCTCATTTTTTTGTCTTACTATGTTCTCTCTTGCTCCCCTCTGTATTTTCTCTCTCTCCTTTATATTTCATTCTATTCCTTCTCTCTCTTTCCATTTCTCTCCTTTTCTCTCCCTCTCCCTCGCTTCCTAGACTGATCCGTGGAACACTCACGTGTGGAAGGCAGTAAACGGAACACCCACCAAGAAGAGGGCTATCGGCTTCAAGAAGCTGGCTAAGTGGTCTGGCGTAGCTGCGCCTTGCTTTTTCTGTAATAAAAAAACTTTTGCAGCAGACTGCCAAACGCCACACTGTCATTCTACTTACCCTGTGTTTCTCAGCCTCGACTGACCATTCAGACTCTGATTACGATTGACAGCTGCTGGTTTGTAAAAGAATTCGTCCGAGCTCCTTGCCTGCTTCTGCATGACCCTGTCTGGGTTTGCTTCCATACATCACTGGAAATCAGTTGATTTTGATCAGTTAATAGAGCTTTAAACGGTCCTTTCATTTGATAATTTTAATGATGTGATATCAGTTCATTTCAGGATGGAAATGTAAAAGAATCTCAAAAGAATGGAGCGTAAAGAATCTCCTCAGCTGTAGGTGAGACTCAAATAGCATTGGCATGTTCTTAGGCGGGTAGCTTTGGTAGTTTGACTAGTATGCAGCAACTAGTCTTTTATAGGGGTGTTGAAATTAATCACATAATTGATGCATTGTGATGCAGGCACACAATGGTGGTCCGCGGCAGCATTGCAGGTGGTCTGTGACATGCAGTTCAATTTCACTACTGAAATCATTTTCTTTATTTTTCAAAACATTTCCAGATGAATTGAGCATCTTCAAGAATAATGAATTTAATGCAGATATCTAAAAAATAATAGTAAATAGCACTGTGTGTCCGCCCCCACACTGACTTTTGTTATGGACAACTTCTAAGGCAGTGATTCTGGGCTGGTTCATTATATCAAATGACAATACGCAAATTCTAGTTAAGAAGAACATGCCGGTAGTAACTATGGCTGCCCCATCAGTGGTTCATGCCCAATCTGCAGTGTGAAGTAATGTCGAAAAATTGATGGGAGGCATTGTGATCACATTGAATCATTGAGTTGATAGTCGAATGATGATTGAATCGAATCTTGAGACCAGTGAAGGTCCACACTTCCAGTCTTTTATACATTTTTTATACATTGGCACGTGTTCATGCTTAACACAGTGAAAAATCTTTGGGAGAAATATTGATCTTGCTGTAAAACATGAGTTGCTGAATCGAGTTGCAAATTGGAATCAAATCAAATTGAGTCATGTGAACCAGAATCGAACATGAAAGAATATGAAGTAAATTTATGGAGCTCATTTAAAACAACCACAGGTGACCAAAGTGCTGAATTTAGTCATGAACCTAACACAAGATCAATAATACCGTAAAAATACATTAAAGGTATACACAGGGACAGAGCCACAATATAAGCAACCACACAGTAAGCAACTTGTGAGATTTAAAATGAGTAAAATAAAGCGGGGTTAAAGCAGACAAAATAGGAACTTAAAACAGGGCATAGAAATAAATACTAAATCAAACTTAAATATAGAAATGCATTTTATAGTTGGACAGTAAAACTAGATCTCAAACTGAGGTAAAAGCCAGGGATTTAAAAACAATTTTGCTTCATGTATTTATTATAAAAGCTTGTTCACAGTTTTAATACTTAAATAATTATTGCAACAGCAAAAAAAGCAAAACATTTAGGAAAAGGAGGTGTGTTCTCAGCACTTGCCCAACCTGTTAAAAAGCCAAAGTTGTAATCAAGTCTTATTAATGATGGAAGAGAATAAAAATCATTCATTGATTTATATTTCAAATGTTTTGGTCCCGACCCAGTACTGGATTACTTGGAAATTGGAAATGAATAAATTATTGAGCAGTTGAGCTTAAACTTTTTGAACATGTACTGTAACAGTCCAGTCACCTTTGAGAGGCTAATCAGGAGCTACAACAGTACCTCCAGGATGTTAATGAGAGGTCTCTGCGAAACCAGAGGCTCCTGTTGAGACATCCCGGCGATCTCAGAGCGTGGATGAGAACGAGGACGTTGATTGGCGTGGGGCGGAAAAAATGACGCTCATCCGTTTAGCTGATGGCAACGGAGGAGCCGGGAGTATATGTTAAATTCTTGTAAACGCCTAAAATAAAAAGTTAAATGATTTTCCATAGACGTTATACTTGGTCACCAGCTTGGTCAGCTTTTGTGGTTTATAGAAACATAAATATTCTCCTGACTTCTCCAATCACAATAAGTTAACAGATATTAGGGGAGTCATGAGAATATTTAAAAGATCTATTAACAACAAAAGTAAAAAAGAAATGAATAATTTTCCAGACATATCTTACACTCTTCCTGTGTGGGTTAAGTCTATCGTCTCACGATCTGATCTCTGACCACTTTTCCTAAAATGTCACGCCGTATAATTTTGGGTTTGTTGCTGCAAATGCCAAGGATGTTGCCTTCAGACAAGAAAGCTTTGCCCCAATCAGATCCTGCAAGACTTTAGCTTATGTTATCAGATTTCAGAAAGCGAAGGGCTTTAGATTTGAGGTCAGCCAGGGTTATGGGCAGAGAGCGTGGTGAGGGGTGCTCTCAGGCTGGGGATCAAACGCAGAGAATGATTTTTTTCTTTTGAAAAACACAATTTTAATTCCCTTTTACCTTTTCACCTTCCTGTGTGTGTGTGTGTGTGTGTTTAGGGCTGTGAAGTTCTCCGCTAAGCTCATGGGACAGGCCATGGCCAAGAGAGTCAAAGCCACCATGTTGTTCGCCACAGAGACGGGGAAATCGCAGGACTACGCCAAGACGCTGTGTGAGATTTTCAAGCATGCTTTTGATGCAAAGGTAATTTGGCTTTTTGTTTTTATCCGTGTTTGCATCGTCACGACCTTTTCGAACAAACAAAGGAGACAAACAAATTTATTTTTAAAATGTCCTCGGTTCTTGTCAGTGTAACCTCCACAAACACACAGATCTTAGTTCTGCATCTTAATTTGATTGTCACGGCTGAACTCTGGCTCGTGGTTTTTGTTTGTGTGTGTGTTTGAGTGAGAATGGTGCTTAGCGGAGCCGAGCTGTAGGTTACGATAGCATCTCCAAACACTGAGCTGTGTGAAGGTTCGGAAAGAAACACACATCAAAATGGAAACGCTCAGTCAAGTGTGTGTTCTGTGCGTTGGTCTTGATGAGCGTGAGGAGGATGAGGGATATTTTTGGGGCAGGTTTTTAAGTGTTTGTGAGGTCCTCTAAAACAGACAGGGAAATCTGAGATTTGTTAGCTTCTTCTGGCTTTGTGACAACACTGTGTATGTCGCCCCGCTGAGAGAAAAATGCTTTCAAAGAAGTTTCTGCTTCTATTAGAAAAGTTGTAAGAGGTAAACAATTGAGGTTGTTGAGGTTGGCGTTAGGTGCAGGTGTAGCTGCAGAGTTATTTACATCTAGTCATTGTGGGAGCAAGTGAAAGGACCTCACAAAGACAGCAAAACGAGGCGGTGTTTTCGGTGTGTGTGTGTGTGTGTTCTGAGTGATTAAATAATCAGTCATGCTTATATGATGTTACTGATTGAATCTGATGTAGATGTCAATTACAGCCGCCACCTCCCTTCTCTCTCATTTTTCTTTTACTATCTGCCTGTCGTTCACTCTCCTCCTCTCTCTCTTTCTCTCTTTGTCCTCTCTCACTCTTGTTCTTTCTCCTTCTCTTGAATCTGATGCAGATGTCAATTAAAGCCATCACCTTCCTTCTCTCTTATTTCTTTTTCTTCCTGCCTCTCTCTCATTCCCCCCTCTTGCACTTTGTCCTCTCTTTCTGTTCTTTTTCTCTATCTTTGTCTTCTCTTTGTCTCTGTCTCTCTCTGTCTCTCTCTTTCTCTTACCTCTGTAATCTGTCTCTCACTCTCTTTTCTTCTCCCCTTATATCTCTGTTTCTCTTTGTCTCTCTGTCCTCTCTCATCTTCTCTCTCTTTTGTCACTCCCATTCTTTCTCTCCCCCTTTTTACTCTGTCCTCTTTGTCCTCTCTAACCCTAACCCTAACCCACTTACCCTCTCTCTCTCTCTCTCTCCCTACTCCATTCCTCTTTCTCTTTGTGTCTTGGTCCTCTCTCCCTATTCTTGCCCTGCTTTCCTCTCTCTCTCTCTCTCGCTCTCTCTCTCCCTCTCTCTCTCTCTCTCCCTCTCTCTCTCTCTCTCTCTCTCTCTCTCTCTCTCTGTAGTCTCCATCATGTCTTTAGGGTTCACCACACACACACACACACACACACACCCCTAAGCAGGTGGCAGTTGACATGGTTGATGTTAATTGTATGTCGGGACATTAGCGCCTTATTAAATAAACTAGGTGTTCATTAGTGTTAATGTGAGGATAAAGGTTAGAGTTTGCCACTCAGACACGTCACAGCTTAACACACACACCGCACGCACACACACCTCACACCTACTGCATTTGCTCTTATTAACCCAGCACACAGCCTGCAAGTGGCTGGGTCAAAACGAACGACAAAAGAACAACTAGGGCAACTAGCTGCTGCTCTTTCATTGCGTTTTAATTCATTATGAGTCACATTCTGCAGTGTTGTGCCAAGTTTCTAATAAGAGACTTATGTTACTATTGATAGTTACCTTTCAGTGAACGTTTTATTCTTTGACCCCTTATTACTTTTCAGCAACAGCAATACAACACTAATAATACGTTACTAACTATAAAAGCGCTACCTTAATACAAAAGCTAAATTTATAAATATATAATACTGGCACCTACCAGACATTTTCTGTATTTTTACAGCAAGCATTTGATATTTACAGTTCAATACTGAAGTTGTAAAATACACTATGCCACTGTAAAGTATTTGACATTTACAGTAGTACTGTGATTTTTACAGCATTGTGCCGCGTGGTCTACTCCCCCTTTTAAGAAGCAAAACTTCAAACATCTTTTCACATGTTAATGAGGAAAATAAATAATCGGGACTGTTTTGGAATGCAGTTGACATTTCATCTTCTTTCAGCTATGTTTAACTGTCTGTATGTTTCAGCCGATATTTCTGTGACCCAGAACTTTTTTATTTCTAAAGAAAATACATAAAAATACTTTCTTTTTACTGTTCTGAAAATATAGTACTATAGCGAAATGACTATAAATTGACACCAATTGTCTACAGAGTTACTTGTTGCTAAAGTTACTATATTTTCAATTTATCATTTATATCAATTGTTAAATTGTCACATTCGTGATGACACCAAAAACTCTGATTCTGATTGGTCCAAATGTCAACTGAAACAGATCAGATTCTCTCATAATCACTCCTTGTTCAGCATGTTAGCTTCTTTACATTCATATCGTTATCGACATACACAAGCTTCATATGTCTTCTTATCACGTGGCTAACATTTCACGTTTTCTCTCTTGTATGTTATCAGTTCAAAAAATCCTGTGTAGACAAAGCTTTCGAGTGAACTTCACTTTTCATTTGCAATTAATTTAGTAATTAGTGGAAAAATAAACACTTACCCTGTCTTGTTGACAATATCAAAATACTTCGCAAGTTCATGAATATCTTAATAATAATAATAATAAATAATAATAATAATAATAATAATAATAATAATAATAATAATAATAATGCTGCAGTGTCAAAATGCATAGATGCCTTACACTCAAGCAAAAGTAACACAAAAGCAATGCACATTTGAGCTACTAGTTACTAAAAAAGTTATATATTACTATTGCTATCGTTTGCTACTGCGTACTATTGCTGCAACTTGCTTATTGAGAAGTAATTCTTTACAATAAAGTGTTATTTTTGTATGTGTACGTGTGAAGTACCAAATAGAGTACTTATGTAAAAGTAAAGATTCTTTTCATAATTCACTCCAGTAAAAGTTCAAAGTAACCAGTTCAAATTCAGTTCAGGGGCTTGACCTGGCCCCTTAGTTCTACTGAAAGGAACTCTTAATGCTTCAGCATACCATGAGATTTTCGGACAATTTCATGATCCCAACTTTGTGGCAACATTTTGGGGGATGGCCTCTTCCTGCTCCAACATGACTGCGCACCAGTGCACACAGCAAGCTTCATAAAGACATGGCTGAAAGCTGATTTGATTAATAGAGGAACGGCCCAGCCTGCACAGAGCCCTGACCTCAACCCGATGGGATGAATTAGAGCGGAGACTACAATGAGCCTTCTCGTCCAACATCAGTGGCTCCTGACCTCACAAACGCTCTTCTGGAAGAATGGTCAAAAATTCCCATAAACACACTCGTAAACCATGTGGACAGCGTCCACCATCTGTCCCTTTAGTGCTGTTTGGAGTATTTTGTACTATACAGAACAATGCCGTCTCAGTGCCTCATTACTCTGCGTGACTGTGGAGCTGATTTATTACAGGTGATGTCCATGGAGGAGTACGACGTGGTGGACCTGGAGCATGAGACGTTGGTTCTGGTGGTCACCAGCACGTTTGGGAACGGAGACCCCCCAGAGAACGAGGAGGTGTGTGTGTGCAGTACTCTACATTCTTCTTTTCTGATTAATATATGTGTTGGAACAGTGAGTGACTGATTTCTTTCTCTCTCTCATACAGAAATTTGGAGCAGCGCTGATGGAGATGAGACACCCTACTACCAGCGCAGAGGACAGAAAGTGAGTGAGTGTGTGTGTGTGTGTGTGTCTGAGTAAGTTGTGTTTGGGTCTTCCTCTAATTCATCTGATTTGCCTTAATTAATTGGTATGTTGCACATTCTCTCTTACTGGTTTCTGGTTTAATATTTAATATACTCCTTTTCCTCTATTTCTCTTCTCTCCCTTCCTTCTGTATTCCCTCTTTCTCTCTTTCTTTTTGGTCTCACACACTCTTCTCTCCCTTCCTTCCTCTCATACTTCTTTCTCTGTCTCTCTGTTTTCTGTGTCATACTCCCCCCCTCCCCTCTTCCTTCCTTCCTTCCTTCCTTCCTTCCTCTCATACTTCTTTCTCTGTCCTCATCCTTGCTTCCCTTCTTCCTTTCCTCTGTATTCTCTCTCTCCGTGTCTCTATCTCTCTCTTCTGTACTCTTTCTTTTTTCTTACTTCTTCTCTCTCTCTCTCTCTCTCTCTCTCTCTCTCTCTCTCTCTCTCTCTTCTCATACTCTTTTCTTTTCTTACTTCTTCTCTCTCTCTCTCTCTCTCTCTCTCTCTCTCTCTCTCTTCTGTACTCTTTCTTTTTTCTTACTTCTTCTCTCTCTCTCTCTCTCTCTCTCTCTCTCTCTTCTTTCCCCCTGTATTTTCTCTCTCTCTCACTCTCTTCTTCCTTCCTTCCTTCCTTCCTTCCTTCCTTCCTTCCTTCCTTCCTTTTGTATTCTCTGCTCCTTCTCTCTCTCTCTCTCTCTCTCTCTCTCTTCTGTACTCTTTCTTTTTTCTTACTTCTTCTCTCTCTCTCTCTCTCTCTCTCTCTCTCTCTCTTCTTTCCCCCTGTATTTTCTCTCTCTCTCTCTCACTCTCTTCTTCCTTCCTTCCTTCCTTCCTTCCTTTTGTATTCTCTATCTTCTCTCTCTCTCTCTCTTTTCTTTCTTCCTTTCTTTTGTATTTTGTGTATATATATATAATTTCTCTCCCTCCTTCCTATCTTCCCTCCCTCTGTATTTTCTCTCTCTCTCACTCTCTTTTCTTTTTTATCCTTCCTTCTGTCTCTCTCTCCTCCCTCTCTTCCTTCA
This sequence comes from Distichodus sexfasciatus, assembly GCA_032718565.1. NCBI lineage: Eukaryota > Metazoa > Chordata > Actinopteri > Characiformes > Distichodontidae > Distichodus > Distichodus sexfasciatus. Next base: position 2,495,397 of record JAVGVS010000044.1, read on the forward strand.
CTCTGTATTCTGTTTCTCTCTTACACACACACTGTCCTCCGCCCTTCTATCCCAACCCTCTCACATACACGTACATAGATATTCCTGCAGTCATAATCTTCAGAACTCTGAGGATTTTAAAACAAGGCCACATTATAATGAAGACGTTTTACAAATGCTCTTTCTGGCCTTAGTTAATATTTTACATAACTAAAATATTGTGAAATCTCGTTTCCTCTCCGCTCTGTTACAGGAGCTACAAGGTGCGATTCAACAGCGTCTCTTCTTACTCAGACACCCGCAAGTCCTCCAGCGACGAGCCCGAGCCCAGAGCCAACTTCGAGAGCACAGGACCACTGGCCAATGTCAGGTAGGATGCTCTGTCCCTGTGTGTGTGTGTATGTGCCTGTGTGTGTGTGTGTGTGTGTGTGTACACCATTTACTAGCCATTCAATGGGATGAAGCTTCCTCAACGATGGAAAATGAATATTGCAGGAACCAGCAGTGTGTCCTCATGAGTTAAAACATTTTATTAACCCTAAAATAAATGAAATAAAAGTAATTAGATGTAATTAAACTAACTAAAGTCATGGAGTTGCACTGAACTGCTTATTAGTTTTACAGTGTATTTATGTAAAGTGTGGTGTTGCATTAATTGAATGGGGACTATAGATTTTCATATTTATTTACACACATGTCTGTCAGGACTTTTCATGTGATTTCTTTTAGTTCCTGTGCATAGGCACGGGTCTTGTATATTAAAAATGTGATATGTAATTTTGTTATATGTAATGTAATTTTATTCAGAGAGGTCTTACGTATGCAATATTGGATTAAATCACTTTTACCCTAAAGTAAAGATTACATTAGAAAAATTCATCAAAACTAAAAAAGCCTTCTGCTGTATGGCCATTTAGGACATCTGAAACACAGCAAAAAAAAACGTCTTGAGAAGCACGAGACTAGTGAGAGTAATCATTAAAATCACTTTTCAAAGACAGCGTCTTGAGAATTGTTCCCAACAAAGTTACAAGTTTTAAAGCAAGCCTGTCCTTGTGTTTTTGCACCTCTCGCTTCTTACGCTTTTGGCCTTGGTTTGTGGCTACACCCACACTCGGTGCATGTGTGTGTTTATGTCTGTGTGTTTAGTGCTTTCTCTTTCTCCAGGCTCCTGGTCTTCTGCATGGCTGTTTGTGTGACTGTATGAGGGTGTGTGTGAAGGCCTCCTCCGTAGGTTCTCCTGTTTGTGTGTGTGTGTGTGTGTAGGCCTCGTCCGTAGGTTCAGCTGTTTGTGTGGGAGTGTGTGTAGGCCTTCTGTGTAGATTCTGTGTTTGTGGCCTTGGGGTGCTCGGCCTACACACACTTCAGAATGTATGTGTGTGTTAGCAGAGAGGTTAGCAGTGTTTGGCCTTGGTTCTTGTGTGTGTGTGTGTGCCTCCTCTGAAGATTCTGCATTTGTGGCCTTGGGGTTCAGGGCCTACACACACTTGTATGTGTGTGTGTGTTTGTGTGAAAGAGAGAGAAACAATGTTACGGACTCCCACTCTTTTGCTCACAGGTTCTCGGCGTTTGGCCTCGGCACTTGTGTGTACGTGTAGGGGTGTGTGTGTGTGTGTGTGTGGGCCTCCTCTGTATATTCTGTGTTTGTGGCCTTGGGGTGAAGGGCCTACACACACTTCAGCATGTGTTTGTGTGTATGAGAGAGTGTGACTGAAACTGACTCCCTCTCTCACAGTTTTTTGGTATTTCAACCAGCGGGAGTATGAGAGCAGAGTTGAGCATGAGCGCGACAGCACAGTTGAGCGGGAGTGTGAGAGCAGAGTTGAGCAGGAGTGTGAGAGCATAGTTGTGCATGAGCGCAACAGCACAGTTGAGCGGGAGTGTGAGGAGCGCAACAGCAGAGTTGAGCGGGAGTGTGAGAGCAGAGTTGAGCATGAGCGCAACAGCACAGTTGAGCGGGAGTGTGAGCGCAGAGTTGAGCATGAGCGCGACAGCACAGTTGAGCGGGAGTGTGAGAGCAGAGTTGAGCATGAGCGCAACAGCAGAGTTGAGCGGGAGTGTGAGAGCAGAGTTGAGTGCAAAAGTATAGTTGAGCACGAGCGCAAGAGCAGAGGTGAGCATGAGAGTAGAGCTGAGCCAGTCGACTCTCTCCAAGTCTGTGGTTGTCTAGGTTTGAGGCTCGTTTATAACACCGTGCCAAGTTAAGCGAGTGTGAAAATCGAGTTAAGAACGAGTGCAAAAGCAGAATTGAGCACAAGGTGGAGTTGAGCTCGAGCATGAACGCAGAGATGAACACAAGCATGAGAGCAGAGTTGAGCGCAAGTGCTGACAGAGTTGAGTGTGCACGTTTTACTGTGTGCTCAGAATTTTGGCACTAACATAACATCATGACTCTCCGCCTCTGGCTGACAGGTTCTCTGTGTTTGGCCTGGGCTCTCGTGCCTACCCACACTTCTGTGCTTTTGCCCATGCGGTGGACACGCTGTTTGAGGAGCTCGGGGGCGAGCGGATCCTGCGCATGGGCGAGGGTGACGAGCTCTGCGGTCAGGAGGAGTCCTTCAGAACCTGGGCCAAAAAAGTCTTCAAGGTGCTAAGTGGCTCCATTTACGCATTTACACGCTGTCCTGAACATACAACAATCGTACAACAAAACAGCTGGTTTATATCCCGTACACACACACTCATACTTAACCAACATCAGTTTAACATCTGTCACTGAACTTCTTATTAAAAGGAGATCAGCTTGAGAAAGTAAATTCATGTCCGGGTTTTCTTTCCGTACGCCAATTGCTGTATATTTACAGATAGTATACATACAGTGCTTTACTGTATTATCAGTCTAAAGAAAGGCATTTCTTTGTAAAATCAGCAAAATGCCGTACATTTAACACATTATCACACACATCACACACATTATATCACTCAGGATCACCAGCCTTCCTACTCACATCACCTGTTCCTTGTTTAAAAGTATCTACGAGAATATAGATAGCTTAACATTTCTGAAAGGAGGTGAAATATAGACTGCATTCCAAAGAAGTATTGCTTATGAAAAATGACAAATAATTGCGTTAGACAACGCAGAACAATACTGTATATAGTTACACTGTTACTCTAAATATCCAATACTCAATCATTCATTCATTCTCCAAACCGCTCAATCCCTATGGGGGTCGCGGGGGGCACTGGAGCCAACCCTGGGTAGGCACCGACACACCGCAGGGCACACATGCTCACTCAATCACACTTCCTGTACCTTTTCTCAATCAGCAACCCCTCTAAATTTGCTGTTCTAATGCATGCTTGTTGGATAGGAGACACACACTCTGTTTTACTATTTTATCAGACTTTTAGCTCTTTGTATATCGTTATCATTGAACACGTTTTCTTGAAGAATGATAGGTTTTATCGTGCAACACTAAATTGAACCACTTGTTATCCATACCTGAAGCATTTAATCACAGCAAATGCAGTCAGTCACATATGTTGATTAATTGAATTGAGTTGATTAATCATGATCAAAATAGATGTTTATGACAATAACGTAGAAACGTTTGTCTCCAGTATGTTGCGATTTCATATTCCAGATTTTCAACGGTTGGTATCATGATGGAAAAACAATTTTTAGTTCAATAAATGCACCATTATATAAAATGGCATAACATAAAACTGAACATTTATAACAATGGAAGATCATTACCGATAATGAAAATCTTGGACTCGCTAATGCTTAAGCTGAATAAAATAAAAACAGAATAGATACAAAAAATACTAATAGGAGAATAATGATTAGAATAAACTGAGGAGTTTTAGGTGGTTGAAACCATGTTCTAATTTTGCAGGCTGCATGTGATGTTTTCTGTGTTGGTGATGATGTGAACATCGAGAAGGCAAACGACTCTCTCATCAGTAATGATCGAAGCTGGAAGAAGAGCAAGTTCCGCATTAGCTACACTGCTGAAGCACCGACACTAACGCAAGGTGCAGCTTGACCATTTCCAGCACCAGCATTCATTTCTTACAGAAACTCTGCCTAAATCTCCCAAACACACTTCTTCTCATCACTCTCTCACTGCTGTACATGTTAGTTAGAACTATAACCTTTAGAATAAGTGGGCAAAAGCTTGTTGAAATGAATGTAACAACAGTAAATTATTCTATATTAAAAGTATGATCAAATAACAGTGCAGAATAAATCAGTAATAACACTTCAGTTATTTTAATTTCTGTCTAATGTTTTTAAAAAATCTTCCTGGCTTTTTTTCGCACAGTACACAGTACAGCATGGGAGTTAAGTCAACAACTACACAATTTTGTAACTATTGATTGTAAGCACCATTTTACAAACACTTTATAATGTTATTACCCTACAGACGGCAGGTTTTCTGTTCATTTTGCAGAAGACGAAGCAGCTTGTAGGAGACTCTTGGCCCTTAACTGAAGTGGCCGTGTGGCTTGATGCTTTTAGCTGCTGACTGATGTGTGTGTGTGTGTGTGTTCTCACACAGCGCTCTATGACATCCACAAGAAGAAGGTGTATGGTGCTAAGTTCCTAATGAGACAGAACCTTCAGAGTGCAAAGTCCAAGTAAGTGAATCGATTTCAGGGTCAAGCCTTGTGCCTCTCTGAGCGTTCAGTGCATTAACACTGCACACACACATACACACATTTGAGTTCTACAGTGCACACATCCAGCTGTATGCTTTTAGTCCAAATCAAGATAAAAACAGCATAAAACGGAGTAAATGGTTCTGATGGTTCATGGTAGTCATTTGCTGTTATTGCTACATTAATGCGGCTCAAGCTTGTCAAACACATTAACTGGAAGAGTGTTGTTTTTAAGGCTCACAAAAGCTGGTTTTAAGCAGTAAAAACATACTGGCTGGGGCAAGGATTTATCACTATGGACTTTTTCATGCAAGCTAAGCACACTGTTTCTGTCTCTCACACACACACATCTTTGCTACTTCCACAATCATTAGAGAGTAAGGCCTCGTCCACACGGTCGTTCGAAATGAACGCCCTCTGAACGCCATACGCGTTTTTGCTGCATTTTGTAGCTGCGTTCGATTGGCGTTTCGCTGGCGTTCGCAATAGCGTCGTTTTCCTCGCGTTCATCGGGATTTTGACGCCAAGAAAACGTTGCATGCAGCGTTTATTTGACGCCACCCGAACGCGTAGCCGGCCGAACGCCGGTGCTGAACACTGGTGCTGAACGCCGGTGCTGAACGCCCGTGTGGACACTTTGATTTGCTCCAATGAGCAGAAAAACGGTCGGCGTTCAGTCGGCGCTCACCTGGCGCCACGAACGCCAGAAAAACGCCTGGTTCAGACGTCCGTGTGAACGAGGCCTAAGGGTGAATCCCATTTCATCTCTTGAAATCAACCCCTACAAAATGGGGCGCCCCTTTCAAGAACGTGATACGCCATCATTAGTCTCCATAGGCAGACGCAATGTGTTTGTCTCTTTCAGATCTACAGTCATGTTGTTAATAGTTTTTCGGAGGGTGTCGGTGGCCTAAACATCACTCGCCTTTGGACCAAGAGGTTGTGGGTTCGAAATCTGACCTCTGGTGTTACCAACATTGGGTCCCTGAGCAAGACCCTTAGCCCTAAGTTGCTCTCAGGGGAACTGTCCCTGAAATTAGGAAATGTAAGTCGCTCTGAATAAGAGCATCTGCTAAATGCTGTAAATGTAAATGGGATTCTGGGAATTATTTCCTACCTTTGAGCCTCTACCCCTAGCTACCCCATTTAAAGGGGTAGTTAGGGGAAATAGCACAACCTTACACTTGAACACGCAAAACGTGGGGATAGGGCTAAGGGGTGAAATGGGATTCATCTTAAATAATACTACACTTATTCCACTATCCCAGCAGGAGGAAAGTCTGAAATACATGTGCTTTTATATCAACCTTCAAACCTGCTCACTCCTATCCAGTGTCGCTCACGTCTTCCTCCGATCACACTGATATGTTGGATATTAGGTTGTGCTCTGAGCGTAGAGGCCTGAAAAGGAGACAAAACTAAAAGAATCAAACTTCTTGATGGTGGTGTGAGATGAAGCTCGCTTTCGGCCTCTCTGCTCATCCTCATCCTGCAGTCTCTAAAGCTCGCTGCAATATCTTTGACCAGATCTCCAGAGAAGTGTGGAGCCAATCAGCGACCAACCTCACGCTACAAAGCCTCAAACCAGCGCTGACCAAAACTCACTTCTGCCCCTTATCTCGTTCAGCTAGTCAGGGCTCCTCAGGAGCATCTTAGTGTTACTGGCAGCTTTTTGTTGAAGTATGCAGCTACTTAAGGAGTATGTGGCTGCTAGTTTTTACTGCCTCAGCAAGAAAAACAGCGTCTTTAATCTAAGTAATAAATCTCTAAGATTATTTTAAGATAATTCAGCCTATATAGAGACATTTTGTAACATATTTTAAGTAACATTTAGTACATTTTCCCTTTAAAATATGAGTTAAAATAATTGGAAACATTTTACTGTATACAATGAAAACAACAATATATTTATGTTCATTTGTGTTCATTGTTTTTAACAGTTTAATGTCTCGAATGTAAGGTATGATGTGTGTTTTTACATCCATAAATGTTATATTTATGGATGTAAATATATACATATAACATTTATTGATGTAAAACCATAAATAAATGTTATATAAATGTTATATTTATTTATGTATCTTTTATTTATAACCCCTTGCTGATGTTTGCACTGATAGAATTGAATCCAGTTTCGTTCCACCTGTGCAATAACAATAGAGATGTCTTCTATATTGAATTTATGATATAAGTTGTGGAGTTTTTAATAATATTGGATCATTTGTCATGCATTCCATTTATTTGTACTTTCAATTTTGCTTCTGGATTAGCAGATTAACATCATACCAACAACAGATATAATCCATTTAGTTAGTGCTGCACTCCCAGAAGGAAGCGTGACTTAATCACATGCAGTGTTGATATCTGGAGTCGGACTGTAGATTTTACTGTCTGACACGCTTGGGGTGGAAATCTGTTTATGTCATATAATCAGTATTTCGGAGGACGAAAGGTCTCCTGTCGAGTAACTTTTCTCCAAATAAGGGCAAAAGATCAACCTTTGATAACAGGTAAAAGTTAAAATAATAAAAACAGCACAGATTTTAACATGATGCATGATGGTCATTGGCTGGCTATTGCAGGTCAAATCCGGTTTAAGTTCTAAATCTAGGTTCTATTTTAAGCTAGTCAGAAGTTAAATGAATCTCCATGGACCAAATGTAGCTGATGACCAGCTAAAATTAGATTAGGAATTTTAGGATTTTTTGAGACAATGAACTGGCTTAATGTCCCACATTTTTAGCTTCAGAATAACTCAGATTGCATTGGAAACAACTGCTTTTTAATGCATTTACTCTCCACACTGAACAGGGGTGTGTCTGTATGAGACCATCATTGTTTTTGCCTCCTTTTATTTCCATATCCAGCATGGACTCCACCAGTCAGTGGAGCAAAAGTGCACTTAAAAGCACACAAGTACGGAAATGTGGAGCTTTCAGAGGCTCTCATCCCACATTCCACTTTACACACCTATTCTTTGTGGCTCAGGTGTTGTAATATGTGACGAATTCAATTGCTTCACTTTGTTTTTGTACTTCACTTGTCTTCTTCCGTCCAGTCGATCCACCATCTACGCGCAGCTCCACGCCAACGACCATGAAAACCTCAAATACCTGCCTGGAGACCATTTGGGCATCTTCCCTGGCAACCACGAAGGCCTGGTAACGGCTCTGATCAATAAGCTGGAGGATGCTCCTCCTGTCAATCAGATCATGAAGGTGGAGTTTCTGGAGGAGAGGAACACAGCGCTGGGTATGATGAAAATCCTTACAAAGTTGAAATCACTTCATTTCAGACCTTTCATTTACCTTCAGATTTTTGATGAGTCAGACCACTTTAAGGGAAAACATTTTGTATTTCCTTTAAATTGACCCTTTTTTAAAATTACTTTTTAGAGAATTAAGGTATGTTATTTATAAATTTTACATTATCCTATTTATGACATTGTCAGGTGTGATAAATACTGGGTTAATTTTTGTAATTGTATTTTAAGAACCCCATAATTTACGAGGTTTCCACGAGTAAAATTATACTTTGTCACAATACAGGGGTTTTGCAGCTCAAACAGAAGTAAATTGAAACCATACTTTGTAGAGATGGATGACTAGAAGCATCACAAGCATGCAGTCATGGTGTACATTTAATAAAAAGGAAAAAGATCATAACACTAGCATATGTGAATATCTGGAAACTAAATTCATTATTACACAATATAGAAATGAATAGAGAATTAGAATAATGATTTTCCTGTATGGTATAGTTGTATAACTTTTAAAGTGACTCTCGGTTCTCTACAGGTGTAATTAGCAACTGGACAGATGAGAGTCGGATTCCTCCGTGCACCATTTACCAGGCGTTTAAATACTTCCTGGACATCACAACACCCCCGAGCCCCCTCCTGCTCCAGCAGTTTGCTCCTCTGGCCACCAATGAGAAACAGAGGAAAAGACTGGAGGTTCTCAGCAAGGTAGAGGATGCTCAGTCGTATTTGTGTAAACGCTTTTATAAACAGACATTGTCACAAAGCAGTTTTACACGTGACCACCTCCCTAGTCGTGGGTTAAGGGTTTCCTTCTGTAGGACATAGAAAAAGAAAATCGAGAGGAACAATGTGTACTGTTGACCAATGTGCTTTACAGAATAAAACATAGAATCATACTAAGAAAGACAAACCACTAATAAAACAGCAAAACCACTCTCTGTAAGCTCTTCATTTTAGCCTTGATTTTAAAATAGAAACTGATGAGGCAAGTCTTATATCAGCTGGGAGGCTGTTCCATAGTTTCCTTAAATGTCAGCTCGGTTCGGAGGGTCGATCTAGTGATGAAGGAACACTGTGGGCTTTAGTAAATCCGTCATATATGAAGGAGTTTGGTCGTGAGGAGCTTTAAAAACAAATAATAAACCCTTAAACGGTATCCTAAAATGAACTGGGAGCCAGTGGAGAAATGGGATGATGTGTGTCCTCCTTATTTGTACCAGTCAAACGCCGTACTGCAGAATTTTGCATGAGGAAATGTGGAAATCCATGAGCAAGTCCCTGCTCATTCAAGTTGAGAAGGCTTCTGTAGAACCCTGGTGGTGGTGGTGCAGTTGTGAGTCGTTGAACTGTCCAACTCATCTGGTAGAGAATATTGTGGGTGCCAGCAAGATCCTGGTTCTAAGCACACAGATTCCGGTGAGAGTTCTCTCACGTACAGAAACTAGAGATGCTTCAGATCTCATACGTGGATCAGTATCGTTCCGATAATGACTCACATAGCTGGATCAGGTATCAGTGGCACTGGGCCAATCTACAGAGCCGACCTGTAAATGTGTGCCATTTTTTGTCCCAAAAGGTACCCAGTTTGCAGGTGTAGAAATTTGTCCCCAAAAGTGTAGCCTAAGTCAGACACATTCACGCACACACACTTACACAAAACCTCTTGAAAGTGTCGTTTTTATTTCTGCACGCTTTACTCATCTGTATAATACATTCAGATCCATTGTCCAGCGCTTCCTCTGCGCTCTGCTGAAGTCGGCAGCATGGCGCGTGACTCCGGCTTCGCGTTTTAAATTAGCAGCAGTTTTCTCAGTCAGATCGGTCATTACAGCTCTAGCCCTCCCTTTTCTTCCCCCCATTCCACCATCACAACCAACCACCCCCATCTACCCCCACCCCATCCCCAACACGTCAATCACTCAGCATCAATGTTGTTTTCTCCTGCCTCAGAAATATTGCACTCTCACTCCCTTCCACAGTACCACGCTTCACGTGTCCTCATCACGCTTAACATAGCTGCCAAGGCCGTGAGTCACCCCTTTTCTCCCTTAGAAGGAACGACAGAATGAACGGAGCTGGACTGAGAGAGAGAGGGACAGAGAGTGGTAAAAAGAGACACAAGTTAACCCTTTCATTCATGAATTTTAATTCACTGCCTTCTGAATAAAAGATTTAAATGGCTGCCCACTCAAGGTGGACATGATGTGTCAAAGGGAAAAAGAAAAGAAGAGCAAGGATGTAATCCAAAAAAGCAGAACAAGACTGGTGGATTTTTTTTCTGTCTCCGGGTCACTTGTGGTTTGACCTCGCTGGCAAAACCCATTCACATTCACTTCCTGTAATGAAAGTGTTCGGTGTGTGTGTGTGTGTGTGAGTCAGAGCAGTGAGACCGTGAGAGGTGTTAATGTTGCTGTCTTCTTGACTATAAAATTTCCCTATCCTTTTAAATATGTAAATGTAAAGCAAAATCTAATGCATTTAAGATTATTAGTATTTAGATATTCCCTCTTTTTAGTCTTGTTTTAACATTCAAGTTTCCAAATTTCTGACCTACTCCCAAAAAATAACAGCAACCCCAAAAATGTGTCTGCTGAAGTAAAGGGCAGTACTTTAAAGGGCATCAAAAAACATTTTTGAGATGTTCAGTAACACACGTCTGACCTGTGACTGACAGTAAGAACCTGTGTCAACAAATGGATCACATTTGCCTCTTCCATAAAACTTGAATTTCAAAATTCTTTCAGTGTCCAGTTCAGAATAAACATAGCAACAGTGATTATTATATTGACCAGTAGTATCATGCATATTGTCAGAGGTGGACAATAACAAAGTAGATTTACTTGAGTACTCTACTCAGGTACAGTTTTTGAGTATCTACACTTCACTTGAGTAGTATTTTTTTCCACTACTTTTGAAAGGCAAAAATACCAAACTTTTCACTTCACTACATTTCTATCAAGGTTCTTGTTACTCGTTACTTTCAAATCTGTGGATAAAGTGGATGTTATTCCCCCTTTTCTAAAATGATTGTTTTTATCACAGGCAACAGTCTATCAGTAATCAGTAAGGTTACCAAGTTCAGACAGTTCTGCTGTTTTTTGTCATTCTTAAAACACTGTTGCTGTTGGAAAGTCATGAAGCTAGAGGCGTAGAGCTGGGTTTTAAGCAGGTTGGATTGTTGTAATTAACATACACATATGTGTGCACACACTGCCAGAGCTGTGTCAGAACACTACCATGCTGCTTTGTGTGGTGTGTAGTCTTACTATTAATTAGAAAAATAAACTAATGCCCGGTTTTCTTTGTCAGTTCGGCTTGTGTTTCATTCTCTAACATTCTACCAGTTCCTTATTCTACAGGTTCTACAAGCTAGTCAGAGGCATTGGGGATTGTAAGCGTTGTGGCAATAATGCAACAGTGCGGTGAAAGAAGATGTACTTTTAGTACTTAAGTATTTATTTTAAACAAGAACGTCAGCACTTCAATTTGAGTAAAAAATTGAATGTACGACTTTCACATTTGACTAGTGGTATCTGTTCTTTCACTTTAGTAATGAAGTTAGGTACTTTGCTCGACTATGCATTTTGTAACATCTCTCAATTCACTGTATATTGATTATGGATCTATTTTAGTTAAGAAGAGAAGAGAGTTTTTCAGTGAAATGTCTGGTTGAGCTCAGGAATAAAACTAGATGATATTTTAGTTGTGATTTGATATGAATGGAATTGTTAAATCAGCAAATGATTTATACTGATTGCTGTTTTGAATTGATATAATATTGTGTTGTGATGAAACTTGTGATTTTAGATCACAGATTTTAGGCTGTCCCTCTTTTTTCTTTTTTAGAGTTGTTTGCTCTCTAATCCTTCTGTAATCAGTAGTAGAGTACGCCACATTCTGTTGTTTTGTTTTTTGTACACAGGGCCTACAGGAGTATGAGGAGTGGAAGTGGTACAACAACCCTACCATGGTGGAGGTGCTGGAGGAGTTTCCTTCCATGCAGGTGCCGTGCACACTCCTGCTTACCCAGCTGCCCCTGCTGCAGCCCCGATACTACTCCATCAGCTCCTCCCCCGACCTCCACCCGGGCGAGATCCACCTCACAGTGGCAGTGGTCTCCTACCGCACCAGGGGTATGAAGACACCTTCTAAAATCAGGACTGTTTTCACTGTTAACAGTTTTACTGTTAAGTGTGCATTTTTAAAATAATGCTTCAGGTTCAGAATGTGCTACTATTTAACAAAAACAGCGTAGGGGGTGCAGAGTCTCTTTCACACCTGCATTCTAATGAGGAATATTTCTTCAGTGCAGAAGTTCTGGACGGAAAGTCAGAACATTTACTGCATTTATTGGACTCATATTTCTTAATGACAAAGGAGACACAATCTGGAACCACTTGAGTTTAGGTTCCAGTGATGATAACCCTAATTAGCTCTCAGGGAAACTGTCCCTCAAATGAGGAAAAATAGGGAAGTCACTCTGGATAAGAGCGTCTCCTAAATGCTGTAAATGTAAATGTACTCATTCTAGATTCAAACCCAGATACGTTACTCATTTCTGCATTGTCATCACAACTTTTTTGCTGCTTCATACAAACAAGAAACTTGCCAGGTTCTCATTTTCCATGTCTAATTTACAAGAAAAATTGGTTGCGTGCCATTGGCTCCAATTTAAGGGATCTTGGAAGCTCAAGACGGGGTAGTTCAGCTAGGGTTGGGCGATATAACGATTTTATTCGATATATCTCAGCTTGTTCCATGTGCAATGTAATAAATAACTATATTGTGAACATTGAGTAAAAATCCTCATGTTATTGTTAAACACACAGCATGTACGTCACTTTCGTGTTTCGCTTCCTTGCACTCTCAAAGGAGACAACTCACTCCCCCACCCATCCCGAGCACTCTCCTAGCACATGCACATTTTGTAGGGAAGCAAGCATGTAGAAAGAGAAGTGAATCTCCACACGATTTCAGAGACGTTAATTGGGAATAGAAGCGGGCGACTTGGTTCCTAAGCAAAACAGCACTGGTTCTGTTAATCTGTGCACAAAACCAGAAGTAAATATGTAAACACGCATAAATGGCATTCTTTGCGAAGTAAACACATGTTTTGTGTATAAGTGCTTGCGACTCGCATGTGGAACGTCATCACTCGCAAAAACGCTCCAGTTCGGTCAAATCTTCCCCCGTTATTACAGACAAAACAATTTTTGCTGATAAATAACAATAGCAACCTGCTATTTACTTTTTATATTTTTAGTGTTTATTCCGGACGCACGTCCATCGCATTATTGTGATGCGCTGGGGGGGATTGTGGTTGGGGTTATGCGGGGGGCGTGATTGTGGGAAATGTTTCCCAGAAAGAGAGAATATATCTAGATATATATTGTGTCTCATGATATAGCCTAAAAATATTGCGATATTATTTTTAGGCCATATCATCCAGCCCTAAGTTCAGCATCGTCAGACAAAACGTTCTTTTTAGGCTTTTCAAACTTTTGTACTTTATTGTCCTCAACTACAGAATCTCCCCAATCATTCTACAATGATCAATTCTTACCAAATAGAGCAATTTAAGTCCTTTTTTAAAAAACTGCAATATATTGCAGGAAAGAAAGTGAAAGATTATTTGTCATTGTGAACACCACAGCACAGCACACAGTGCACCACAACGAAATGTGACCTCTGCATTTAACCCATCCGTGAAGGAGCAGTAGGCAGCTAACAAGTGCCGGGAGAGCAGTGCTTGGGGACGGTACCTTGCTCATGAGCACCTCAGTGGTAACTTTACCAGCCCTGGATTCGAACCTGCGCCCTTTTGATCACGAGATGAACACCCTACCGTTACACCACCAACTGCCCCAGAAATTGTAGTGTCAATATTTTTCCAATATCAGGCAGCCTTACGTCAATTTCAATTTTTTACAGTGTTGTCTATGTCACACCCGAGTATAAACGCCGATTTAACCTACGTAAGATGTGCAGGATCTGATGTGGGATATTGTAAACGGAATAGGAAGTAGAAGATACAAATGAACTGGACACAATTGAAGATTAGGTCAGAGACTGAAATAACTACAGTAGGTAAAACATACATCACATCTTCTCTGGGGCAGGTAGTAGCATGATGGTGGCGATTTGAAGGTCACCAGTTTGAGTCTCGTACCAGTAAAGGTACCACTGTGGTGCTCATGAGCAAGGTATTGTCCGTAAGCACTGCTCCCTGGGTGCTGCCCATGTCAGCTGCCTGGATGGGTCAAACGCAGGGGTCAGATTGCTGTGCTGCTTACAAACCTCAAAGTGTGAGTGAAAGTGAGTGTTTATTTGTCATTGTGAATACACCACAGCACAGCACACAGTGAAATGTCACCTCTGCATTTAACCCATTCGTGAAGTAGCAGTGGGTAGCCGTGCTTGGGGACGGTACCTTGCTCATGAGTACCTCAGTGGTAACTTTACCGGCCCTGGATTCGAACCTGCGACCTTCTGTTCACAGGGCGAACACCCTACCGTTACGCCAAATGTGTGACACTAGGCATCATGTCAAACCCCATGTTAAAACGCCGCTCATATTTTGGGGGCTGGAGACGACACAGCATTCAGGAACGATCTTAGCTCTGCTCAACTCCTCACCAATTTCAGCCTGCCGCTGTTTCTGTAACTCGGTAATTACCAGCAATTTCAAGGGTGTCATTTATTTCTGCAGTACAGTGGAGACCTTCTCACTTCCAGCGCCTTTCTTGGCGGGAACAGGATCGTTTCTCCCAATGTGTGATTATTTTAAGAGATTAGGTGCTTAACAGGAGCCGCTGACCTTTATGAGAAATGCCTCCAAAGCTAGTTTGCACTCCAGATTTCTCTAATGAGCTCGCGCTACTCTCTATTTTAAGAAGTACGGGGGAAAAATATCACCTGTGAAATTGGTTTAGTTTTTCTAAACTTGGTGGGTGTTTTAGAAGCTATTTTTTTTACTTTTTTAAATGACACATCATTAGAGTTATTAATTCCAGAGTTGATTAGTTGATTTGGGCTAAGCATTTTCGCTTAACAAATGTTAAAACGAGAGGCGATAATTATCTCTCTCGCTCACGAGGTAACCTCTTTCGTTCGTTCTCTCCCTCTCTCTTCTCCTTCTCCTCGCACTTTTCGCTAAATGCATTGTAAACATGAAATGATGTGCGTAATGGCATAATTGCTAGCTAAATTATAGCGCTTCCACTCCATGGGAGACGCGTGTTCCCTCCGAGCCCAGCAGCCTTAATCACTATGCAGCAGACCGGCGCTGGTGAGGTGTCGTACTAAAGCGTGTGTGTGTGTTGAATTCTCTGCAGATGGAGCAGGACCCATCCACCATGGGGTGTGTTCATCCTGGCTCAACAGCTTAGAGGCGGGTGAAGTGGTGCCATGCTTCGTCAGGGGGTAAAGTTCTACGTCCTAATTTCAGTCTCTTAATGCCATTTTAGTTTGTTTTTACATAACCAGTAGGGATGTAACAGTACATCGATCTACATCGATTAAGTGATGAATGAGCAAATAGCATTGTGCCAAAATGATAACGTGGTGATAAAAAAATGTGTTTATAAAAATATCTGCGTACATGTAAAATTGCTACAAAGGTCCATTTGTGCCTCACAGTGTAGAACTGTATCAATACTAGTATTTCACTGGTCACTGGGTTTTTATGTTTTTTGCAGGGCACCGTCATTCCGAATGCCAAAGGACAGCAGAGTTCCATGTATCCTGGTTGGTCCAGGGACAGGAATTGCCCCCTTCAGGAGCTTCTGGCAACAGAGACTGTTTGACCTCGAAAATAAAGGCAGGTTTGAGTTCAGAGCAATGACGACAGTGGAAACTGGAGTATCCCTCTTTTTAGAATTTTTCATTTTAATTTAGAGAATCACAGGTTTGTCATATTTGGCTGATTTGATGCATGAAATAAGGATGAGAATCCACATGTCATTAATTATTTGTTTTTTAATTAAAACTCAGAATACATGTAAATTTTGCTAGATTAACTTCCAATGAGCCATTTAACTCATTTGAGCACAAAATGGAAAATAGGACAATGACTTATTCTTTATCCAGTTTGGTCTTGGAAATGAGTATTAAAAATATATATTGGGGATTTGGTTTGGTTTTTAGTTTTAATGTTAAAAAATAAATGAAGGATTAATACTTGATTTTTACAACTTGACTCCAAACAGGGATCAAGTCCTGTCCGATGATCTTGGTGTTCGGATGTCGGCAGTCGCAGATGGACCACATTTATAAGGAGGAGACTATCCAGGCCAAGAACAAAGAAGTGTTTGAGGAGCTCTACACCGCCTACTCACGGGAGCCTGGAAGACCAAAGGTAGGACATCTTAATCTTTGGTTCATTTTTAAAATTAAAACCAATAACCAAAAAACATGCCCTCGTACTGTATAGTTTCAAGTTACGACGGGATCCTCAGAACGCATCTCTATTGTAAGTCAGGGATTTTTCTTGGTGCTTGGTTCTTGGTGGAAAACTCTTTTGGAAGGCCAGATGGAAATATGTGACCCTCCACGGCAAAACCAGTCGCTTGTCACAACGGAGGTTTCCGAGAAAAACGGCCATTTATGTTGCGTGGGGTAAAATTTTGGATTATTTGTTTTTAGTGTTTTGAAACAGTGGAAGGTCCATCCTAAAAACATGACTTTCCTGAGGTGAGGAATTCAATTCCAGCAGAATGTTAAAAGTTTCTGTTTTGACCGCTCTACTTCAATATTTACGCTAAATCCACTCATTGACTAGTGTGAAGATATTTCTCCGGAATCCATCTTCGTCTCCCGAGTTCAGTTAACCTAACGCAGGTAGGCTATCCGTGTGGCTGTGAATGCAGCGTAGGCTACCGTAAATGCAAACGTAGCCGCGAGCGCACCGAGCGTCTGTGAGTGCTACGGTGATAGTCAACTTCAAAGGCAGATTTCTCCGTTTCTCACTTGGCGTGACAGGAGAAACCCGACTCCTTTGAATGTTGATATCTCAGTCATATGTCGTCCGATTCATTCGTTATAGGTACCGTTTTGAAGGTTGATTTATGCCCTTTCATGAAAACATAACTCAATTTTGAAAAATTGCAACAAGAGACTGGTTTTGCCGTGGAGGGTCACATATGTAAAATCATGTGAGACTGAATTCTTTAGAAGTGGTATATATATTTTTACGTGTGGAGAGAAATGGTTTAAGGAGGACGATGTTCTGTAATGAACTGGGAAGCATGCCAAGGGCCGTGACACAAGAAATCCTCGATCTTTACCAGCGCTCCAGCACTTACGCTCTGACAGAACGCAGCGCCTCGCTCACGTTAAACATATAAATGGACAGTGATGCAAGAAAGTCCTGATGTGTCTCACCGTCCCTTCACTTGGCTTGTCAATGTGACACTTTTCTTGCCTCTTTTCCACTCTTTACTCCCTGAAATATCTTTCTTTCTCTTTTCTCCTCATTAATATTTCTCTTTGTGTTTTCAGCTGCTTTACTTTCCCACTCTGTGTACCCTGAATCTGCTTTTTGCTCTTTCTTTCCTTTTATCATTCATTTTGTCTGTCTTCCCTCCCCTGACTCTTATGCCTCTTTTCTTTCCTCTTCTTCCTCGATGCTCCCCTAAACATCTTTCCTACTCTTTCTCTTTTCCTTTAAAAAAACCCTTTCTCTCGTTCCCCTTTATTTCTCATTTTTCCGCCAAATTAATATCGCTCTCCTTTTTCCCTTTCTCCTTTTGTCTACCTCTCTTTGCCACTCTTCCTTTTTCTTCTACTTCTTCCTTTCTTTCTACTTTCTCTCTCTTTACTTCCTCCCGCCCATTACCTGTTTTCTCGCTCCTAATCTTTGCACACCTGCTTCTCTCTGCCGCTCTCCCTCACACGTTTCTCCTCTCTCTCCCACTGTATGTAGAAGTATGTGCAGGACGTGTTGCGTGAGCAGCTGTCGGAGATGGTGTTCCGCAGTCTGAGGGAGGAGGGAGGCCACATCTACGTGTGCGGAGACGTCACCATGGCGGGAGACGTGCTGAAGACGGTGCAGCACATCATCAAGCTGCACGGCAACATGACGCTGGAGGACGCCGGCTTTTACATCAGCAAACTGAGGGTCAGACACACCTTCTCTCATCCACCTCTCTTCAAGAAGTTGTACTAGTACAAGTTAAAATTTAAACTAATGTAATAAATATGTAAAAGTTGTTGCTATAACAATAACCTAAGACTAAAGCTAAAACCTGTCACTAGTTTAAGCACTATCTGAATAGTGTGCAAAGATAATAGTACCATGATTAATTCTATATAAATATGATCTTGTCTTTACAGGATGAGAATCGCTACCACGAAGACATTTTTGGCGTCACTCTGCGTACGTATGAGGTCACGAACCGGCTGAGGTCTGAATCCATCGCCTACATCGAGGAGAGCAAGAAAGACTCAGACGAGTGAGTGTAGCACCGTTATACACTGTCACCTGAGCTAAGTAGCATTTAGTAATGCTGTCTAATAGGGGTGTAACAAAACGTCAGTCTGCAGCGATTATCAAGACGCCCATAACTTCGATCCACAATCAATCAGACACATCAAACACATCAATCAGACATCACACATGTTGTAATGTTCCTCACCATGCAAGCGTTGTTCCATCCCAACTTTTATTAAGCGCAATAGCACAAGCTACTGTGGGTCTTAGCTTAGGAATAAAAATGTTAAATGATTGTTTGGCTGCTTTGTGTCATTTGATATTAGATTTTGATTTGATCAAATCAAAGTCTTGTCATTGCAGAATCTTTGTCCATTGAAACTATATAATATTGTATTGTGATGAAACGTTTGTGATGATTTACACCCTACTGGCTGACTTGCTAGCTGCGAAAGAGCCAGTTAACCAGAACTAAAATAATAATGAAATTTTTGGTGACAATTTACATTAAGTGCACCTTAATAGTGCATTTATAAGGCATTAATGAGGCTAAAAACAATTAATGTATATTTAAGATATTGTGAAGTAATGGAATTTACCTTGACATCCAGTATAAGATTGCATTGTGCAGGTCCGTAACTATTATGCAGTGTTGGGGAGTAACAGAATACATGTACCACCGATAGGTAGTCAGATGACAAATTATGGCTAACTGTATTCCGTTCCAACTGTCACGCGCACTGCGTCCCGTGACCGGCCACTTCCGGGTCCTATTGCCAGTCGCGGGACGCAGTGCACGTGACAGTTGGAACGGAATACAGTTCAGGAAGTTCAGGAAGTATAAAAGGATGCATTTTCTCGCGAGTCAACCAGCCCAACTACCGACTCTGCTCGGCATCACTGTGAGTACTCTCAGTATTCGGTTTATCTCCCTGATAGAGTGTGTTTCTGTTAGAACGTGGATTCTTGTGGGAATCCTAGCCCTTCGTGTAAGAGAGTTCTTAGAGCAAATCGCGTGGCAATGTACTACCTACTCGCATTCTCACCCGCGTTTGGGTTAACCACCACGCTACACGGGTTAGCGGCTAACGTGTAGCAGTCTGTTATATCCTAACCAGATCACTGGCAGACTGTGAGCGTTTGCCGTTCGGTTCAAATCCTAATCAGATCCCTGACCAAATCGTTTGCCGGTCTGTTACATCCTAAACAGATCACTGGCAGACCGTGAACGTCTGGCTTTCTGTTCACATCCTCATCAGATCCCTGACGCCAATACAGTAACAATGTTAAAAATAATGGATTCCATGAATTACCGGAAACCTTTCAGAACACGCAACCAAAGATTCTAATGTAAACATCCATTTCACGGAAGTTGCCGCAGTCACACAATGGAGGAGCCAAAGCTGGAGCCAGCACGACAGAGCCAGTGCAGAAACACATTTCTCTCTTGGAAATTCAGAAAACACTTCACATTAAATGAAGAAAGAGGCTGGAACACGACCGTGCAGGGTGTGATTCCTACATTCATACAGTTGTAAAAAGCAAGACGTTGTGGAAGTAACCCAAAGTATTCAGAATACGTTACTCACATTGAGTAATCCAATGGAATACGTTACAAATCATATTTTAGGGCTTTTTATGTTTTCTGTATTCTGTAGTGGAATACATTTTAAAAGTAACCTTCCCAACACTGCTGCTATCCTATGCCATATTCTATAATGCACTGAAACCTTTTTGAACTTCATTTGGCAGGTTTATGAACACAACTATAATGTAGTAGTGTATATTAAATATTATATTTTTTCATTTAAAGCTGTAATAGACACTTTATGAATCTTTAATGTATGATTAGATCCATTTTATAAATGCTATACTGATCCATTCTAAATGCATTATGGAGGTGCACGGAATGTAAATTGTTACCAAATTTTCAAATACTCCAAGAAAGTGTAACTAACCTACGGGTCAAAAAAGGAACCTCTGTACCTGTACACATTTAAAACTGAGTGCATCACTGAAAGATGTTTGAAAATTGGTTAACTACTTGAACAAACTGGATGGTGGATTTCTTCAGTTATTCATGCTTTTTATTTTTAATCAGGGACACAGAAAAGCAGAACTGAATGTTACGAATGTGATGAATAGTGCAGCATGACATACATGTTTTAGACAGCTTTGCTTTTACGTTTAGTTGCATTTATCTGGCGCGAAGTGTAGACATCGTGGGCAGAAGTGTATTCTGTGTCCTGGGGGCGACCCCGGTCTTCTGTAGAAAAGCGCAGCTGCCCTTCAGGGCCACGCGGCAGAGAGGCGGCCGTAACTATAGGAACGGCGGAGAAGACGAGGCGCTACGGTAACAGGATTAGCGTTAGCGAGAGGCTCCTCTTTGCTGGCAAACCCGCTTGTGGCACTCAGATAAGAGTCTGTACTCGAAGCAAAGCACGCCAATTAACTCACCCACTCTACTGCCAGAGGAGTCACACTGAAGACACGAACACTGGGCCTCATTCACCAATAGCATCTCAAGTTATGTCTTAAATTTGCTCTCAAGAAAGTTTAAGAAAAGCCTACGTTGGATTCCTCATGTGTTCTCAAACGGCTAAATTGTTCAGAAGTGTGTTCTTATAACGATGAATTCTTCTGTGCTTGTGAATTGAAAAACAAATCTCAGGGAAGAAAATGGGTTTTAATGGGTTTTAGGAACAAGTTTCTTCTTAAGAATGGTTGGTGAATGAGGCTCAATATTTTTGTCTTCTTTCTCTTCACTCTTTTCATTCTCTCTCTCTCTCTCTTCTCTTGCTCCTTCACAGGGTCTTTTGTTCATAGAGTGTCAAGCTCGTATGAACATAAACACAAACAAACGGGCATCCAGGAGTCCGGAATGGGGGGATCGAAAAAACACATCTGCTATTTGAGAAAACTTTTTTTAAGTTCCTAAAATTGATTTCCTTTTATTTTTAAACCATGTTGAATTTTTCAACCTTCTCACCCTGCACCTCCACAGTCCGAATCTGCAAAGTTGGAAATGTACATTTCTTTCTTTGTGGTAATGTTTTTTTGAATGCACTTTTTAATCTGATGTATATTCATATCTTTTTTTCCCTTTTTGATAAACTGTGTGCATTGGGCATCTAAACTCAAAACTGCCTGTTTTGTGGATGCATGAGCAAGATCCATGATGTCACGAAAACTGTAGTTCTGATATATTACCATGTATAAACATGAATTTAGCTATTCTGTGTTGGTGATAAATGGTTTAGCTTCGGCTTTAGTGAGCGATCGGGTCACATCATATGGTGTCTGGACGGGAAAACTAGAAATGGCAGCAGTGGGGCGACTCGTTTTCTATATCAGTGCTGTTTTAGTTGCATGTTTCATGGTATCTGAGTGGAAAAAAAGCCTCATCCCTGTCAGAAGCTACATATATGATCCTCGGGGATGAAAAAGCTCAGACGGCGAGAGAGGTAGCGCAGTCGTAAAGCAGCGTTTTATGAAAAGGCCGGTCATGGGTTACTGGTTTTTTTATTGCAGCCGCCGTCTCTTGAAGCCCCATATCACGCTTGGTTTGAGTGGCATGTGAAAGAAAAATTGAGGAGTTAAAGAAATAAGCAGCTTCTGGAATTGTCTGAATTTTCACACCTCAGAAGCCGTTCTTACCAGAGTCATGAAAATATTTGGTGTTGCCACGTTTGTACATTTGCTCACTTTCTCAAACTTGGTTTACCTCTCTCCATATCCAGTGATGTTTTCTGAATAAACTTTCAGAGAAAAGTGTGAAATTCCAGGCTCAGATTGCCATTAGCTGTAGACATAAAACAGCAGCAGGAATTCAGTAATTGTGAACATTAATATGAAATCGTCAGTTTTTCGTCTGACCACATCATTTGGCTAACGCTGCTCAAAATATAATTAAGTCCATAAGTATTTTGACATGGATGCGATTTTTATCAACATCTCTCCGTATAACAGCACAATGGATTTCGAATTAGGCAACCAAGTTGTGATGGAATTATAGACTTTCAGCTTTAATGTAAGGGGTTTACCAATGGTATTGCATCAAATAGATCCAGTGCTACCACCGTTGGATCCCTGAATAAGACCCTTAACTCCAACCTGCTCACAGGGAGACTGTCCCAGAAACTAGGAAATGGAAGACGCTCTGGATAAGAGCGTCTGATAAATGTTGTAAATGTGTCTTACATTTTTACTGTGTAACAGCATTTATTACTTTCAGCAGCTTTTCTCAAAATTGCCTCTGCTCAAACATGGCTTTAAAATTTAACCAGCTGCCTAAGAAAAATAAAAACTAAAACCTGAACATTTACTCTGGAAAAAATACACCTTTGATCCCTATATCTTTTAAGTGAGTGGTGTGGGCTTGACTTTGTGCTGTAGATCTTCTCAAATCAGGCTTGCAGCCCCCCAATTTGGGAACTGTGGGAAGCACCGCGTTGAAGGTTCAGATCATTTTCGAACTATGCTTGTGCGTTTGCTACTCTACCATGATTTATAGTACTGTGCATAAGTCTTAAACCACCTCTCACTTCTTTATAATTTGCCAGAAAAATGAGACAATAAGGTAGAGAGATTTAATGCAATATGTGTAGAATAAACATGTAAATACTGATCCTCAAGGCTCCATTAACAACAGCTGAAAGTCAGACTTTCTCGAAGCATAAATTGAAGAACTAGGGGTGGCTCAAGACTTTTCCACAGTGCTATATATAATTAATTGGGATAACAACGCAGTATATCTTTCTTGCAGGGATTTTGCACTAATCCAGACCACAGTGTTGCTTTTGGGTAATAGAACAGACTTCCTTAAAAAGCGACACAAGCTCTCAATTTACTGTAAGTGAATTTAAAAGTCCCTGATTTTATTTAATACTATTCTCCAAGTGGCTAAAGATCTCACTATAAATCTGTGGTAATATTAGGGGTGTGCCAAAAAATCGAATGGAATCACAGTTCTTTCTCTATCGATTCAAAATCAATTCATGTATTCCAAAAAAATTTATTCATATTTTTCAACTAACGTAATGGCACTAGTTTATTCTGTCCCCCGACACGAGTTTAGCTCGCTAATCCTACAATGGTGCAATGTCGAAATCTGTCCAGATAGACCTCCTTTGCATAAGCATGAAGGAACGCAGTCATATGCATTACATTTAGAAACTACATTTGATTCAGTGTGATTTTGTGGTCGATCTGCCACAGTCAAATGCTAAAAGTAATTCAAATAGCAATCTGGAAACAAATTCATTTACTGTATGTATTAAATTGAATTGTGCATCCATTTTGAATTGAATCGTGAGTCCAAAAATCTGAATCGGAATCAAATCGAATCGTGAGATTTTCTAAATCGTACACCCCTAGGTAATGTTTTACATTCTTTAGTGTCATCTTTGCAAATCTATAAACACAAATTCTCTGGCTAGTTAAAGCTGAAACACAAATCTGCCTGCAGCACATCTCCCACCTGCCCAGCAAAATCATTGCAAATAGGCATTATATTTAAAAAATAGCACATGGCAGAATTAAACAAATGTACAAAACAGCAGATTCTTCCATTTTAAACTCATCCATATCTTAGTTAACTCTATTAATGACCAGATTTGTGGTTTTGCATCATTTTCCAAGTGAATGTAAATGTTTTTGGCCAAGTGATTTTGCCTTGGTCTGAGAAAAACACTACATCGAAATTTTCTGAAAATATTTGCAATCAAAATAAGAAATACAGCACTGAGCCAAGATCTAAGTGGTGTGTAGGCTGAAAGCCCTCTCAGTTCTTCATCTGCATTTCTCTATTTGCTTGCACCTTTACTAAAAAACATCTCTCGCTTCAGTGTGAGTCTGTCCATCTGCTTTCAGATCAACAGCATGTCGGGTTTAAAAAGTTCACAGATCACTGGAGCCTTTACTCCATCTGACTTATGCTAATGCCCCCCGTTGTTCCTCCTTTTGACGTTCGTTTCTCACGCAGGGAATTAAGCCTTTGATTTAATGCTTAAAACTTTTATAAGTGGCATTGTTCAGTCTGGAACTGATAAGGTAAAAGCAACTCGACAGTGTTGCATTTCTTCAGGGCCTTGCACAACCACTCAGCTCTCCACAGGACTTAGAACAAAAAAACTGACGACTTATAGCAGCTTTTGTTTCTCTGTCAGTGAATATATAGTAGCGGACACACCTGGTGGAAATATATTGCTTGATGACATTTTCATTTCTTAAGCAAATATACTGTACAAAATGAATCATGAAATACACTATAGGAAGTTTAGGGGAAATTTACAGTACAAATTTGGAATGAGACGGGCCCAAACTTTTGGCTTGTACTGTAATAGAACACTATGGATTTTCCTATTTATACTTGATCTTAGAAAGAATGAGTGTCTTGCAAGGAGTAGACTTGCAATCTTTGGTAATTTGCCCACTAAGGTTAAAAGGCGCAACATTTAAGCTCTTTTAAATAATTTTACGCCAAATCACTGTAAAACCCTCTAAAATGGTAAACGGGAACCAATCACATCAATATTTCTTCAACCTTGAATGATTGAAAATGCCCAATGTTTCCGTATTGACCTTTACACTCCATAATGGCATTTGACGTGCAGAAAGGATTATATGAAAGAGGTTATATGAAGAGGTGTTTCTCCTGGGGATTAGCAACATGTTACATGACCACACGAGCATTGAGGGGCTTGGTCCAATTTAATCCCTAATTAACTGCAAAAAAACATGCCAGAACCTTTTCCTTTTGTCTGTATTTGGATAATGCCTTTTAAAGAGCAAATGCTGTGTAAAAATGAAGAGTTGATGCTGCCGTCCTGTCTTCTGAGCTTTTCCCTCCACGTTTGGAGCTTCTTCTCACATTCAGTATTGCGTCATTATCACCGCTGAATTTGACCTGCCTCAAATGAATATTTAAACTTGACATTTTTAATATTTTAATATTATTTTAATCATTTTGAAATTCCTTTGAACTTAGTCAGGATTCTGGGTGATTTTCTTTTTATTATTAATTTTAATTTCAGTTAGAACTTTCTGTTCTTTGTTGCTGTTTGCCACTGTTTGATTCTATGTGTTATGTTTCAAGACTAAATATCTCAATGAAACTGTACGAGATTTTTTTTAAGAATGTATTTTGATTATGAGTATCAATTTAGGGTGAGGTTTGGTTTGTTCAGATATTACTTGTTGCAAAATTCTATGAGGGAAATATAGTCGGGGTGTCCATTCACTGCTTTTCTTGCATTTAGGGACTCTAAAGCAAATGCATGATATCACTGTGTATCGTTAAGAAAACTGTTCCTCTTGTTCAGCACTGTGTCTGGTTGGCTATTGTGACAGAAATACAGCTTGAGGGACTTTTTTGTTTTGGTCGTTTCGTTCTTTTTTGCTGCTAATTTTCACAACAAAAAAAAAAGATCTCTAATCACTGCTGTGAACCTTCAATTGTGCAACACCTGAACCTTGAAACATTTGCCATTTTAATGCACATTCTTTAATGCATATTCCAGAATACTTTGCATCTACTTACTAATAAAATAACATTTATATGTCATTGCCTGCTATGAAGTATCTTTTGTGGGGTGTGATGGATGGCTCTATTTGATGATGGAAAAGCTAGAAAAAGTTGATGGCTCCTAAAAAAAGTTCCGATTTTTTTTTTTTTGCGGACAAACCACTAGTTTTTCCTCTCAGAATTCTGCTTCATTGTGGTCAGTGTTTGTTAAATTGTAGAATAGAGCTTAAAATGATAAATTAATTGATATTAATGCTTAAAGGGTAAAGTGAACAAATAAATAAAAAATACTGCAGAGCGGGAACATCACACAGGACCTGCTGCTCTGTCCCAGTCATCTAGCCTTCATCATCACAATTTGGATTTTGTCAGTCATTCAGATCCTTATGACTGACCATTTTTGTGCTTCCAGCAAATCAACTTCAAGGACAAAATGTTAACTTGATGCCTAAAATATCCCACTCACTACCAGCTGCCATTGTAACCAATAGGTCAATGATATTCACTGCACTTGTTGGTGGTCATAATGTAATGGCTGATTGGTGTGGATACACAGATTTCCGCATCAAGTCTTTCAGAGCGAACCCTCCACGCCCTCTAGATTCCTTTTCTTTGTTTCTTACTCTCACTCCTGCTAAGAGGGAACTCTGGCGCTATAGCAACCTGTCAACAAAGTAGAAATGAGCAGAAGTTAACCCCGCCTCCTGGTTCAGTGCTCACTGGCGATTGGATCACACACACCAAAGTTCTTGTTGAAGTGATTAATGATTGGTTACTGGACATGTCAGTAGAAAGTCACAACACTGCAACCAAGGCAGCAGCAGCACTGATTTCCTTCCACTTTTAACACTAGTTTAGAAACAGCTACCGACCTGGAAAAATTCAACATTGTAAGTCAAAACTAACACAGAGAGACCTGCTGACCCCCCAGCACACACACATACACACACATACATTATGGTGGTGGGTAAGAGGGTGTCTAGAGAGGCAGGACTGGCGTCAGTGTGTGAGGAGGGGGATAGTGATGAAGGGCAGCTGTATGGAGGGATTGGCAGCAGGCCTCCCAGCCGACCTCTACACGTCTACAGCAGAGGCAGCGTGGGCACTCAGGTGAGTGTGGAAATGTATATGAGTACATATGTGGGTTTATGTTTATATCAGTATGTGTATGTGAGTGTATATGGGTATATTTGTGTGATAACGTGTTTTTATGATGTTACTAAGTGTGGGTGGGAGAGTATTTGTCTGTGGAGGTGTGAGGGCATGCATATGTGTTTGTGTTTCAGGATGTGTGTGTGTGTGTGTTCATGTATTTACCTTTTTGTCCCCTAAAATCACTTTTATCTGGTTTTTTGGGTTTTGTGGGGACATTTGAGAGGCCCCCATGAGGAAAAATGACTTTATAGAAAATGTGCTTGTTTTATTTGAGAAACTAAAAGAGGTAAAAGATGTGTGGTTACTGGAGGCTAAGGGTAGTTAGGATTAGGTGTAGGTAAAATTATGTAATTTTTAGTCATTATGGGAGTCTATGGAAAGACCTCACAAAGATAGTAATACAAGACTGTGTGTGTGTGTGTGTATCTGATAGTGTGCACAGTTGTTGGTGAATGTGTGCAATTATGTTTTCAGTAATATATGTGAAATAGTTATATATACAGTATATGTATGTATGTGTGTGTATATATATATTTTTATGTGTGTGTATATATATATATATATATATATATATACACACACACACACACACACACACACACACACATACACACACAGACAGATCCGCACACATACGCACACAGACAGACACATACGCACACAGACACACACAAGATTACGCAAGTGCGTACGCACACATACACACAGATACGTATACGCGTCCGCACACACACACACACACACACACGTACGTACGTCCGCGCACATACGTACGCACACACACGCACACACGCACGCACACACACACACATGCACACCATACGCCCACACACATGCATGCGTATATATATATATATATATATACATAGAGAGAGAGAGAGAGAGAGAGAGAGAGATAGATGTAAGTAACAATAAAACAATTATATATACATTATATAGACAGTGGTCAGAAGCAGCAGTTGGAGTCCAAATACGGGAGAGACAGTGGAGGATGATGATAGTGGTGGTAAAGAGGAGGAGGAGGCGGAGGAAGGTGGCCGGAGCAGCGGAGCGAGTGATGGACAGCAGAGAGACGGAGTGTCTTTCACCGCACAGCCAGATTATGTCACCGAGCCGGAGCCTGAAGGTTATGTAGCAAGAGTTCTTATTAAAAGTGAAAAAGTGAGCTCGGGAGAGCGTGAGAGGGAGTGAGGGAGTGAAGGGTAGAGAGAGAGAGCGCGTGGGTGATTCATGTTATGATAGAGGGTGTCAGAAAGCTAAGGGGCAGAGAGTGTGTGGTTGCTGCTCTACAGGGAATAAAACGGGCTAACGGTCATGAGTCATACTTTTGATTTCAGACAGATTCTCTCTCTCTCCATTTCTCACCTGCTTGTTCTGAAGATACTGAAAACTCCCACACAACTCTCACATCTACATAAATCACTGTTCTAACTCCTCACTTTATCCATCTGCTGCTCTTTCTCTCTCCATCTTCTTTTTTCTTTTCCTGTCTTCATCTTTCTCTTTTCACATTCATTCTGTCTCTCTCACTTCATATATATGTGTACCCAGTGTATACACACATATCTCCATCTCTCTCTGTCTCACTTTTCAAGTCTCCTCTGGGTCTCGGTCTCTTATCTTTTCTTGCCCCCTTCCAACTAACTCTGTCTCTTTCTTTCTCACTCTCTCACTCTCTGTCTCTTCTGTCTCTCACTCTTTCTTTCTCCCTTTCCCTCTGTCTCATATTCTTTTCCCGCTTTTTCTTACCCATCCATATTTACATATGCATTATTGGTGGCCTGCTGCACATCACATCATCTTTGGCCATTTCTCACCCCATGGCTGTTTAGCACATTTATTAGAGCTGACCATCTGCTGCATTAATGCACTGCGCTTCTACCAAAGCTTAATGAACGGCTGGGGAATATTCCACGTGTGTCATAATGGCTCGTCTTAATGACGGACAGACATGTATTGTCATGTTTTTATTTTGCCATTTTATTTCAGTTCGCACTCGTGACTGTCTCCCCGAACATCGCTTTCCAAATCTACCTCTCCACACATACAGCATTAATTGGGAAGGCATTGTTATGCTGGACAGTTATATAACAGTGGCACACTGTCAGGACTGCAGTCCCAGGTCGGGGTTTTTTTTGTGGAGGAAGAGGTGTCACGTTTTGGGTTGTGTTACAGACGAGAGGCAGAGCTACGATCTCACGGGCCGAACTCGCTACACCGAGACATGGGCATTTCTAATGTGATCCCTGTCTCCGGCTTCCTCAGGAAAATGCAGCAGAGCAAACTGAGCCTGAAGCACCACGGCCTCGGACCTCGGGTATGCTTGGAGTGCAGTAGAAACAAAATAAGTCTTATGAAATTGTTCATAAATAATCAACCTGTCTGACTTTGTTTCTACAGCACTTCTGTGTCTGAAAATGTGAGATTGAGAAACAAGTGATAGGGGAAAAAAGACATTTTCAAACTCTGTTCCGCAGGGCGCCGTTGCGCTGGCGGTTCCCTTGGTAACCAACACCTCCATTCTGAAGCTGAACCTGAGAGATAATTGGATGGAGGCAGAGGGCGGAGCTGCCATGGCCGACATGCTGAAGGAGAACTGCTACATCACAGGTGACTTCTGTGGAAATGATTGAAGGTGCCAAATCTTCCAAGTAATAAAGCCAAAATCCAGACCACAAACTGGTCTGACTGAAAGACAACACTAGTTTATGAATCAAAACCACCCAGAGTGGACATTGGGAACCAACAGAACCAGCCCCCACCTTTCCCTGACTTGAGAGCTCAATGAAAACCGGTGATTTAAACTGCAACCACAGTGCTAACCACTGCGCCACTGTGCCACCCACACAATGCAAATATTTTTTTGAAATAAATATTTTTAATCCTTAACAGAGATGTAACCGCCACCATTTTTCTTATCTAAAGTTGCCCCACACCTCTCATGACATCACAGAACCGTACATTTCTGGAGCTGGTTTGGAATTGATTTCGCTGTATTGAAATCAATTCCACTGGGGTATTTGACTAATAGTTCAAAGTGGGAACTGGCATAGGACCAGTGCAGTGGAAAAGAGCCAATGTTTCTGCACTTCAGCACCAGTGTGCAGCTCCACCTGCGTGATTCTCCAACTGCTTTTCTGCACACTAGCTATGATGCTGAAGGGGCAGGAGAGAAGTCACCAAGCTGAAGACGGGGCGATTAGGAGGCTAGATTTGACGGGTGATTTTAGCAGGACATCAAGATGCTAACTCTGTTCTTTTAAAGATGCCCGGTGGCATTTCTTATGAGCTCCAGAGAATCGGGAACTCACTTTTTATGTCTCATCTGAAGGTCATTCTCACAGCCCAGCTTTCTAATTGGTCTTCCATTTGAGTATTAGCCAGGATCAAATAAAAAAGTTTTTTATATATCCACATATGAAGTAGTTATGTAAGTTGTGACGATGAAGTGAAAGTGAGTGATCTTTTTGTCATTAGAACCCAGCTTGAAGCACAGCACACTGTGCAATTACAGCCAACAGACCTCTGCATTTAACTCCATCCATGAAGGAGCAGTGGGCAGCTAATAAGTGTAGAGTCTGGGGAGCAGTGTTTGGGTACAGTAGCTTGCTCAGGAGTACCTCAGTGGCACCTTTACCAGGCCTGGGATTCTAACTGACCTTCCCATCACAGGGCTAACTCCCTAACCGTTATGCTACCAACTGCCCTAATGTGTGTAATGTCTTTCATATCAGATGTGTTTGGATTTCACATCTCAGATATAGATTCCGTCGGACAACCAGCTGGGTGAGCAGGGCGTAGAGGCACTGGCCACTATGCTGCTGGAGAATAGCACCCTGGAGTCACTCAGCCTCTCAGGGAACCAGCTGGACGAGCGAGCAGCCAGACACCTGGCCCAGGCTCTGAACAACAACAAAACCCTGCAGCACCTGGACCTGAGTCACAACAGGCTGGGAGACAAAGCAGGTACGACCCTGTCCACATATCTCGGGATAGTTTTGTGGAGGAAAAACTCTTTAACGGTGCTCTGCTCGAAAGAGGAGGCTTAAAAATGTTTATACAGGCAAGGCAAATGTTTGTTTTTGACTATTAGCAGGACAGAATGTCGCTATCGCCACCCAGAGGTGTGTGGAAGTGGCATGATCAGGATGTAAGTTGCATGGTGGCTTTCATTGTCTAGTGTCTAGTGTGCACCACAAGTCACATTTTTAGAGCTTTCCCTTAAATGTTTCTGGCGAGGGTTTCCCAAGAAAGCTCATGTCCTTTTCAGAAGAGTCAAGCTCCACTTAGCTCCTCCATAATTCGGACCATGTTCATGATGGTGTTTTCAGTAGATTTTAGATTTAGTTGAATTTTATTTGTATAGTGCTTTTGCCAATGACATCGCTGCCAAAGCAGCCTCCAAGCCCCCAACAAGCAAGCAGATCCCTTTTTATGGGAATGGGCAATACCACATTTTACTTCTTTCAAGAAAACAATACTTGTTTTTTGCCTCTGGACAAAGAGGTTGTGAGTTCAGATACTACCTGCAGCGTTGCCCAACTGGGTCCCTGAGCAAGACCTTTAACCCCATGTTGCTCTGGGAGTCGCACCCGGGTAAGTGGTATGCTAAATTTTGTAAATGGAAACAGAAATAGTTTGCAGATACCAACATTCTTTCCTTCTTTCCCCTCATCCTGTTTAAATTTCTGTCTTTCTTCTTTTCTATCTTTCTTTCTTTCTTTTCCTTTTTTATCCTTTCATCCTGGCTAAAATCTTTTCTTTCTTTCCCTCCTCTTAAAATTTCCTTCCTTATTTATCTCTGTTTCTGCTGCATCTCTATTTCTCTGCCTCTCTTTCTCTTTCTATCTTTTCTTTTTCTCCCCTCTCTCTGTGTCTTAATTTCTTTCTATCTATCTAATTTTTCAATTCAACTCTGTATAGCGCCCTTTACAACAGTCATTCTTTCTTTCTTGCCCAGGCTGCCATCAGTAGCTTAATTAAACAACTGGATTTTGAATTTTTGAATTTTTGATTTTTGAATATTTGTTCGTGTCATCATTTTCCAATAATTCTCATTTATAACACTAAAAACCCAAATTACCAGACGGCCGTGCTGAAAGTCCATTCTGGATCCAACATCTGCCTATGACTTGATCATGCAATAGTCTTGTAATACCCTCTTGCCAGCCAGACATCTGCCTTGGGCAAGTGGGGCAGTTTTCAAAGAGATCTGGCCATTTTTTCCCACTGCTAGATCCAATAACTGCAGGAGTGTGACGGGTCAGAATTGGCCTTTCTTCTTGCTTCACGTATGATATGTGCAGCCGAGCGCTCACTGGCCCTTCTTAAACAATGAAACCTTACCAAATCCATCAAGATCGCCGGAACCTGTCGAGACTGTCTGTTTCGCTCAGCGCTTCTCAGAAAAACGTTACAGACGTTTCCAGAACTTGTAGCTCACGGCCAAGTCGTCTGGCTACAAACACTATGTGAACAGTTGTGAGTGTTGTAGGTAAATCATAGGAGGATTTAATATGTTCAGAGTTGTACATAACGTTGATTACACTGGCTGTAAAAGTCCAGTCCACAGTTCAAATGACCACTGAGCAATAAGAGACTTTCATATTTGGGTAAATTTTCAATTATAAGCATCTTTATTAGATCACAAGGTGAAAATACAGAAAAAGATTTACACACACTTCTTACACACACGCTTCTGATGTGAGGAAGTCCTTATATCATCATATGAACTCTTAAACAGACATCATTTTGAGGCATTTAACATGTTCATGCATGAAATTTCACAGTGACGTGAAGTGATTTTATAGAATGGTAACAGGTTTCCACTCAAGTGGACTTAATGTGAAAAATAGTTAGATCCTGTTGAGCTAAAAATAAAAAAGATCTGAAAGAATGTAAATGGTCATTTAAAAATGCATCACTTATTCCAGTAACAGGTACAGCGTAAAGAGGGAAGATGATGAACAAGTCTAACATTCATGCCTGTAACGTATTTTCTTTCTTTCTTTCTTTCTTTTTCTTTTCCTCATCCTGTTTAAATTTCTTTTCTTTCTTATTTTACTTATTTATTTCTTTTATGTTTCTGCTGCTTGTTTTCACTGTCTCTCTCTTTCTCTTTGCTCTCTCTCTTTCTTTCATCCCTTATCATTTTCCTCCTCTCTATGCCTTTTTTTCTCTCTACTCCATTCACATCCTTTCTAAATCATCTTCCTTTCCCTCCCCTCCTCCCTCCTCCTCCTCCCTCCCTCCTCTTTTCCTCCAACTCATTCCTATCCTTGCGGGGAATTCCAATCATCCTTTCTTTCTCTTTTCTTTCATTCATTCTTTCTTTTCTTCCTTCCTTCCTTCCTTCCTTTCTTTTCCTCCCATTCCCATCATGTGGGAATTCCATCTTCTATCCCTTTCTTTCTTTCATTCTTCCTTCCTTCCTTCCTTCCTTCCTTCCTTCCTTCTTTCCTCCCATTCCCATCATGTGGGAATTCCCATCTTCTATCCCTTTCTTTCTTTCCTTGCTTCCTTCCTCCTCTCATTCCCATCCTGTGGGAATTCTCATGTTCTAACCCTTTTCCTTCTTTTTTCTTTTCCTCTTTCTTTTCCTCTCATTCCGGGATCCTGTGGGAATTCTCATCTTCTAACTCCTTTCTTCTTTCTTTCTTTTCCTTTCTTCCTCTCTCTCATCTGATCCTGTGAGAATTCTCATCTTCTAACCCTTTCTTCTTTCTTTCTTTCTTTCTTTCTTCCCCCCTTATCTTTTCCTTAAACAGTGCTTTTTCTTTCTAAGTAGCATTTATGTTTTATATCACATTGAACCTGTATTCAAATGTGAGATGTGCAAAGTTCTCATGCTGATACATGCTATGTAAAATAAAAAACCCTCAAACTGGTGAATTTTCCAACACACACACTTGCTGTGCTCTTCGTAAAGGATCATTTGATTTACATAGTACTATAATGTGCATTTGTCGGGATTAAACAGTCCTGGAGGATCTGACACACACACACAGTGAGAGTGAGTGAGTACAGGCTCAGGGCTGGAATGTGACAGGTGGGAGTTATTGCGGATAGTTCTGGCTTCAGCACAATGAATGACGAGTGTGATAACGGATATGTGATCTATATAATCTTAAGAAGACAAGCATTACGCGAAGCATTCATATAAGCTGAGGAATTACTCGCAGAGTGAGCCGTGACTCACGCATTCATCACTCATCCAACTGGCACGTCTTCCCGCTCGCTACGCTGCATATGGCCTCGTCGCTCCATCTTCCACAAGCCATCATACTCAAACATATGCTTTTTGTTTTTCTGCCACTCTTAACAGCCGTCATGCGGTGACGATACAGCAGCGGCCGTGATGCAGGGGCTCTCCACTGTGATGTGTAGTCCATACTGGTTATGTGTGTGTGATGTATAAATATGTAGGATATTCTCTTTTATTCACATCTTTTCTCTTTTATTTCTTTCATGAGGCTGAGAAAATCACTGTCTGTATAGAGAATCATATTTCATATTTAAAAGGATTTGGAGACTGCTTAAGAGCAAAGTGTTCCCTCTCTGTCTCTCTCTCTCTCTTTCTATTCCTCCCTCTCTCATCCCCCCATCCTAACTAAATCTTCTATCCCTGCCTTGCTTTTCTGTTAATTTATCTCCTATGCCTCACTATCACTATCTGAGGTTCTTTTTCTTTCTTCTTCCTCTTTCCATCCATCCCCCATCCTGTCAAAATCTTCTATCCCCATCTTTCTTTTTCCTTCTTTTTTTCCTTCTGTCTTATTTTTTCTGATCTGTACATTTCAGCCTCTCTTGCCGTTTCTTTCTTTTCTTTTCTGAGCTTTTTCTTTCTCTCTTTCTTTTCTCCCTCCTTTCATCCCCCTCATCCTGTGTCTCCTGTCCCTGCCTCTTTCTGTCTTCATTGTTTATTTATTTGTTTGCTTGTCTGTCTGCCCTCTCTTTATCTTTTTTTCCTGCCTTTGCTGTCTCTTCCTACTTCCTTTTTTTTCTCTCTCTCTCTCTCTCTCTCTCTCTCTCTCACACACTCTTTCTTTCTTTCTTTCTTTCTTTCTTTCTTTCTTTCTTTCTTTCTTTCTTTCTTTCTTTCTGTATCTTCATCTTTTTCTGCCTCCCTCTCTTATTCTTTTTTCTCTCTCTCCCTCCCCCTTTCACCCCTGATATTGTCTAAATCTTCTAACCCTTTTTTTTCTACCCCGCCCCTATTGTTTGCCCTCTCTGTCCGCTTCCCTTTCCATCTCTCGCTCCCCCTCAGGTGAAGTTCTGGGTGCTGCTTTAGCGGAGAACACAGGCATGAAGTCATTCAATCTGTCCTGGAACTGCATTCGAGGAAAAGGAGCGGTCGCTCTGGCCAGAGGACTCGGGGTAAGAGGGACGCTCTTCCTCCTCACTAAACCACTGCAGTCTGACTGCATCGATCCACCCAATAACCTGATTAAACTCTCAACCTTTTAATCCACACCTGCTGCGAGCCGACGGCCAGCCTGCTGTGCCGGACTTGGCGGGAGATTTCAGACCCGAATGACCACACAAGCACAACGCTCATCTGTTAATAACCAGTGTTGGGGAACTGCTAAATTACAATTTTTTTCAGGATCTTAACAGCAGTGAAGCTACTTTTAAACTACTTTTTAAAGTAACTACTTTTTTTTACAAATAGCAATGTAGCGGGGCAAAATTCTGCGTTACTACAAATGAACTATTGATCTCTCTTTATATAACCAGGTATTTTTACATACCCGGTGTTTCTGGTTGCTGCTGAATTGGCCGAAGTGGCATCTGATAGGATTGTGTGCATTCTCATTTCATCACTGTTCACTCTTGGCAGCTGTGGGTTGGAGTGAGAGGATGAAGTCCATTTTGGCCAAGATGGAAGCAAGCATCTGTGGCCGTGAAATAGCTTGGACATAGATATCTACTTTTTCTCTGTAGCTTGTACTATACTAACTTCTACATTAAACCAGTAGCTTGGCTGTAGCTCAGGGGTGGAAGTAACGAATTACAAATACTCACGTTACTGTAATTAAGTAGGTTTTTTGGGTACTTGTACTTTTATGAGTAGTTTTTCAAGTGTGTAATTTTACTCGTACTTGAGTACAATTTACACCATGTAATCTACTTCGCTACTTATAAAATAAAAAGTCGCTACTGAGTACGCCCACGATTTGAATTAATATTCAAACCTTTCATCTGCATCTTTGCAGCCAATAAGGCTATGCAATCGCGCCAATTAATCTATGACGTAAGCAAAGAATAAACTCCGCTGCAGCAGCAGGCACAGGTGTCTGGAGGCACTACACAGCAGAGTACAAACTAATTTATAGACTGAAGATTTGGAGACAACGAAGCCAAAATGGAGAAAATGGAGCCAAACGAAGCCGGATAGACTCTGTTAATTTAGAAAACCAGCTCTTGCTGAAACTGAACAAAAGGTTCAGAAAGTGAAGTGTGACAGAAATGCTATTATGTCTAAGAGTTTAAGACACTTACCTGCCTGTTGTTCGCAGTGTATTGGGAAAAGTTTAAACTGTTCTATGCATGTTCAAAAACATTTTTGTCATTGTTTTAACAAACAAAATTCCTGCTTTCTATCTACATTTATTTACAAAACGAATTGCCTTTCTATACCTTGTTCATCTGAGAAATGTGCTTTGAACGTAGATATTTTATACTGGTGAATCAAATCGAATGCCTGCTATTAAAACGCAATAAAACATCCATCGGTTAAAAAGTAATGAATACTCTGAGTAGTTTTTGAGAAGAGTACTTTGTACTTTTACTTGTAATTGAGTACATTTTAACCAATGTAACAGTACTTGTACTTGAGTACAAATTTTCAGTACTCTTTCCACCTCTGCTGTAGCTTGGATACTTTATACCAGAGGGTTTAACAACCAGTGGTCCACAGCCCCTTGGTGGTCCATAGTGGCATTGTAGGTGGTCTGTTACATGCAAACCAGTTTCACTACTGAAATCACTTTTGATCACCACTCACACACACAGGCACACAGTGGACCGCAGACTACTCCTTAGTTTGAGTGGTGGTCCCTGAGACAGAACCAGTTGAAAACCCCTGCTTTAAACCATGAGTAGCTTATCGCTTCAAAAATCTATTGTTTAAAAGCAACCTTCCCAACACTGTTAAAACTTTCATGCTTCCTCAAAAAAGTTTATATTTGTTATAGATTAACAGGCTGTTATTTTTGTTGGTGTTGATCTGTGATCATTGGCATGTTCTCATAAAAGTGGTGTTAATCTTTAAGGAAAACATAATCCTGCGAGTCATGGACTTATCTTACAATGGACTGGGCAAAGAGGGAGCAGCAGCGCTTGGTGATGCACTTAAAGATAACAACACAATGGAGGAGCTCAATATTAGGTAATTGTGAAGGTTCATCATTTACTTTCAAGCAGTACAGCTGTAATAGATCTTGATGACTAGATGTGCACATATGTCCCAACTGTTTTAAATTGTGATGAAGAGGTCAACAAGATTGATTTAATCTCTGATACTTCACCGCCTGGTTAATCACATCAAGAACAAAGGTCAGAATTACTGTGTCTACTCAGGAACTAACTCGTTTTTGAGCTTGATAACATCACTCTAATAACCTGAATACTTATAGCTGTGTGAGGACAGTTAAATAGCATCTTTAAAAATAGAGCTTCACGTGTTGTCTTCTGTCTTCGTGAAATATTAAAAATGTTCTCTTCATTTCCTTGACATCTCCCTCTCCACAAAGTATCAATCGCATCCCCCCTGAAGGAGCAATCCATTTAGCTGTGGGCCTCAAAGTGAACAAAACCATCCGGATTCTCAAAGTAAGGCACGCAAAGGAAATTGGTTTTTGTCGAGACAGCAGGGAAGTGTCTGAGACAGAAAACCTGCCTAAAAGTGATGCGTCGAGTGAAGCTTTCAATTAAATTTTAGTGCAGGTGCACAGTTTCTTGCCTGATAATCTGCTGCTGTTTTGCTTTGATTCTCATTTGATGCAGATCTCCCGCAATCCCATGCAGTCGGCTGGCTGCTTCGCCGTCCTTAAAGCTATAGAAGGAAACCCAGCATCTGCTATCGAACAATTGGACTTCTCTGTACGTGACTCTCAGTTCAGCTTTCATGTGCTGCATCCGAAATGATTCACCGCTCCATATGTATTTCACTATGTGTCAGTGATTCGTTTATCACAAATCATACCTTTCTTGCTTTTTAATTATTCTTCAATTTCAATACAAAAGAACAAGCCATATTCTGCATAAAAACACAAAATTTTCATTATGTTAAATTGATTCATATATACAGTTAGGCCCAGAAATATTTGGACAGTGACATGATTTTCAAGATTTGGGCTCTGCATGCCACCACATTGGATTTGAAATGAAACAACTGAGATGCAGTTGAAGTCCAGACTTTCAGGTTTAATTCAAGGAGTTGAACAAAAATATCCTATGAAATGTTTAGCAACTATTGCAACTATTTTTCTACAAAGTCTCCTCATTTCAGGGGCTCAAAAGTGATTGGACAAATTAACATTACCATAAATAAAATCTTCATTTTTAATACTTTGTTGAGAATCCTTTGCAGGCAATAACTGCCTGAAGTCTTGAACCCATGGACATCACCAAACGCGGGGTTTCCACCTTTGTGATGCTTTGCCAGGCCTTTACTTTAGCTGTCTTCAGTTGTTGCTTGTTTGTGGGCCCTATTAATCCCTATTCTATTCTGATTCCAGGAAATAAGTGTGGACCAGGAGTTTGAAGACTTGTTCAGTTCCATCAAAACAGCATTCCCAAACCTCCAAGTGAAACATGGCGGCAAGATCAGAACACTGCAAAAAACGATAACACCGGACACAGCTGAGAAACACTCAGCACTTACTATGCCTCCATCATGAGCGCTCATTCTGTGTTGAAGAAAATAATGGCAGCTGCAAATCTAAGAATATAACTGTCCTAATTATAACTCACAAATGGTAGACATTTGTATAAACACAATAACGGCAAGGAACAACACCGGTTTAAGTTTAGCAGGTAATTTAAAAAGTACTGTGTGTAAATGGTACTGAAACTGCACTGCTGCTACATATTTGCTATTGAACTATTGAACATTGCTGTACATACACTGATTTCTCACTGTCTGTATCTGCACAAATTACTGAAAGTATTGCAGGGACTGTAGTTCTCCTCTCCTGTTACAATATCTGCACATACTAGATTTGACTTGCATGCTAACTCAGAGTTTATAAAAGATACTGTTTCGTTTAATAGACTGTATAGAATTTCTCATATTGAAGCTGTTACTGACCTCATGCACAGTCAGTGTAAAAGACAACTCCAAGACCATAATTGTAGGCTGAATACTGCATCCTAATTGTCTCTCTTTCTACTTCTAAAATTTAAAGTTTATATTCAGCTTCTAGTTTAAACTGTATATTTTATATTCTGGTGATATATTGCTTATTCTATGTGCCTTATTTGTTCTTTGTTCCTTGTTCTATGTTCTTTGCACTGTTCAAACTGGAGTCATGTCGTCTTGTCTCTCTGTATACTTGTACAGTATATAGCAGAGACGACAAAAAGGTTTACTTTGACATTGACTTTGAAATGCTGAATAATTCATGTACTATAGACTGATTAAATCTGTAACGTAATTTTGCTGAAATATATTTCTAAATTTCTGAAAGTTTCATATTGATGTTTCAATTTATTTGTGACATGTTTTCTGAGATGACTTCGTGCACATCTTTGATAGTCTGATGTGAAAATGTCCTTGTTCAACCTCAATCTGTCAGAAATAACTCAGTTTTTGAGTTGTCTATTCTCCAAGAAGTTTGCTGCTGAATTTAAAGGCAGAAAAGATGTCTTCTCTTGACTCAATACATCAGGGTTAGTCAGAACAGCACCTGCTGTGTTTAATGTGAACAGCTGTTGAGCACAATGATGTTCCCATGCTTGGGTGGGTGTGCGGCTGACGCGTATAACCCCAGGTGAAGAGCGAGCATATGCACTTTTGTCTTTCCTTGCCTTTTTCTTCAGAGATGGGTGACTTTGAACACAGAAAATCTGGTGACAAACACTGAACCTTTGTTGCAGAAATTATTCCAAAGCCCTGCTGAGGGAATGCAATATTTTCATTAATTAGCAAGTGAAAAACGCAGCACGAAAGTCATTTAAACCATTACAAGTAAATTGTAGTCCTTCAGTATAACAACAATGTGATGGAAGACAAATGTACGGATCAAATGATTCAAGTCAAATTTGAGATTTATGAACAGAGTTAGACAGGTGCTACATTCTGTGAAAAGGAAGCAGCTGGTGGCATAAATGAAACAGGGAACTTTTAAAGCAATAATTAGCAGTGTGTATGTCATGCACACGCATGCATATACATACAAGAAAGGTATTTAAAGTAGGAGAAATAATTACAGTTACAACTAGTATTAGTTAGCTAATAGTCGAATTAATAGTAAAATGATAAACTGAGCAATCATTGTATGGTACGTACTAAATGGAGGGTCCAAACAGAACTATTATGGAACACTACTGAGCTCTATAGGGTTTAGAGTGTAGTTATTTGTGGCAATACATCATTTATGCTTACACAGCTGAACTATAGAGTTACAGCCTATGTCTGGTTAATATGTCATGCAATATGTAATATGTAAAAAGTTCCTTTTTGAGGGCAACTGTCATGTCGATCAAAGGAACCTGGCTCAGTGGGAAGCATTTTAACTGGAAAAATAACTTTATAAGACATCACATTAGAATCATTGTGCCACCATTTGCATTTTAATACAGGAAACAAGGGCTATCACCTGGTTTTAAGTACTCTAGAGGTTATTTACTAGCACCAATATCTAGTTACATACACACATTTTATGCTGTATGTGACAAACTAAAGGTAAAGAAAAAAATCGTTACTACCAATCCTCAAAAACTGAGATCGTAATCTTACTGACTTTCAATTTAAACACTAAAGAAAATTGTAATGTTAATACACTGACTAACAGACTGGTCTGCTGGCGAGAATCTGAGAGTTTTGCCAAAGTTCCAAAAAGCCTAAAAACATTTTTGGACCCCTGATCAATAACCTTAACCCAAAGTTGCACCAATAGTATAAAAATTTTACTATTTTACTAGGTTTTGTGTTTGTACACCTGAACTTACATTCTTGCTCTTGTCACTAGCACAAGGTCGGAGGAAATAGCAGCAAATTTCTTCAGTTATACAGTAGCATATAAAATGTTTTTTTAAATCATTGATCATAATTATTATTTTACAAAACATATTCATTTAAAAATAAATACATATTAGAAAACCACTTCGAATCATATCTGGTATGTTAATTGAGAACCTAACATTGACATATGTATTAAGGAATCTAACATTTCGCAAACTAATTGAGACCTGACTTGGAGTCTCCAAATAAATGATCTTTGACAATGTTATCGCTTCGACAGCGATGTTTGTATTTATACTGTATCCGTTTCTTCATTAATCACGAGTTTCAGTTGCAGACTAAAACATGACAAAGTGGAATTTCCTAATAATAAAAATGCTGAGTCTCCTTATTGTAAACCATAAAATACTGCAGCATGTAAAAGGAATTAATATGGTCGTATTCGTTTGTCAACTTATTAGGTAGGCACCATAGGTTTTACTAAATGCTGATTTATGTCACCCTCTGTCTCTCATGCACACACTATATTATATGTAGGTCCGGGCCTGTGGTCTGTGTATGTGAGGGGTGGGGGTGTAAGTGAGTAAGAGACACGTGTATTAGTAAAACCTCTGACCCCTATCTAGGCAGTTGCCCCTAGATTGGAGAAAAAAAACGTATTAGTTACTATCTGCTTAGGGGCAATCGCGCCCTGCCCGAGAGC
The DNA here is from genome assembly GCA_032718565.1 of Distichodus sexfasciatus. Classification (NCBI taxonomy): domain Eukaryota; kingdom Metazoa; phylum Chordata; class Actinopteri; order Characiformes; family Distichodontidae; genus Distichodus; species Distichodus sexfasciatus. The sequence continues at coordinate 2,537,246 of JAVGVS010000044.1, forward strand.
AAAGGTAGCGCCACTGTACTCGTCACATTCAAACGTGTTAAACATTAACTTCAACCTTTGGTTAGCTCCTTAGACTCGATGTCAGAACAGACGAGCACATTGTTGTTTAGTTCTAAACAACAACTGAGATTATGGCGGCGACCTGGAGCCTCAAACTCCTCAAGAAAAAGTCGCTTTTGGCCCAAACTTTCCGCGCACCGCTACTCTTCCGGTAAGTCCAGCTAGCGACTAGGCGAGTAAATCCCACGTTTCATCACGATACTTTATTATTATTTTTCAGTGGACAGCGATTCGATGTGCCGATATCATAAAGTCTGCTACGATATGATTTCAATTCGATTCAGTTCAGGAGTCAGCGATTGATATGAGACAATATCATATTCCGATTTATTACTTCTATTCATAACAAATCTCAAAAATATTTTATTCCAGAGCTCAGCCAAAAATTTCAATGAAAACCTTTTTTTTCTTGTATTAAAAGTAGACATCCCGTTCAATATAAAGTGACACTACAATAAGTATGATGTCTGATTGATGTTTTCATTTTGGATTAATGCTATGGGCTAGATCATTGAGTCACTGTAGACATGTAACAGTTTAGATCTATGTATTCTAACACCCTGCAAGAGACTGGAAACACATCTCAGCAGAAAGTAAATTCATATTTCTTACGATCATATGCCAGTAAAGCCAAGCTCACATGTAGATTTCCATGGTAATGAGCAGTCTGTCCTCAAAATTCTTTAAATGTGAATGTGCCTAAAGTGATTCAATTAAGAGCCATCTGAACCATTTAAATTAAAATTAAACCATTTTGATTGGTGCCCTTTTGAAGTTTATGTTTTCTACACCAGAGAAGTTCAGTTAGAATGTAAATGTTCTTCGTGGCACCGTGCAGCCAAATGAAGTGCCATTTAACTGCTATTTCTAGTACATGGACATTTTACATATTTTATTGTAATTGTAGTCTAATCCTGTAAAAAATGTGCATGTATTTGTGATGGATTTTTAAGTAGAACTATCCATCATAGACTGTAGTATAATGTGGTGTGGGGTAATGACACATCGTCTTTGGATTGAAAATCAATGTTATTCAAAACACAAGGTTTTAATTAATCCCTATTGCCTATTTTGCTACATAACACTAGCTAAACCTCTTTTTTCTTTTACCCTACTCAGTGGGTTGGTGGATAAGAGTGATAGTGGTTGGTGGAGCTCAGTGTTTGGGCACAAAGCGGATGCCAGGAAAGATGCCCACTCCAACCTGCTTTCCAAGAAAGCAACCAGCGGCCTCTACAAAATACAGTGTAAGTTTCTGCTTTTGGATAACTGCTACTGCGGAAGAATTGTGGCATTAATCTTTTGTCCAAGCCATGTTTTATGCAATCTGAGAATTAGATGTACAGTTACTGTCATCTCAGTGTTCTGAGCACTTTATTCAAGACACAGAAATATAAGAAAAGTTGTCAGTATTATTACCTACAATGTCTGAATTATCTCCTTTAGTTCATAATGTCAAGCCAGAGTCTTTAGAGGCCTACAATGAATTATCGTAAGTATTTTTTATTTACTCTTCATCAGAATGAACTAACTTTCTAGCTGGGTCACGATCATGTCATTGTTCTTCATCTTGTTTTCTGCTTCATATTATGAGACCATTACAATAAACTGTATCTCAGACATCTGCGCTTTTATGAGCTGAACTAGTAGAAAAGTTTCTTCCATTCTAGCAACTCTTAAAAGAATTACAAGAACTGATAAGCCCTGATCTTAGATCTGGATGCACAATGGTTTTTGCACCAAACTACTGGATTTTTCTGTGATTTAAGATAGTCTGGTCCTAGCTTATTGTCACATTGTTGAATTTAACTCAATGTCTCATTAAGTTGAGCTAGCCATTTAAGACAATCCTGCTTCATTTACAGCCGTTTCAGAATTCAAGCTATACCAACCTTAATTTTAGCTACATCTTGAACATTAGGAATGTTCAACTGACATATTTTAGGTGGTTAAATGGAAAAGCCAAAGAGCTTACATTTTTGGAAGTACAGACAACGCTTGTGAACTACTTGATTAGATGTCTTTTACACTGTAAGTTTAACACTCATTGTGTGTGCTGAGAGAGCTGAAGTCCATAAAGAACTGCACAATGATCCAGATTATCCGTGTGAAGTAGTGGGAAGCTGGAACACCTGGTATGGGGAACAGGACCAAGCAGGTGGGACTCATATGCATACTTTCCCTCCGTGTGATTTTATATGTACATATACTGTATATCAGTAGCAACTCTCCAACTCTAAACCATGCTACTATGTTACATGGTGCGGTGGCCTCCCCTGCTGTTGGTTTGTTGCAGTGCATTTGTGGAGATATTATGGTGGATATCCTGCACTAACAGAATGTTTGGACAAACTCAAATTCAACAAGGTACTGTGTTTCCTCATTCATATTTTGAACAGTCATTATGTTAGTACACAGCATATTTTTTCACCAGTTCATGCTCCGCAGGGTTATTGGAAGTATGAAACAACAATATAGATTTTAAGATGGTACATTTGGTCAAGAAGGCTCTTAAACACTTTGTATCTCTACTCTCAATTTTTAGAGTCAGGACAGAGAGCTCTGTCATAATGGCTGTTATTTATAGTGCCGATCCAGAAGCATTTTTTAATGACTGATATAAATCTCTATGTTTGCCGATTTAAAAATCAAATATATTAGCTAGGGGTCCATTACCAATAGCCAATATTTTGAACCAAATGAATGTAAAAAATGAAAATGAATAAATAATAATAACTTACATGCCTTTTAGCATATGTTTAATTCTGAGAACTTTTCATGCTTTTAACATAAATAAGTGTATTGAGCTCCCAGCAGCCAGTTTTCTTTTTATTTAAAACAAGTAAACAAACAAATGAATATGTCAATAAAATAACAAAATAAATGCTGAGTAATAAATAAATAACGAATGTTTCTTATTGTCATAATTAGTACTTTGAACAAAAATGCATCAAAACAAATAAAAGTTTGCATCAAAATAGAAAAAATAAGTTTCATTGTTGCCCTCTAGTGGACAAACTCTGCAAATGCAACACTCATAACATGACCCATCTTTTGTCTCTCTGTTACTTTTATAATTGACATATATTTATATATTTTAAGTATTTAAGTATATATTGAATATTTATAGCATCTTGTCCTGTATTTTTATTATCTTGTATGTGCCAATAATATTATTAGTCAGGCTTTAACTCCTCATCTATAGTGTTTAATTTCTACTAGTGGGCTGCACGCATCTTAAAAATAGAATAAATTCTAAAACAATTATCTTATAATATAGAGCAGCAGTTTGGGAGCTTTTTTCTCCTCTATTGTATATCAAGGCCTTTATTTTGTGTTCATATTCAATTTGCCCAGGCATATTTGGAGTTTCGCAAAGAGAGGAGTAAAATGTTAATCTCTCGACGGAATCAACTTCTGCTGGAGTTCAGCTTCTGGAACGATCCTGTACCTAGAACCGGACCCAATATATATGAGCTGAGAACCTACAAATTAAAGGTGAAACCTTCGCTGTATTTGAGTCATTGTTGTAGCTTAATCATTTTTTGATGAGTTGAGTACTGACCTTTTATTTCACAAATTTACTTGTTTTCATATGGATGATGAAGCCTGGCACAATGATCGAGTGGGGAAACCACTGGTAAGTTGGCAAATGTTAAAATTTTTATATAATTGTATCATATCCATGTGAGTTAATCCCTTTGCCTAATATTTTGTGTTTATCAGGGCGCGAGCGATTAAATACAGACAGGAGAATAACGAGGCCGTAGGAGGATTCTTCACCCAGATTGGAGATCTTTATGTTGTCCATCATTTATGGGGTATGTTTAGCTTTCAGTCTTTCTTGTCCTGTACCTTTGCTGTCCTCAGACAGACTTGTTACTGTGCTTAGGTTTCAAAGAATTTGCCATTTTTGTAGCTTATAAGGACCTGCAGTCCAGAGAGGAGACTCGGAACTCGGCCTGGCTGAAAGAAGGTTGGGACGCCAGCGTTTACTACACAGGTGCGGCAGGTTTATTTTATATATCAGAGTTTGTCTCCATCTAGTGAATAACAGCAGAACTGATCATAAAAAATGTTGGATGAGGGAAATCAAGATACTATGTCTAGACTTAGAAGCAAACTTTAATTAAACGAGACCTTTTACTGATATTGAACAAATAAAAACAGTGGGCCTTAGTCCCCAACTGTTCTTACAAAGAGATTTTTTAAATGCTTTTTCACATTATTGTTATTTGAGATTTATTCTTAGATAAAAATGCTGACGAGCTCTCTTATGCAAATTTTATTGCCTACCTGTTTGTGCAAAATATTAACGTAAATGTTTTTTCAGTTCTGCACTTAATATGATGCTATTTCAACGTCCTAATTTTATTAAGAACAAATTTAAGATAAATATAAGAAACCATTGTTGAATAAGGCCTAATATGTTGATATGCAGTTTACACATTCAATGAATATTTTTCTGTAGTTTTATACTTTTGTTACTGAAAACTAAAAAATAGTCATTTTAAGATGTACAATTCCAATTAGTCCAAGTAGGATTGGACAATAAGCAGTGTAGCCACAGTAACACATAGTGATGTGCAGGTGAAGCTCCATGAACCCTTTGCTGTAAGTTTTGGCACCACTAGATGGCAGTCTTGACTTTAAGAAAAAGGCTAAAGGCATTCCGTTTTGACCATTTGTGTCATTTTCTTAAAGTGAAGAGCGTCATCTAGTGGGGATTATGTATGCTTGAACCGGTTCATGAAGCTTCATCTGCACATCACTAGTACCATGTAATTATTTAATATCGATGATGGTCAGAATTAAACACTGATACCGATAATCGGCAAAATGCCTAACATCCCGATAATCGGTCTGGTCGATAATCGGTTGACCCTTATTAAAAATACAACGCTACATCTAGTCGTATGCCTCGGCCCTGTGTGACAAAATATATATCAATTAAGAATTCATTAGCCATAATCAAGAAATTTTAAATCATTGTTTGATTTGAAATAATTGAGTTGTTAGAATTTGAAATTATTGATTTGAAGTCATATTTGTCAGCCATATGCCTGATGTTGGTGCACATACTTCATCTCTCTATTCACCTTGAAAGCACTTGCATCTTCACTTGCGTGTTGTCAACCAGATTTATTCAAACTGAGAGGTTTATGTGACTTTTTAACAAAAATGGCTGAAGGAGAACACACACAAATCCTTCTTTTCAACCCTGACTGATTAACACTGTAAGTGTTAATCCCTTTTCTTTACAGTACCTTTAATCCAAGCTATGGAGTCGAGAATTTTGATCCCCAGTAAAAGCTCGCCTCTGCAGTGACCATGCAGTAGACAGACTCAAGTTGGACCATGCTGCTCATCTCAAATCACTCTGCATGAACTGAAACTTGAACTCTAAATGCATTTCTGTATGCATTTCTGTTGAATCATTTCAAAGCAGTATTTTTTTTGTAATGTCATCACTCATCCTAGTGAACTACGTGTTTTTTTAACGGTTTATCATCATTGGTGTAATCGCATGTACTTTTGGACACAAAGTAAATCAGTTTCATACAGATAAAAATTTAACGTTTGGCTTTTTGTGCTAATAAAGCAAAAATGTAGACACAGTCCTTCTAAATAAACAGCATTATCTAATTTTCTTGAAATTCTTCTTTCTTTTTCTGAAATGCAGTACAGTCAGATGTTTAGAGATGTCTTAGAAGGCAGTCCATGGATTTCAGCATTTGTTCTGCATCCAGTTATCAGAGAGAAATAAAATTGACATTCATCCTTGAACATATAAAGTGGATAGGTCTACATAGCAAACAAGTTCATATTTTAAATAGGAAGAAAAGAGTCCATATAACTGACATCACGCTTAGATCACATTTGTTGAGAAAATATGAAACAATTGATGCCCATTTAGTCAAGAAGTGACCTTGGAACCTTATAGATTGTTATTTAAACCATAATAGAGAAAACAGAGAAACTACTTCATCAGTCAAAATTATGTTTTTGTTTCAATATGTCTGTTTTATTTTAGACTATTGCTCCTAACATTGGGACATCCTCACTTCATTCAGTCAGCAGAATGTCATGACAGCAGTGGTGGGATTATTGTGTTGTTTGGGGAATGTTTTGTCCCCACAGGATTTGTCTGACTCTCCACCTCAAACATACATTGTGTTCAGCATCTATCACAACCATCCATTTGGGTGGCAAAGATTTAGCATGGCTCAGTTATGCCTGAGGACAGTGTTAACCAGGTTGCCAGGTACAATATGTACTCTGCAAAACAGCATCAGTGAAGTCCTGCCTCCATCTACTAAGTAATTTATTTTAAAATCTGTACCTTTTATAGAAACATATAATAACAGTTCTACTGAAAAAGCAAGAAAGGTTCAGAAAGCTGTGTTCTGAACTACATCAAATTGGTGCAAAAATATATTATTTTATGAATTCTTGATCAATAGATTTTATTTATGTCACTTGCTTACTTGCCCACTTAATCAAGATCACAAATAACTTGATGAATCACCTCAAAATCTATATGGATCTGATTTTTGATGACAGCATGGACACCAAACTCCAAAAGCAAAATCTTCAGCGGGCAAAATCTTTACTATAGTGTGGTTTTTGTCATAAATGCATTGTGTGCAAGGTTTTATGACATTCAGACATTGTAAGTCAATCTGAGAAAGAGTGGCCAGTAATAAAGGGTCAGTAAATGCCTTGAAATTGAGTTTAATGAATCTGTGTTGTTACTTTTCTTAAATAACTAACTAAATAAATAATATCCTTGGCATCTTTATGAAACAATAGTAATGACAAATAAAGCTTCTAAAAGGGTATTTCTTAAAATGGATGTTAATACATATTTTTGAGTTTGGAACAATGTGTTTAAACAAGTCTCATTAGTTAAATATTGTGTCAGTCCGTAAATCAGTCATTATCTGAACCGTCTAATCCCAACTGGGGTCGCAGGGGACCGGAGCCTATCCTGGGAATTACGGGCGCAAGGCGGAGACTGACCCTGGCCAGGCCCCAACATACTGCAGGGCACACACACTCACACTTTATGGGGCCAATTTACGAATGCGAATACTGGCAGAGCATGCAACCTCTACACAGAAAGGCCCTACGGCATATAATAATAATACTGATAATAATTTAATATTAATATTAATAATAATAATAATAATCTGTTATATTATTATTATTGTTATTATTATTGTTGTTGTTGTTGTTGTTCTTCTTCTTCTTCTTTCTTCAAGATTCAAGATCTAAGATTCAAGATTCAAGATTCTTTATTTGTCACGTAGCAAATTATACAGGTACAACATGCAGTGAAATGTATCCCCTGATCCGCTTAACTGTGCAATTAGGCAATTTAGAAAAATAACAAAATAGAGATACAAATACAAACTTAAAGAAGGGGGTCAGGGAAATAATACAAAAAAATATATATATATATCTTATATACAATAAGGTACATAAAGTTACATATGCAGACGTATGGAGTACAATTTAATTTTTTTTTAATTCTTCTTCTTCTTCTTTCTTCTTTCTTCTTCTTCTTCTTTTATTATTATTATTATTATTATTATTATTTACTTGATACGGAATCGGAAATACACACGAAACCTGCTGTTTCTTAGAGATCGCGGTCCCCTTAAAGCGCAAAGGGGGCGTGCACCTTCAGTCTTCGCGTGGAGTGACATTGGCGAATCAGATTGCACGGTTTTTTGCTCCTCCTTCTCGAGCGCAGTCAGCAACAATGTGTCGCGCAAAAGCAGCGCGCCGACTGCACCTTTAATTAGCCGCTTAAATATCGGCGCATTTGGGACTTTATCGCGCGTCGTGTATTTTCTGGAGCAGACGCGATGGATTTACACATATTAGACCACAGACTGAGGGTGACGAGTATCAGCAAAAACGGGCTGAAAAACTACACCCACCCGCTAATCAAACTCATATTCCTTAAAAACAGGACGAGGTGAGTTGGTGTCCGTCTTTTCACTCAAGCACCACTGACGTGTTTGCTTAGTAGTTCTCTGGTTTGCTGCTTTTCCTGTGGCTTTGGGCTGCACAATAAATTGTTTCTGCATCGCCATCGCGGTACGAGCATGCGCTGTGGACATATCGCAGGACGATTCAATGTACAGTGCTGAAGCAAATTAAGTCAGACAACACTCAATTGATATAGACGTGAATTGTTCTGCTTCTCACTTTTTATTGCTAATCTACCAGAGAAGTTAGCTTTTTACGTGTTATTTTTTTTATTTTGTATACAGATACACTCACCTACAAAACCTTTATTTCCAAATAGGTCTATTTAAACAATAACTTTTTGAAGCATTGTTATACATTACAGAAAAAGACACATAAAGGAGCAGAAAAGGAGAAAATAAATAGAGAATCAAAACTCGGGCAGAAATACTGTTTGTCCTCACTCACACGTAGGTCTTATCCATAATCATAGCCACCGTGTACAAACTTCTTAATCTTTTGGATTTTATTTGGCTACAGAAATGTTGCTTGTAATAAAGGGCCTTTAACACGCTCTAATGACTTACTTTTACAGACTCTAAGTTGTGATCAAACACAGGAAGTCTTCATGTACTAGTGTGAGTTAAAAATAGCGAAAACTGACTGTTCTTGGTGTGCATATGTGCATAGTATGGAAGTAGCAATATTTAGTTGTAAGTTGTAAGTTTATACTTACATCATGTTGCTAAAATACCCTAAGAACTATAGCAAAGCCAAGCTGTCCCTTACTGTTGTTGAATTTCAAGATGATTTTTTTCGTTTGTTGTTTTTTGCAGGTCTGATGCTGGTTTAAATCACAAATGAAACCTTACATGTGTAAGATGCCTCTTGTTGGTTGATTTGGATCTTTAGAAGGCTTATGGTCATATGTTGGTTGTTGCTGGTTTGTTGGTCAAGATATTGATTTAAACCTAATTTCAGCTTTCCACATCCACATTTGTCTACAGAGACAAAAAACAACCTGTGGATTTTTGTCAAATAGAGCTGTCTGGATTTTATTGAGGTTAATATTTGTGACAGTGAGTGATTATTTGTCATTGTGAACACAGCACAGCACACATTACACCACAATGAAATGTGACCTCTGCATTTGAACCATCCATGAAGGAGTAGTGGGAAGCTGACATGGGCAGCGCCCGGCGAGCAGTGCTTGGAAACGGTACCTTGCTCATGAGTACCTCAGTGGCACCTTTACCGGTCTTGGGATTCGAACCGGCAACATTCCGATCCCGGGGAAAACGCCCTAATCGTTACTCTCGGTGTGCCACATCAAGCTTGTTTTCAACCAAAGTAAATTTTAAGTAAATCCAGCAAATTAAACCACCTGATCAGTTCTTTTTGGCTCTTTTGAATGTTACCTGAAAACAAGATGAATGTATTTAATCCCGGCATGCCCAAAATAATTGCCCAACGTACATTTTTTCTGATGACATAAATGCTTAGTATTGCACTCCCATGACCCATCTTTTTGGACATGTCCTAACACTTATAAAGAGGAACTATTGTGCAACACTAACAATTCAGTTACTGTACTGCATGAAGAATGACTCAATAGGGTAAAAATGAAAGGGGAGAAAAGGCTAATTTTGTGGACGTCAAAAGTGAGAGTGCTCTGGAACATTTGCTGTTATATAAAAGAATGTTGTGTAAAGTTTGTGGTCTGTTTTCTCCTCTAGAACCAGACATTGTAGCATTGTCAGGGAGGGGGGCAATAGCTTTGTCAGGGAGTGGACCAGTATTTGTAGTATGGCTGCACAATATATAGCAAATTTATCGTCATCGCGATATCAACATGCGCAATATACATATCGCGAAAGACTGACTGAACTGCAATAAATGGTGTTTTTGCAAAGCTCTTCATATCAACATATTTGGCCAATCAGATGGAGCCTACTGCCTTATGCCCGCCCCCTAGTAGTCAGCGTCTGGAGTCTATGTTACCAGCAAATCCAAAGCAGAAAAACATTAACACTATAAAGGCTAAGTTTTTACTTACTTATCGCATGTGATATCGCCATCCTAACACTCAACAACATTATCGCATATCGCATGTTTTCCTAATATCGTGCAGCCCTAATTTGTAGTGTGTGTGTATTAAACTATATGTTTGGACTGGAATGCTTATTACAGTGCGTGAACGCGACAAATACATTAGTTACAGGTATGGTGTTAAACTAGCGTGTCATGTTAAATAGCAGATATTTGCAGGTAGATCTGCAGTGTTGGCAAACATGGGAAGCTTTCCTGTGGTCATATAAATGAATTCTGATGAAGGGTAAATTGATGGAAACGCCAGATGGACCACAGCCTGTTAAAGTGCCCCAGCAGACCTTATCTAAAGTATATTTACCAAATAAGATACATGAAATAGAAAAGCACTGATCCTGATATTGTTCCAATACTGACTCAAACATCTGGGCGATCTCAAGAGCAGAATGATCTGTGTGGGTGATCTGTTCCATGAAATGACTTGTTTATGCTACCTGTGTGAATTGGGATGTAATTGATCAGGTTTGTTTGCATTAGTTTATTATTTCATGGTTATATTTTGTTCTCATTTACTCAGTTATGTTATTTATACTAGTTTTAATTCCAAGCCAGATCATTGCTGGTGAACATTTTTATAATGCGTGTTAATTGTGATTTTTTTTTTTTAACCAAGTAGCTAAACTACTTGTTATTTATTTTCATGACAGATAATTCAGCACATTTGAAGTCTTGAGCCACCCCTGTTTTCTTCATATTTAAATTCCAAAGAGCCAGACTTTCTTAAAATTTTCCCCTTAGTTTTGAAGAGCAGTTCTTCCGGCTTCCACAAAGACTTAAAAATTGTGCATAGTACATAGAAAGATGTGCCGATTGAGACCAAAACATTTTGGTATCCAGTCTGTACTTTGTATGCGTTGATACCCAAAGCACAGGTACTTGCATCATTATCGGTCCTTAAAAGAATCATTATCGGATCAGTGCAGCCCTAATGTGTAATATTGATCTAAAAAGCTATGTAATTATGACTGGCACTCTTGTCTAGCATGCTTTTTAAAGTAATTTTAGGCCTTAAAAGCAACAGTACTTTGAATAAGTAGGTATTCATAAAGCAGATTTGCTCAACTTTCTCTCTATCACTTTCTGACTTGCTCTTTCCATCCTCGCTTTCTCTCAGTTCTTTTCTCCACTTCATCACAGTTTTAGGACCTTGCATTTGCAGCTCTGCTGTTGAAAGCCTCTGTAGCACCAACAGGAAGTTCAGCCCCGGGGCTTTAACACATGAACAGGAAGTGTGAGGGGAGGGAGCCCACGCTGAGTTGCATTTCAAAACAGGATTCTGGAGGGCACGGGGCCTGACGGGACGTGCATTCATTCATAGAGAGGAATAAAGTCCAAAGTGCTGTTCTCAAAATGCTTAACTCATTTATTCTATGTTGCATGTAAATATGGTTGTTTGAATGTTCTCACTGTAAAACTGCCGGTTTTATATCCTTGAGTGGTTTTAGTTTCTTTTATTGTCGTAGTCGTACAGCACTTTGGGCCAACTACGGCTGTTTAAATGGACTTTATATATATATTGGACCTAACTTGACCGTTCAGAGCTCATGTGATTTTTTTCTTTCCTACATAGTAAAGTTCAGCTGCAATTTCCTAACACACTGCTTGGCAGCTGTTCACTGTAAATTCACAGTCTACTACTTTTTTTTTTTTTTAATCTGCAAGCTTGCTGTAATTGAAACATTACAATTAATTGATACACATCACTTAAAAAGTAATACAAATGTAAGTAATGCTGTAATTTACTTTCTTGTCTACTTCTGGATTGGTGTGGTGAAATGAGGAACAGGTGGTCTGAATCGGGCCAGCACTCAAAAGGGTAGAAAGCTTTAGGTTGGCTGTATGTTACTGTGTTTGTGAATAAAAGCACAAGATGCTGTAGATTTTTTTTAAAGTAGAGTAATGTACTATGTTATGAAAATATGGTAAAATACTGCAGGCAACTGTAAATTTACAGCGGATATCTATAGCGTAGCTTTGGGACAATGAATCCAATGTGAAGGAACTGATCCGTGCTGTCCAGGGCTCCGTTGCCTGCTTTTGAAGAATTTGGGTCTAGGCCCAAGATGATGTAACCAACCACACACACACACACACACACGCACACACACACACACACTCCCTGGGTTCCCAGAACCTTGCAGAATGGCCAGTCATGTTAAATCAGAAGATTCTCACTGCCAGCTTTGTTTTTCTTGTCTGTTTTATCCAGCAAAATGGCTGGTTGGAAGATCTCTTCATCTCAAAGACAACAGATGTATTCTGAATGTGTGTGTATGTGTGTCTTTCTTTGTGTATGTCTCTCTCTCTCTGGGTCTCTGGCCCATATCCCATGCTGCTTCACTATGGGAAACTCTTAACAGCAATCTGTCATTGTTTTTGTTCAGTCACAGTGTCTGATCTCTTTCTCTCTCTCTCTCTCTCTCTCTCCCCCCCTCTCTCTCCCTCTCATTTCCTCTGTCTAAATCTTTTACAGATGCAAATTCTTCAGTTTGACAGAGACTCCAGAAAATTACACAGTTGTCCTTGATGAAGAAGGATTTAAAGGTAATGCATACTCCATATAAAGCCCGCATACCCCTCTCTCCATTCAGAGAAAGCGACTCTCTTCGTTTTTTGATGCTGTTGTAGCCGGTGTAGCTATTTAAAAAACAATTTTTTGCTGGTTTAATCAGACAGTTTTCTGTACCTGCTGTGGCACTGATTGGACAGAACACACTAACCCTCCCTCACTTCCTTCTGCATGCTCAAACATCAGACATTACACAACATGAAAAAGTTAGAAAATTGCAAATGCAAAAACTGTCATAGCTCAAAATATTATTTTCCCTGCAGCTTATCATATGAGAACTTTCCTTTCATGAATACATTTTGTGCCTGTAACTAATCCCAGAAAGATTTTGCATCTCCCATCCTTATCAGTTTACAAAAATAACTAGAGGGTGTTTAAAGTCTGAACTGTCTCTTTGTCATCTTCTGACTGTTATGACGCTATTGTTCTATCTCTATATTCATCATTGCTTATCTCTCATTTTTACTCTTTACTCTCATTAAACCTGCAAACTGCAAGTGTTATGTGACTTTATTGCATTTTTATAGCTAACAATTAACACTTTATACTGCTGCCTCGCTTTTGCATTGTCATCTTGCATTGCTGCATGATGGAAGTTGTCATAGTTTTTAGCATGAATGTTGATTCTGTTTGTGATCTTAGAACATTTCTACAATATGAAATTTCCTAAGACCACTACTAAAGCGTTCTAAAGTAATAATTATTTGAATGTTCTTCACAGGCAAAACATAATCTCAATTCATCCTTAAATTATTTCATCTAAAGCTTTTGCAAATGGTGTTTAAAATGTTTATTTAAATACAAATATAAGTCTCTTGCAATGCACTCTACTGTGTATTACTTAATAAAAAAAGATTTTCTTTCTCATAAGCCCATATTTTATTCATTACAGAACACAGAACACACATCAAATGTTGAAACCATTTAACAACAGTCTGTAAACGTCTGGGGACTGAGAAGATCAGTTGTCTGATTCTAGTTGAACAATTGTCATAGATGATGCGCCAAATGTCTGGACGGCTGGCAGGCCAGTTCAGTACCCGCACCCTTCTCCTATGTACAAAGCCATGATGTTGTAATTGATGCAGTGTGTGGTTTGGCATTGTCATGTCTTCCCTGAAAGAGACGTTGCCTGGATGGGACATATGTTGCTCTAGAATCTGGATATACCTTTTAGCATTGATGGTGCTTTACCAGATATGCAAGCTGCCCATGCCGTATGCACTAATGCACCTCCATACCATCAGAGATGCTGGCTTTTGTACTGAGCGCTGATAACACGCTGGGTGGTCCTTCTCCTCTTTAGTCCGAATGACACGGCGTCCCTGGTTTCCGAAAAGAATTTCAAATTTAGGTTCGTCTGACCACAGAACAGCTTTCCACTTAGCCACAATCCATTTTAAATGAGCTTTGGCCCAGAGAAGACGTCAGCGCTTCTGGATGATGTTCAAATACAGCTTCTTCTTTGAACGATAGAGTTTTATGTTCAGGATTGTGCTCAGTGACAATGTTTTCTGGAAATATTCCTGAGCCCATTTAGCGATGTCCATTAAAGAATCTTGCCTGTATGGTTTTTTGGTCTTGTCCCTTACACACAGAGACTGCCCATATTTACTTCTGAGAGACGTTGCAACTCTAAGATGCTCATTTAATACCCAGTCATGTTACTGACCTGTTGCCAGTTGTCCAAATTAGTTGCTAATTGTTCCTCCAGCTGTTTTTGGGGTTATTTGTACCACAAACTTTTCCAGCCTCTTATTGCCCCGTCCCAACTTTTGAGACGTTTAGCTGTCATGAAATTCAAAATGAGCTTATATTTTTCATGAATGCCTATATTTATCAGTTTCAACATTTTATATGTTTTCTGTGTTCTGTTATGAATAAAATATGGGTTTAAGAGAATTCCATATCATTGCATTCTGTTTTTATTTATAATTTGCACAACGTCCCAACTTTTTTTGAATTGTGGTTGTATATTCACAACTACAAAGCATTGAATCTTTAATGTTAAATCTTGAACTTAAAGCTGACCATTTTTAGTTTGCCTGCATTCCTCATCCCAAATTGCAATAAAGCAAATTTTAAAGCTGGTCCCCCATCAGATATTAAAAAAACGTTCAACTTCCTGCCAGAGTAAACAGTGTGGTTCATTAGAAGTCGCTTTTACCACAAAATCTGATTGCAGCTTTCTACTGGGAGATCAGAGGGAAGATGAGTAAATTTTGTAGCTGTCAGGTTCGATGATGCTTGCTAAGATGCTTTGTGAGTATTTTGCTGCTTGCTTGTGGGAACGGGGGCAACGTTCTGCTGTACCTTACTTGGTACCTTATGGTCTTCTTTCCTTCCCCGCATCCATTAATCCTTCTTTGTCTTGCCCCACTGTGATCTCTGACCCTTGCCAATTTTCTTTTTGCCTTCCCAACTGTCCCCTTCTTTAGAGCTGCACCCGTCAGAACACCTCCAGGTTGAGTGCTCCACCTGGCTGCCCCTCAACGTCGTCTCCAATGGCAACGCCTCCAGCAGTTCGCAGGCGGTGGGTGTCACCAAGATCGCCAAATCGGTCATCGCACCGCTGGCCGAGCAGCATGTCTCCGTCTTCATGCTCTCCACATATCAAACGGACTTCATTCTGGTAAGGGGTGTCAGCCAAAACTCATCAGCCTTATTCACCAATATCGTCGTTTGACGTTTTTATCTAAAATTTGTTCAGTTAACATTTAAATAGTATACTATTTTACGGCTCTGAAGTGAAAAAACACAATAAGCTAATGTTTTGCACAAACATGCATGAAATAAAGACTGCACTTCAGCCATTGTAAATTGTGTTCTTAAGTAGGGACATATCATACATAAGAAAACATTAAAGAATATCAGAATCTTTGTCAAAACTGCATAAGTGGGTTTTAACAACAGATTTCCTCTCAAGAACGTTGTTGGTTGTTGAATGAGGCCCAATGTTGTCGCAGTCAGTGCCATATAACCCGTTGGAGCCCCCCTTTCCCTTATTGGGCGCTGATCAATCAAGCCAAGGAGCCCACGTGAGCTGCTGTTATTTTGCTTTTGGCTCATACTCAACACAGTAGCGGCACTGACATGGTAGTGACATGATGGTGTGTGTTGTGCTGCTATGAGTGTATAAGACATGGCAACGCAGCTGAATTTTTTATTATACATGTCTGTATGAGAGACATTGAGTAGCTCATAAATGTATATATATATATAATATGTATATGTATGTATAGTCATTGAATAATAAATACACATCACAGTAAAGATCAAACTGGCTCAGTTTGGATCAAGAGGCAAGAAAGACAACCAGAAGGAAAGGTGGAAAAAGGCAGAAACAAGGAAATGGTGCTTAAGGCTATAAACCAGTTATGTTAATCTCAACCGGGGTCACTGGGCGACCGGAGCCTATCCCGGGAACCACAGGCGCAGGCGGGAACTAACCCTGGCCAGGCACCAACACACTGCAAGGCACACACACTTGCGCAATTATGCTCACAGTCTCACCTTACGGGACCAATTTAGAGTTGCCAATTACTCTACATTGCGTGCTTTTGGACTGTGGGAGGAAACCGGAGCCCCCGGCAGAATCCGGGGGAGAGCATGCAAACTCTACACAGAAAGGCCCTACGGTCAACCTGGGGATTGAACCCAGGACCTAACAGCGCTAACCACTGTGCCACCGTGCCGCCCCAAGCACTGTTCAGTGCCGTTAAAAACAAATAAGAACAAGCTTATACCAAAAAAGAGAAAGTAATATTGCACACAAATATTTTTGGGTGGTTTTTAGTGTGCAACAGGAAGAAACTGTCTATGAGGCCAGAGGTCAGCAGGTCAAACTAGTAGCTTATCCAGGCAAGAAGGTTTCTATACATCTCACCTACATAGGCACTAAAGTCCCACGTAACATTACGTTTTTACAAAAATCTGAAGAACAAAAACTGGAATTTTGGGATGAGCGTTATTAAACAACAGGAACTAAAAACTTGCAGTCGTTCCGGAGAACACAATTCGATTTTTACACGACAGTAAAATAACATGATTTAAAGTTCATTTTGTAATATTTAGGGCCCTAAAGCTTATTTTCACAAGAATGTGGTCAAGCATTACAGGTCTTTTGCCCCACCTTTGGATCGACCTGACAGCGAAAACATACTTTTTACAAGAACTTGTACTAATGAGTACCTGACAGAAGGCTGAGTTTCTTTCTTTCTTTGTCATTTCATAATTCAATGCTTATTTATTTCTAGGGATATCTGAATATTTAGATTTTTTATAACTAACCCTAAACCTAGTTGTAGTTTTAATATTTGTTCTTTATTAACATGTTAAGCGGTAATTAGATGGAGAAAAGGCCTCTTTATACTGGAAGGGAACATAAAAATGGCATTTCTGTTTGGGAGGATCCATAAAGGTTTCTTTTTTGATTCCTGACCTGAACTCCGGCCTTTTTGCTCCACCATGTGTGTCTCCATTTAGAGATTACAAGCCAACAGTGTTCAGTGGTGGATAAAGCAGAATGACACTGGCTCCAGCAACAAACAAGTAAAAGGACAGTGGAACTGTGTAATAGGGCTGAGTCAGCAGGCTGATGTCTTTATACGTCATGTATTAACAGAGTTCTGCACTTCCTTTGTCTCCGGTCTTTTTAAAGAGTCACTCTTTCCAAGGTCACTTACGGGATTAAACATGAACGTGCTCTAATAGTGGCTCAGCCTACAAGTCTGCATTATCTTGCATTTAGTCTTGGCTGAATTAACTGGTTTCAAGTGTGTTTGTATGAATCCTCAAGCACTGCTGCTCAGGCACCACACATCATCTGCCCACTGCTCCTTCACGGATGGGTCAAATGCAGAGGTCACATTGCATTCTGGTGCGCTGTGTGTTGCGCTGTGCTCACAATGACAAATAATCACTCACTTCCATTTACTTTGTTAGTTTTCCTTAGATCCCAGGTGTAAAAAAAAAAAACAAAAACCTTAGCATACTTAATTCAAGGTAGTGTTAATGCATAACTATGACTCTGACCCCTCAGGTGCGGGAGAAGGATCTGTCAGTGGTGATTCACACACTGACGGAGGAGTTTAACATCTTCCAGGAGGTGGACGGCGAGTCGGTGCCTGTGCAGTGCCAGGACACGTGCAACGGCCTCCAGCGGAATGGCAAAGAGGGTGAGATACATTATATACATTGTGTTATACTAGTGGTTCATAAACCTTTTATGAAAAGATTTTTTTTGTGCCTCCCTTTCTCCTCACCCAATATTTTGAGCTCCCCTCCCCTTTTAATTGCCATATTTGTGGCTCACCCTGGTGTTTCATTCAAGCATGAACACCTGCTTTTATATACCCAAAACTAGGCAGACATGGTGAGAAGGCACCCTTTTCCTCCCTAATAAACCAGGCATCAGTCAGATAAACATCTGTAACTGTGCATTAAAAAGCAAAAAAGTTACTTTCCAGGTGAGAGCAAAAGTTAAAAGGTGAGCATCTGGTCAAATCGGGGTTGCTGTTGTGAGATGGTCACTCGTAGCTGGTTTCCTTATCATTTATTTACTTTGCAGTCGCGCCCCCCCACTTTGGGAGCCACTGTGTTGCATTAAGTGTGAATTATATAATATAAAATATTTTGATATTGTTGATGTTATTCTCTAAATAATATTATGTGTACCTGTGTGCAGCCCCTCATTCCACAGTTCATCCAGTGTTAATCCCGAAAAACCAGTTCTGTGTGATGAGTTTAGATCCTGATACACTGCCGGGAATCGCCACCACTCTCATAGATGTGCTGTTCTACTCGCACAGGTTAGTTCATCGACATGGTTACAAATGCAAAAATCTGCCTGACCACAGGACAGCAGTGTTGTTTTTGTTTTGAACACTTATCAGCATCACTGTTTGGCTGAGATTAGGGCTGGGCAATTAATATAAAATGAATTGAAGCCAACGTTCAGTACCTCTAACTGACGTAATCTTGCTCATGTTGAATAATTTGATTATATATGAAATTCAGTTTAATTCTGTGAATACTTTCCACACTGTGTGTTCATGGACTGTCTATTAAAACTACTACCACACTGTACCACTTTCCTTCAGTTATTTTAAAATCACAAAGATATGCCCTGTTTCATCAGATAAAATATGCCAAATTTACCAAATTAAGGATATTGACAAACCTCGTCAGTGAGCAATGAGGCTCTAAAAAACCCAAAGCAAAATAATCATTCATTAGTCATAATAAAGGTAAAATGTTCAGTTAATCATGCATCATATTGCCGAGCCCTTTTTGAGTAGGGCTAAATTAACACTGGTACTGAACAGCAGAGTGTCGTACCACATCCGGCGGTGGAAAAGCCCCTTAACTGGACGCCACACTCCCCCAACAGCTTACACAGAAGAAATCAGTAAAATGCATAGATATTTATAGTAGCGTGACACACATATTAACATGCAGCTCTGTGTGTCCACAAATAGGATGTTGTCAGTGCTGCTAAAATCTGATTTCTTGGGAAGAAGAACTTTCCATCTTTACTGCTTTTCGTTTCATCATTCGACGATCCCTCCTGCTCAATTTGCAGCACTTTTGTAACAACAACACTGACACACACACGTTACTATTACCTCACATTCTTGGTGTCTATAGCTGTTCCTTGTTTCAGTCTCAAACTGTTCAGTGCTTCTAAAAAAAAGTTTGGTGTAACAGTAATGTTAATGTGTCATCGGAAGAAGGTCTGACTGAGAGTGTGTGTTTTCTTTCTACAGCAATGTTGTTTTCCATTACAGGATGTGCCTAATATGGTTTGCAGTGAATGTAATGCTTGAGTCAATTCTGGAAGGTGGAATTAGATGTAGTCTTAGTGTTTTGATGATTAGTGTAGGTCACATTTTAGTAATTTTAATCATTTTAGTCAGCAAAAAGTAGTTACTTGAATTATTATTTTTAGACAACTTTGTGTTATTCAGTTTCAGACAGAAGAGTGTAAATATTGCTTATACGGAGATGGAGAACTTAACCCAGCCTACGTTGATCTGGCTAATACAGGCTTTTGTATGCGAGAATAAAAATTGATTAGAGGGTAAGTGCTCTCAAGCTTATTTGCCATTTAAGTTAAAACAACCAACAGCTCTGTAACATTGACTAGCAGATTTACATATGCTACTAGCAGGACTTATCACTTCATTTAGCAGTTAACAAACTTGCCATGTCATGAAAAGTTGGTAACGTAACGGTTAAAGGGTTGGACCTAGTTGATCAGAGGGTCGCCGGTTCCCAGACTGGTAAAGGTACCACTGAAGGAAACTGGCCAGGAATTAAAACTCCCCTCAACGTCCAGTAGAATAATCATTATATACAATAATCCATGTCACAAATAATAGCAGGTCGCCGGTTTAAGTCCTGGTCCGGTAAAGGTACCATTGAGGTTCTCAAACAAGGTACCGTCCCCTGCACTGCTTCTTGGGTGCTGCTAAAGCTGCCCACTGCTCCTTCACAGATGGGTCAGATGCAGGTGTCAGATTTCTTTGTGGTGCTGAGATGTGTTCACAATGACAAATAATGACTCACTGAAATTAAGTTAAATTCAAATAATCACCATCACAGCGTGCAGTTGTTAGCTAACGGTTAGGGGGTTTGTTCTGTGATGGGAGGGTTGCCGATTTGAATCCCAGACCGTAAATGTACCACTGAGGTACTCATGAGCAAGGTACCATCCCGAAGCAGCGCTCCCAGTGTCAGCTGCACACAAATCTAGCTGTTTTTTTTTTTTTGTCCAAGCTTTGCTTTGAGGCCATGTTGTCACTTGCTATTTATATTTTACCACTGGGTTGTGGGTTTATGACTTCATCGTCTGTATAGTTGGGATTCCATCTGCACACATCCCTCAACCAGTTTAGCCAATGACGGGGCTGCATTGCTTAATTTGAACAGATTAAACCAAATCGACATTAGATACATTGGGAATGTCAAACAAGTTGGCATTTTAGCCCTGTCTTTCGTCATTAAAGGAAACAAAAACACTTTCCATCGGAGCTTTATTATTGTAGATCTCTTGTATAAAAATGGTCTTATTCATGAAAACAAAAAAATTTTAACAGCATTTTTCTTCTTAATTTTTAAACAAAATTAACACTGTGTGATGCAAATTAACTTGACTGTTATCTTTCATTGTTTGCCTCAACTGATGACACCATTTGCTGTCCTTTATAATATTACACCTCTCTCTTAAACTTTCTGCCAGAAGTCTGGACCATCTGGAAATGCTTTTCATTTCATTTCAGGACATACCTCCCTTTTTAGTAACAATTTGTTTAAATATAAAAAAAAATGTGTTTATAAGTGTTTTTATATCAGGCTTTTATTTTACTTTGTTGTGCTAGAAAATGATCTTTTTTATGATATCATGCTCACATTGGCTTATTGTGGGAATGATATTAGCACCAGGCAAATGGGTTGGCATTTTTTAAATTTGCCTTTCACCAACATTTTTGTGTGTGTTTATCTGCAGTTCCGAGCATGACGACAGTGTGGCTGATGAGCTGGAGTCTATAAAGTTCTTCTCCTTCTCTCTGATTGATGGCTATGTGTCTTTAGTGATGGATACGGAAGCTCAGAGACAGTAAGAGTCTGATCCCACAGGCTGGTGTGTCATAACTTTGTGTGTGTGTTCATATTTTTGTGGAATATCAGATTCCTCAATCCTGTAAAAGTTTGGGTCCTGTTGGTATCTTTGATCATAATTTTGATAAATGTTGATGGAATTTTAAAAACTCTTGCTTTTCTGTTCTGAATTCAATAGGCAAAACAAAGTGACTATATTATTATAAAATATTTTAAACATGTAGTTACAATATCTGGTTAAATTAGTAATGATCACAAACAAAATTTCTCTATTAAAGACTCTGGGCAACAGTAAAATATTGATTTAGGACCTAATTCAACAACAGTGGTCTGTTTTTGTAATTACAAGTTACAAAGAATGTTTTAAAAGCCTCCCTTTGCAAGGACATGGTCATGAAGTCGCAAACGAAGCTGGCTTATCAGTTTTGGTGTTTTCAGGGTATTATACCTATACATTTAATGAGTGACAAACAATGTAATAATTACTTGGTTGCAAATTTAATTCTGAATGCGGCAGTCAAGTAATTTTGAAAACCTTATTTGACCTACTGCGTAAATAGAAATATACACTCTTATGCAAAAGTTTGGGCACCCCTGATAAAAATAACTGTATTAATTCATAACTTGCTAAGCTTGAGAGGCAGCAACTTAATTTTAACATATTTGATAACTTAGGGAAATAGCAACAATTCAGTAGTGAAATATCTTTTATTGGGCCAACAGAAACAATGTAATGTTCGTTTAAACAAAAATAGGCAGGTGCATAAATTTTGGCACCCCAAAGGAATAATCCCATTAATATTTCGTAGAGCCTCCTTTTGCTGAAATAACAGCCTGTAGATGTCTCCTATAACCACTCACAAGTCCCTGAATTCTGGCTGGTGGTATTTCGGACCATTCTTCCATACAAAAAGACTCCAGTTCAGTCAGGTTTGATGGCTTCTGAGCATGGACAGCCTGCTTCAACTCAATCCATTCATTTTAAGCGATGTTCAGGTCTGGGGACTGGGATGGCCATTCAAGAACATTGTACTTGTGCCTCTGCATAAATTCCTTAATAGATTTTGAGCGGTGCTTTGGATCATTGTCGTGCTGAAACATCCAACCCTGGCGTAACTTCAACTTTGTGACTGACTCTAGAACATTCTTTTCAAGAATCTGCTGATATTGGGTGGAACCCATGCGGCCCTCAACTTTAACAAGGTTTCCAATACCTGTGCTAGCCACACAGCCCCATAACATGATGGACCCTCCACCAAATTTTACTGTTGGCAACAAGGTCTTCTCCTGGAATGCTGTTTATTTTTTTCACCATGCATAGCACCTCTGGTTATGACCAAATAACTCTATCTTAGAATGAAAGGAAAGGTGTACAAGACAGTAGTGAGACCAGCCATGTTGTATGGTTTGGAGACAGTGCCAATGAGGAAAAGACAGGAGGCAGAACTGGAGGTTGCAGAGCTCAAGATGTTGAGGTTCTCTTTGGGGGTGACGAGGATGGATAGGATCAGGAATGAGTTCATCAGAGGGACAGCTCATGTTAGATGTTTTGGAGATAAAGTCAGAGAGGCCAGACTGAGATGGTTTGGACATGTCCAGAGTAGAGACAATGATTACATAGGATGCTGAGGCTGGAGCCACCAGGCAGGAGGCTGAGAGGAAGACCAAAAAGGAGGTTTATGGATGTGGTGAAAGAGGACATGAAGTTAGTTGGTGTGAGGGTAGAGGACGCAGAGGATAGGAGTAAATGGAGACAGATGATTCTCTGTGGCGACCCCTGAAGGGAAAAGAAGTCTCATCTGTCCACAGTATTTTTTTCCAGAATATTTCTGGCTTGTCCAGATGCTCTTTTGCATACCTCATGCGGCTCTTCTTTTTGCGCATCACCCTTCCACTGAGCTGTTCCTGGTGCAAAGTGCGCTGGACTGTACAATGACACCATCAGCACCCAGATGTTGTTGTAGCTCTCTGGAGGTGGTCTGTGGTTTGTCTGTGACAATTCTAACCAGTCTTCACCTGTGCCTTTGAGATATTTTTCTTGGCCTATGACATCTTCTCTTCACAAGGACTGTTCCTGTGGCCTTCCATTTCCTAACTACATTTCTGACTGTTGAGGCAGACAGTCCAAACCTTTGTGATAATCTTTTGTACCCCTTCTCCTAATTCATAAAAATGCATTATCTTGGTTTTTAAGTCAGTAGAGAGTTCTTCAAAGGTTCCCATGTTGCCACTCTCTAAGAGGAAACCAAGGACAAGTACCACTAGCAATTTATATATGTTAAACCATTTTTTTTTGATTGGTTGCAGCTGCCTTTGTAGTTTAAAGTCTAATGAGCTAATCAAAGCAATTTAGTGCTGCAAACTGTCAGTATTAAATGACTGCAGGTCTTCAAAGTAATGCAAGTGAGAGGGTGCCCAAACTTTTGCACATCCCATTTTTCAAACTTTATTTTATTTCATACAGCTCAATAATGCTACATTGAGAATTTTGGCCTGATAAACGTCCCCTTGTCTATATATCTCTAGGAAAAAAAACATCTTGCTCTGATCTTCTCTTATGAAGACATAGCTAATTATCATGCAACCTTGGAGGGGTGCCCAAACTTTTGCATAAGACTGTATACACTTAATTTGGTTTGCTGTATATAATTACATAATATCACAGACTGGTGTTTGTGTCTCTCTGTGTGTTTGTGTCTCTCTGTGTGTTTGTGTGTGTGCGTTTTACAGATTTCCTGCTGATCTGCTGTTCACAAGCTCGTCCGGTGAGCTCTGGAGGATGGTGAGAATCGGAGGACAGCCTCTGGGCTTTGGTCAGTCTTCACACCTTTATATTTTCCAGACTCTCTGCTTTTAGCTTCTGTTTGCCCTTGAAATTGTTAAACTGGTTTACGAGGCGGTTGGGGATGAGCGGCAGCACTCAAAACACTCCATAAAAGTGAGTCACAGTTTAGCAGGCAGACATCACATTAGGTAGTGATTACTCGCTGTCGAACTTTGACACGGCGTCTTCCGTGCGCTGGAGTCTGGCCTGGCCGCGTGTGGTTGCTGGCTTTTTGTTTCTGGGTTACCGAATAACAGACCGAACAAATGCAGTAGAGAACTGTCTGTGCAAACTGTAAATCGTTAACTTGACATCATCTCTCCTACATTTTCACTTTCCCTCTTTATTGCACTCTCTCTTTCTCTATATCTTTCTCTGCCTCTTTCTTTCTTTCTCTCTTTTTTCTTTCTTTCTTTCTTTCTGTCTGTTGCTTCCTTTCTCTCTATCCTTCTCTTTCTTTCTCTCTCAATCTTTCTTTCTCTGCCCCTCTCTTTGTTTTTTCTCTCGTTCTCTACTTCTCTTTGTCTCTCTCTCGCCTTTTCACAGACGAGTGTGGAATTGTAGCTCAGATTTCTCAGCCTCTAGCGGACAGCGATATCTCCGCGTACTACATCAGTACCTTCAGCTTTGATCATGCCTTGGTAAGTGACACCTCTCTCTCTCTCTCTTTCTTTTCTGCGTTCTTACTTTCAGTCATGTATCTTTATACACACCTTTGGGGAAACCCGTGACAGAAATGATTTTATTACATCAATCACACAGTTTCTGTTTTTGCATCCATGGAAACATAAAATTGTCTTGTTTTCTTCCACAGTTAGTCCTTTTCTTTTGTGTTGTTTTCCCCTAAGCTGTCTGTTCCATTTCATTTTAGATTGTATTTTTGGCCAATTAATTCAACAGTCTTTGTAAATACAGAACACAGTTTTTTTATTCAGTTATAAATAAGCAAACAGACTCGTTGA
Source organism: Distichodus sexfasciatus (assembly GCA_032718565.1). Classification (NCBI taxonomy): domain Eukaryota; kingdom Metazoa; phylum Chordata; class Actinopteri; order Characiformes; family Distichodontidae; genus Distichodus; species Distichodus sexfasciatus. The sequence continues at coordinate 2,562,372 of JAVGVS010000044.1, forward strand.
TGAGTCATTTGAAAACTTTTTAACAGAAATAATAAGGTTAGGTTTGAATGTAGACGCTCCTGGACAGTCTATGACCTTGTTGTTACGAGGCCTTGCACTTTGTGACCTTGCTCCCGGCCGTTGTGAAACATCTTTGGAAACATCATCCTGTTCATTAAAGTTGTGTAATGCTACTGAGAGGAAGCCAATCACGTCTATAAACACTTCCAATGTTGCATTTAACGAGACTCCGCCTGCCATCTGCTGATCTCTGACATCCCTCCTGCAAGGCAAGACCTGGGTCAGACAAGTTGTTCCTGCAAATGCAGAGGCCACATTTGGTTGTGGTGCACTGTGTTCACAATGTGTTCAGAACGACACTCACTTAAAGCATCTGCCAAGTGTAATGTAATGTATCGTTGCAAACTTTGTGATATCAGGAGACATCCAATTGTTGCTCATTTAATTGATATGATGTTGTATCATAATGTGATTTTGGTCCTCCTGGCAAAACCCAAACTAAACATTCATGTACAGCTTTCATTTCATCCCAACTTCCAGACGCAACATCCACAAAACATTTTACCAGAAATTTATTTATTTATTTATTTATTTACATATTTTCTCTCCAGGTGCCAGAAGAGGACATAGTGAGCGTAACGGACATGCTCCAGGACCAGAGGAAAGATGCCGGTTGCTGAATTGGCCAAATTGCTAGAAGGAGAGCTTGGACCTTAGTGTGAGATCGGTGCAGACAACTAGCACTACAACCAGAAAAGTATTAAACTCAAACCCGGTTGCTATGACCACTAAAAGTGCTTCCATGACAACGCTTGTGTGCTAAAACGTACTGCTGTGAATGGAAAGGCTTATTGTGAAAGTTTTGGTGGTGAAACACACTAATATTATATTAATGTTAACGTAGCGATTTTCCAGAATGCAAACCTTAGCGGAGAAAGAAAAAGTTTCCTGGAAACTTTTAGAGTTTTAGTTAGAGTAGGAGGTGCTTCTGATCATGGAATGACTGCCTTTGAGTGAGTGACGCTCGTATGCAATTAATGCGTCAGTGGGTCTTTTGAAGTTGACGCCGTCCCTTAACCTCACGTTAGCAGGTTCAATTTGACAGATTTCCCCTTCAGCTTCTCAATAATTTTGACAGCTTTTTGGGCTGATGCAAGACATGCTGTCGGTGATGTGTTCGTCTTCCAGTATTGCCAAAAATAAATGTTGTATGATTGTCATCATTTGGAGTTAACATGTAGCATCAAACTGACTCCCCTAAATCAAAAATTGGGATGCACAAAATGGTCATCCATAAAAGAAGAGTTACTGAAATTGTGTTTTTCTCATAGAATAGGAATTTGGGGTCGGATATGAGAACATTAAGAACTTTTCCTACTTTGACTTCACAATAACAGGAGAATGAAATCCGTGTTACTGCTCATCTGACTTCCTTATGCAAGAGTTTGTGCAGAATTTTGGATCAGGTATTCATGTGCCCTCAGTTTTAAGAGGTGGAATTATACCCCGCTGCAGTCTCCTATTTTTATGCTTTTGACTCTGTTTCAGTGGACTGGAGACAAACCAGCTGTTGGCTGATAAGACTTGTCTGCCTTTTGCTGATAATCAGCCTCTTGTGGCCTTCAGTGCCTGTTTTCCACTTTAAAACCAGGCCGTTTTAAGGACTTATACTCTGCTTTTGTAGCTTTGCAGACGTGCACATATCTAAGAGCCACAGGTTGATTTCAGACTATTGTACACATGTCTAATCCACATTAATCTGATGTTGGTGTGGCCTCTTTGCCAGTTAAAAAGCTAAATCTGCCTAGAAATGTGGACGGCTCTACAAATGAATTGAGACTAACAGGGACATGTGCTAATTTGTCTTAATTCATTTGTAGCCTTTACATTGACGTGGCCCTTTATCCAAGTGAAAGCACACTATTTTTTTTCCTTCTTTTTTTTAAGTGCTTAATATTCTGTGTTTAGTTAGCCAATTTAGGTATACTGGGACAATAATATAAAAATAATATATACTTAACATCTGTCGTTGATTGTGTCATGTATTTGTTTACAAATTGGGAATTTTGAAATGCATTGTAAAAGAAGCAAAACTATGGAGAGAATTTAGTGTCAGTATTATCGAATAAATATCACACCATTCACCAATATATTTCTTGATTCAGCAACGAATGTAACAAGATTCACAAAGATAATTTATGACTTACAAGTAAATGTAACACCATTCGCAAATGCATTTCTCGACTCAAAAAAATGTTACACAATGCACAAATGTCAGTGTGGTTACATTTATTCACAAACCGATAAACCTGCATTTACAAACCACCGTATATATTTGTGAATACCCCTACATTTATTTGTGGATTTTTGACAACTCCCTGACAGCGCTCCATGCACAAATGTGTTTTTTGAAAAAGGTAGCCTATCATATGTCTCCAAAGTTTACAGTCAATCACATCAACTGAAGTTCGAAAGTATGATTTAATGTTGACAACATTGCGCTACATTCGCGCATTGTAGTGGTCCCTTGGAAGGAATTATATAAACTTTTTAGACATATGATAAGCTGCCTTTTAAAAAGACACATTTGTGCATCGAGCGCTGTCAGGGAAGTCTCAAAAATCCACAAATAAATGTAGGGGTATTCACAAATAAAGTATATATGGTGGTTTGTAAATGCAGGTTTATCGGTTTGTGAATAAATGTAACCGCACTGACATTTGTGCATCGTGTAACATTTTTTTGAGTCGAGAAATGCATTTGTGAATGGTGTTACATTTATTTGTAAGTCATAAATTATCTTTGTGAATCTTGTTACATTCGTTGCTGAATCAAGAAATATATTTGTGAATGGTGTGATATTTATTCAATAATATTGACACTAAATTCTCTCCATACAAAACTATTACCAATCATTTATTCAAAAAGTTTATTGTGAGGATGGGTTGTACGTTCATCATTTTATAATTTGTTGTTTTTTTCTGTACGGCTGTACTCAAATACAATTTTGTTCACTATATGACTGGATTTTTTTTTGGTTTCCCCCCCACGTCTACTGACTAATCCAGGATTTTAATCGAGTGTTTCAAAAGAGTTTTCATTTTCTGTGGTTATATCAGCACAACTTGTGGTTTATTCATAACTGATGCTTGTTCAATTAAATTGTAACTTTGAAACATTCTTACATTTTTCTGTTTTTAATATGACCTAAAATGCCTGGAGCTTCAGGTACGGTGTGTGTGAGCTTTAAACTAATATTTAATGATATTTGAGCCCTTCAAAATAAGTTTAATTACTTGAAGGTTAGGATGATAAATATTTAAACTTGGCCACTTTCTTGAGTGATTTTCTTGTGTCAGCATTTGATGTGATACTCTGTAAAACCTCAAAAAACATTGCTGCCCTATCATGTGAAAAGATCAGCCGTTATCAGCAAACCTGCAACTGAACTGTGTTAAAAAAGAAAAAAATCGGAAAAAAAAAACCAGAACCTCTAAAGGAAATCTACACTGTTACTTGTGTGAGTTAAGTCCTAAAATATATTTTTATGCACATTGAATTTACAAATGAATTCACTTTTTTAACCTTATTCTTCAAGGGGGAAACTCTTAGATACTTCTTAAATTCCTTAGTAAATTAAGAAAACATTTTCACTACTTCTATTGAGTGCTGCAAAGAAGCATGTAAGCAGAATGCAGATTTGTTATTTGACATTACATGTATAAAAAAACAAAACTGAAATTTGACTTTTTCAACAGCCCATTGAAATCTAGCAAATAATTTTAGGTTAGAATAAAATTCATTGATAACAAATAATGCATTTTTTACATAATATTTTCCATAGTTATTACCATCTTACATTAAAAAATGGAAAAGAACTGAAACTGATCAACTGAAAATTAAGAAAAACTGAAGGTTTGTCAAATTTTGAACCAATTTGGACACATTTTGGCCTATAAAATGAACTGCGTTTGGCCTTTCTGGGAGAGAGCTGTATTTCCCACAATCCCCTGCGCGGGACCCCCTCCTGGTCACAATAATGCGATAAACGCGCTTCACGGAATAAACACTGAAAAGATCAAGTAAACTTCTGTATTGTGAGTAGAACGATGGTTGCTTTTGTTGTTTATCAGCTTAAAGTTTTGTCTGTAATAAATGGGAAGATTTGACTAAACTGGAACGCTTTACTGAATGTTACACTTCCCTGTGACAGTCGCGAGTGCCCACAAACAGCGCGTTTTCATCACGAAAAATATCATTTATGCATTTTTACGCAATAACTTCAGCTTTTGTGCACAGGATTACTGACGAATATTTTCACACACAGAGGAATCAGTACAATATAATTGTTGTCTGAATTTCCAAGAGAGAAATGCGTTTCTGCTCTGGCTCTGTCGTGCTGGCCCCAGCTCTGACTCCTCCATTGTGTGACTGCGGCAACTCACGTTAAACGGAAGTTTACTTAGAGTCTTTGGTTGCGTATTCTGAAGGGGTTCCGGTAATGAATATAATTGCCGTAATTCATTAGAGAGAGGATAAACATGTGAAACATAAAAACTACTGTCAACCCAGGATCTTCTAGCGCTACCCACTGCGTCACTATGCTGCCCTGCATGTTGGATAATTCCCATGTAAATCTGCAGAATCGGCAGCCATTTACATACAAATTTTGATGGTAATAAAAGCATATTGCATAATGATGGTCAGAATTTATTGAAAGTAACCCCTCCTGGTCCATAACCATCTTTTTGGCACGCTTTGTTCTTGAAGCTACTGATGTTCGCTGCCTATGCCTTGTTTATGATTTACTTGGTTGCATGTTACCGACCATTGGATCATTCAGCAACCGAAGAAATTTGTTGTTAAAACCCACTTGCACAGGTTTCACAAAGATTTTGCCATTCGCCTGTTTGTTTTTTTAAGACTTCTTCCTAGGTGAGAACAAAATCTAAAACTGCTGAAGAGTACACAGATTTTATTGCATCCAATATTAGCTTATTGGGCTTTCTTCAATTCTACAGTTGTATATACTATTATATATTATATTCAGTACTGCTTAAATGGCCTTACTTAAGAACAAATTTAAGAAACTAATATTGGTGAATGAGCTCCTTTGTTTTTGTAGCTGCTTATGACTTTTTATGATTTGCTTGGTTGTATGGTTGGGGTCATACTGCAGAATGAATGTGGTTATGTAACAGATGCCTTGCAGTTAGTGGGTTTTCTTCCAAACTACATCACATCTCCACCGTCAGATGTTTCACAGTCAGATATTTCTCGTTTTGACTGTCTTCACAGCCCTTGCTACCAGTTCCTTGGTGATTTAGAGTTCAGCAACTTTATAGCAGTTGGGGGAATAACATTTCTTAGTCTATATGTGCCTGTAGCAATAGTTGTGTAACATCTGGGTCATGTCTAACTATTTTTTACATAGAATTGTTTTGACTGTGCAACTCATTTGAAGATCATGGCCTATAGTTGTATCTAAACACACACATATATATATATATATATATATATATATATATATATATATATATATATGTGTGTGTGTGTGTGTGTGTTTAGATACAACTATCCTGTAGCTCCATCCACTTTGCTGGAAATGTTTAGATATGTAGGTTGGTGTGTTCAGGATTTTATTTTTGCTTTTTGCATGTTTAGTGTTGAGAAAGCATCGTCTCCTTTGAGAGGGAAGCATCTGCTGATGAATGTGGTTATGCAGATGAAGATTAATCATACAGTTTGCATTACAATTTTTGAGCACATTGTTGACTTATTCCTCTTGTTCCCATTAGCTTTCACTCATTGTTAACCACTTTTCTTGAGGTTTTAAAGGTGTATTTAAAGGTGCAGGCAATAGTTCTACCAATTTGAGATCTGGTATGAATGCATCTGATAAAAAAAGTTTTATTTTAAGGATATCATTTTCAACAGCAAACCGTTAAATATATATATTAAAAAAAAACACTTTTAAATTATAATGTAGCCTGAATGTTCATCTTATGTGAGTATGCTGTTGAAAACGTCTTAATTATGTTCTTTTTTTTCTAGCTACTCTAAGTTGTCAATTTCTCCTTTGATTCACTCATCTAAGAACAAGCAGTTTGATAAGAAACTGGGAACTTCTGAACAAGGAGTAAAGCCATTGAAACTTTTAGAAGAATGTCCTTCATGCTGTTATATGGTAGCTCATATTCTATTAATAATAACATTTTACGAAATCTAGGTGTGGACCCTATGATAAGACTAGGGAATCACTCCACCAAAATATTTTTTTTATCAGTAAACCATCTGAAATTCAGTTGCATTTTTTACATACTGACTGCCGAGTAATCTTTAATCCAGACATCAAAAAGTGACAGACCGTCTGTCAGTCAGGTTATTTCTGTCTCCCTCCTGACTGATGCATCTGGAAATTCAGTGCTAACATTTATGAGAACGTTTTTTATGTTCTAATTTAATATCAATGGTGATAATCACTCACCGTCATGGACTTAACCTTAAGTAATATTGTAACTAATTGATGGCAAAAAGTAGCTAACTACATCACAACTTATTCACAGTTTCTTGCTTCCATCTTGGCCAAGGCGGACTCCGTCCTCCGACTCCATCTCGCAGCTGCCAACAGCCTCAAAGTCAAAGTCAAAGTCAACTTTATTGTCATCTCTGCTATATACTGTACAGATACATAGAGAGACGAGACGACGTGGCTCCAGGTTATTTCCAGTGCAAACAAACAAAGAACAGTAGAACAGAGAATAAATAGGCAGTGGCACGACTAGGGACATGGAATAAACAATAAATAAGTAAAAATACACATTAAACAATATACATTTTAGACCAGACAATATACAATATACATTTTAGACTAGACAGGGAATTTTTTATTTTTTTTTATTAATATATATATATAATTAGAGGCCTGGGCACGGAGTCAGTTTCCACTTCTGTTTTGTCACGCTAGATCAGTCTTTGAAATAAAAAGTTGTTACTTTTAAAGCTGTTATTAAGTTAAGTAGTGTCACTATTTGTATACATTGAATATAAAATTATAAATGTGTACTGTGGGGATTTCTCTGCAGGACTTCTGTTTCCTGCAGTTAAGCTACAACCTTTTGACTTGTTTATTCACAAGACCAAGTGGAAGTTGCATGATTTTTTTAATATTTCCAGCAGGAAAGCCATAAAAGGTCTCTCACACTGGACTTCCCATCAGTCTTTCGACCCTGTGCTGAGTATAAATTTCCCTACTAATGCAACCCCCCTGCATCATCAACCAAAGAATGTGATGGAAAAGAATGAGTCAAGACCAGTTTAACAGAACTATGTTATAATATAGCTGTGGTCAGGGATTCAGAAAAGAAGAAAGGCTTCCCTATGATCTGTTGGTATTTTGACTTTTTAGGGAAACCTCCCTTTAAAGGGAGACCTGTAGTCGTGCCTCTTACAGCTGTAACAACATTGAATGTCAGGTAGTTTCTCTTTAAGGTAATTTCTCTTTACTGGTCCAGGGCAACTGACACTTAACACTCTTTGATGTAACACAGCTACAATCCGAAACGCAGAAGGTATTTTTAATATTTTCGTCAGAGATCTACTTCTGCACTTGAAACACATGAATATGAAGGCAACATAATACATAGAAACTGTTTAAAGCATCAATATTATAAAATTAAAACCAATATTAAAAGTGCCAGAGCTTTAGATTAGTGGCACTAGCAATGCATTCTTAGTTGACCTAAGGACTTGTTATAAAAACTTTATAGAAAAATGATAATATAGTAAATGCTTATTATTACACAAGTAGTGCATTTGACCGTAGATTTCAGAATTAGGATTAGAATAGGTGCCGAAAGTCATGGCCATATAATAGAGCAGGCACAACTTAAAATTTTGTGAAAACAAAAATGGTTCATGGGTCCAACCCTTCAGTGAATGATTCTAGCAAAATATTCAATATATGTTAAATATATCTCTGAGGCTGTGTAAGAAATGTAATTCACTCTGGATAAGAACATCTGATAAAAGCTGTACAAATCTGACAAATGCTACTTGCTACAAACAAAACATTTAAACACAAGTAGATATGAGATGTTTTACTTATTTAAATATTATCTGGATGTGTGCTATGATAAAATGTGGAATTCATCCAGATAATGAAGATGTGACGTTATATGGTATTTATGCACTGTATTTGCGTATAAAAACCATATGACTTAATTGGAGGCATGAGATTTTAGTTAATGTCATATCATATAATAATTCCACACAGAAACAAGAGACAGCTGAACGTGTCAGCATGGCTGATATGGTATTAAAACTTCATAGACAATTGGGGAAATATTTTGACACCGGTCTTCAGAGGCCACACTACAGTGGAAAGTCCCTATGCCTAATATCTGCTTCCACAAGAAAAGTGAGTAGACCCTTTGGGGGTGAATTATTTGCAGTGGGCCTGCCAGTTTTGCATTTCAAGCCCTCGGCCTGTTATCAAACTCACACTTGCCGCAGACAAACGCAACATGTTTGTCATACAATGTAAATGCAAGAATGTACTGCATCTCCGTAAGGTCATGAGGCTATGAGTGGTAGATGACAGCAGTGAGAACCATGAGGCCAGAAGTGTGACAGCATGAATGAATACATATCTTGTGGGTAGAGCTTCGAAGGAAATAGTATTGGTCACTCAATAATGCAGAAAGTCTAATTAAAACTCATAACATCCTACATTCTAATATCATTCAAGCACTCTGCTGCATTTATCAGAAAGCCAGGTTTGTTGCATTTCAGACAAACCTCTTCCAACCCCCATTTTTCTTCAGAAGCCAAAATCATGTTCCGGATATAGTCCTGATATCTGCCACTGTATCAGTACACTCTATCTGATAATAACCACAGAGGAAAGAAAACTTGTAGGTTCCAACATTATGACACAAAGTATTTTAACAGTGAATCTTCCAAATTTCTTGCATCACACACAGCATTGCACTTTTGGGTTGCTATGTGTGACCGTATTTTTGTGATGCCGATAATCATACTTCCTAGAATGACTAGTGTGACTACGCTCCGCCGGGCTATAAATAACGGTTTCATTCTACACTTCATCATACACATAGACTTCCTTCGAGTGGACTGAGTCTTGACAACTGCTTGTCAACTGCTTAAAAGTTGCCCTCATGAGATCAACGACAGGTAAGGACACCATATATACTGTAAATGCCACGATAGATAGATAGATAGATAGATAGATAGATAGATAGATAGATATAGATATAGATATAGATAGATATAGAACATAAGCAATTATTTGCAATTTTCTTTTTTTCTAGGAAAACTGAAATTGTCCATCTGTTTGGTGATGGTGAGCCTCTACGTTGCTGCAGCAGCTCACATTGCAGCTCCATGCAGCATGGTGCGTTTGGTGAAATATCTGGAGAATGAGTTCAGTATCACCATGAAGATATATGTGAGTACTGCAGGTACAAAAAACACGTTATGGGTCATACAGACATAGAATACAGACATGATTATCATGCATGTCCCATATGAGAAAATGAGGCTTGCAATGTCTGTAACATCTGTGCATGTATAATGATAAACAATGGTCTTCAAAAATGCAGAATATATCTTTTTTAAAAGGTGTGATAATATAACGCGGGCAGTAAAGGCTTGTTCTAAAGGATGCTCTGATAAATCAATGTTCTAATTCGGCAAATTTTGTTCGTAATTTTATTATGAGAGCTAGGTAAATTGGTAATTGGTTTGTTCACCTGTCTCTATTTTTCTGCCCGAACAGCATCAAGTAAATGGACAAGATGTTAGGCCTTGGCCAAAGCATTTCCCACAGCTCCACTTAGACAAGAGTTTACCAGCTGACCAACAGAATAATTCTGTCGTTTGTGGACTCAACTTTATGGAACAAGCCCTTCTTCTGATTAAGAAGCACCTGACTCACAGCAACGATCAGCTGAGTAATTATTTGACCAGTGACAGTCATTCTGTGAGCAATTTGAAGTGGTGTGTGAAACATGCATTTAATAAAGACTGCAAACATCACCTGCAATTTGACTTCCCTGACTCGCACTACCAGCGTAAACAGTGGGGTCTGGCCTTCTTGCAGTTATCCATTGATTACTTTCAAATTCTTGAACATTTGCTGAAAGAATAATTCCCTAACCAAACAGGGTAAATCTATAGAAAATTTTGAAGTGTTCTGTATGCATGTTTGTATGTATGTTTTAATAATTCTCAAATGGATTATTTATGTAATTTATTTTTCTATTTATATTTAATAATAAACTAAATATTTTGTAATTGTGTTAATGTTGTATTTTTTTCTAAAGACAACTCTGAGACTTCAACTTTACATAAGTTGTTGTTCGAGAATCAGGTGCACAGCCCAAAACTTTTTAATTGAAGTGTACAATCTCTTGGGAAAGCTGTAATTAATCAGCCTGTCACATATGCAAATGCAGTAACTTGGTGCTTGTTAATTTTCTCATTTTGATTGCTGTACGTAATCATGATGATTAATTGTTCTGAGAGTGAAAGATTCAACTTTTGAGCGTATAATTTGGATTTCATTAGATCAAGAATTTTGAATGAGTCAACTAGGGACACTAGTGATTTTTATACCTTCTCTTTTATATTTTGCCTCTCCATTACCACAACCAAAGATTTTTTAGGTTGCTGCATTTTTTTTTACAAATATGAAACTGCCTATAATTTTCATCATTGTGATTTTTAAAGTCCACTTCCAATGAATTTTTATTTACATATTGCTATATTCATTGTGTCTTCTACAACTTATAAATTTATGAATTCTACATACAGTACTGTGCAAAATTCCTTGAGTAACCTATTATTTCTTCATATTTTGCTTCCAAAAAGCCAGACATCCTTATGTTTTCATGTAGTGTTGAGGAATAGTATTTACATGTATGTTTACATGTTACAAAAAAATCATACCTGCCTCATTTAGCTAGCAAAATATAAAAAAATGAAGGGTGGTTCGAGACTTTTGCACAGTACTGTATGTATTATTGACAGACATACAGTTAACATACTGTTTTTGCCAGCTGTTGGTTAATTTTGGAATCAGTGAACACAACAGTCCCTTTATTACATTAAACTATAACAGTGTACAAGCAAGCTTTTCACACACATTTTATTTGACAGAACACTGAAAAGAAGATTAAAATTGGGTGCCTGCCCATCAGCCAGATAGAGCACACCAATGAATTCAAAAACTTTACCCACTTTTACCTTTATTTCTGCAGCTTTTCTTGGAGTTTAACGGATAAATGCATGGCAGGCACACCAGAGTCATACTCACTTATCGACGAAATATTTGCAGCACAATTATTTAAAAACATGATGAGCAAAGCGAAATAACAGTAAGAAATAACAGTAAGTCTCTTGCTTGTAAGCTACTAGTTGTTGGTGAGGTTTAGATGGTTTTCGTGTGCACAATGACACCCGTTTCTAGTTCTTCCACTGCATTTGTTCGGTACTTTCTTTATTTCCTCAGCAGTAGAGCTGCAACTATCGATTCTTTTTGTAATCGATTAATCAAGTAATCGGATAAAATCCTTTTTCAAAAACAGAAAAAAGACAATACCTTTGTTTTTAGGCTTATTCTAGTGTGTGTGTAGCAGTTATCCACACATGCTTTATGTTGTTGTATTCAGGACGTCCTGCACTACTCAAATTTGTACATTTCTGATTATTCAAATAATCGGTTCAGCTCTACTCAGCAGGAGGTAGCGAGTCTTTGTTTCTTCACATGAAAAAAATACGCTCCTTCATTTGGCAGGACGGCTGCTGTCCAGTGCTGAATTTTGGAGGTCTGGGGTATCAGATGGGCAGCAGCTCAGGTGGGCTTTCTCCATAGCAGTACTTGGCCTGGGAGTTTCTGTAGGTGTTTTCATGCTGGACGCTCTAGGGGAAAACACACACAAGCTTACTACCAGTGTTGGGGAGTAGCTCACTACAAGTAGCAATGCTCCTAACTTAACTACTTTTTCAGGCCAGGTCTGATCCAGACTCATAGCCATCATCATAATTTTCAAAGTCACACAAATCCTTACACTTGCCTGTTTTCTATGCATCAAGAACATCAACATCAAGGAAAAAATTTTCACCTGCTGCGTAATGTATCCCACTCATTGCCAGGTGCAGCTGTAACCAGGTAATTAATGTTATTCACTTCACCTATCAATGGCTATAATGTTAGGGCTGATCAGTTTATGCGTAAAGACAATCTTTATAATCTGTGGTGTGAAATAACTTGGATATATGTAGTTAGTTACTTTTAGAAGTATAATTTATTTAAAAGTAAGAAAACCCTGTGAGCTAATATGTTGCACTGACACTTTTTATCATTCATAGATTCTGTCCTTACCTAAGAACAAATCTCAAATAAGAAATCATTGGCAAATGTTAGAATCTTTGTTAGAATTTGAACAGTTGGTGAATGAACCCAATGATATCTGACCCACCTGTGAGGACGTGCGACATTTAGCCAGACACAGCTCAAAGTGATCTTCTACTGCGGTAAAGAGGTTCTGAAACCCCTTAGCTGCTCTGTTTAAAAAACGCTCAAGTAGAAGTTGCTGAGAGAGAGAGAGAGGGAGAATAAAGTCACCTCAGCCTCCAATTTTCTGCTTCTAATACAGAGAAATTTTCCCAGCAATCAATAAGCCCCATTCACTAACCATTCTTAAGAAAAGATTTGTTCTTAAACCCACTCACTCAATTTTCACAAAGATTCTGACTGTCTCCACTGTTTTCTTACTTGAAACTTGTTCTTATGTAAGAATGAGCGCACTCTTACACACATTTTACTGCTATGTGTGTTTATGCAAAACATAGGCATATTGGGTTTTCTTCAATACATTTGTCTAATATTATGCAATATAAATGTAAAAATAAATCGTTATAACAATGAACTTGGCAACAATTTAAGACCATATCATGATTCTGATGTAGACTTTTCTTAAGACCAAACTTAAGAAATTTGGTTTTAAATGGTTCTTAAATTTGTTCTTAAGAAAGTTAAGACTCTTAAATAGTATAATACTATTTAATTCAACTGTAGAGTTGAATAAAATCCAATAAGCTAATGTGTTGCACAAACATGCATGCGATAAAATGTAGATTCTGCTCTTACCTAGGAACAAATCTCAAGTAAGAAAACACTGGTTAACGTCAGAATCTTTGTGGAAACTGTGTAAGTGGAGTTTAAGAACCAATTTCTTCTGAAAAATGGTTGGTAAATGAGGTCCAGTGGTATAAACTATTCTGGAATAATAGAGAGGGAGTGAAACACTCTTGGTACCTTGTCCGGCTGCAGACAGCAGGAGACGCAGTACTCGTAGATGCTGCAGCAGCCGTTGGACAAACAGCTCTTACACATGTACTGTCTGGAGCTCGGCGCGTTCACATTACAACAGCCATTAACCAGTAGATCCTTCCTCTCACACACGTAACCTACACACCACAGCACAGTAATAGATTAGAACAACACTGGAGTAGCAAACTACAAGGAGTGATGTAACTTTTAAAGTGCTGTAGTTTAAAAGTAACTTAACTACACTACAAATAGTGTCCATTGGGCTTTCTCTGAAAAATACTGATGGGGGATTTGATGGATTTCCTTCTCCACTGGACCATAGTTAGTCTGATCTATGACATGGCCTGCCGAGTGTCTTAATGTGGTAAAGTTCATAACATCACTGAGGCACAATTACACATCACCAAACTGTCCAGGAGCATGCAATCACCTAATTATACAATATAAATCTTTCTGATTGTTACTACTGCCATCTAGCTTATCATTAGTTTACTTTGCTCTCTATTGCTGTTTTACTTATTTCCTTCCTTTTATTTGCATTTTGGAGCAATTCAGATTTGCATTTCACTAAATGTTAAAGCTGTATAAGTGTGTATGTGAGATAAGAATGTCTTGAGTAAATTTGTTGTCCAGAAGTCTAGCTAAGTACAGTCAAGTCAGAACATATCTTTTTCTCCACATTATTTACCGAGCTCATCAGTGATGAGACTCTTCCCCTGGATGGAGTTGCGGCACTGCGTGATCTGTCTGCTGCTGTTGCCCAGATTAAACTTCACCTTCCACGCAATGTGGTGATCGGACTGCCTTGCCTCCAGCAGGGTTCGATCACGAACGGTGCGTTCCTCCTGCGTGCACAGCAGGAGAAAGGGGCAGAATTCATGCATCTGATACATGCACCGTGTGACAGTCAGAAAAAGAAATGTACTATACTGGAAAAATGAACTGAATGTTCAATTTGTAAAACACATTCTAAAATGATTGGGGTGATTTTTAGAGCTGAGTATGTCTGGATAGAAAAAACTTTATAAAATAGCTAAACAAAGCTTTTTTGAGTGCAATCTTTTCTGTCATTCTATTGTTTTCAGTCCACCAGATACAAAAGCAGGTGAGCACAGTGACTATTCTTCTGAAGTGCTTTTTGAGGGGAAAATTAGGTCCTTTATTACTCAGATTGACTCCATTGTCTTCATCTAATTCATTTTTTTTATACCAGACAAAAGTTGATAATCTATTGTTATATCAATGGTTAAATCAGACAGATTTCTTTTGCAGAACCAAGAAACGTGGCAAGTTTTCCATGTGAATCAAGCAACAAAAAAGCTGTAGCGATTTAATTTGACTTCATATTGGACATTTGTGAGGCATTCGTGGTGCCTAGTGCGCATGCGCACACAGCGGCGACGATGCCAGGGCGATATATTGTGCAGCTTTTAGTGAGGAATAAGGCAGAAGGGATTTAGATGAAAGTGGTTCACCTGTTTTAGAGTACTGCTGAGAAAATAAATCAGGGACAAGCCGAACACGACGCCCAGGACCCAGCGTTTCCGCAACAGTCTGCGCAGCACCATGGAGGCTTTCTTTTGGATGTGCACCAGATCCAGGTAGATCAGACCAGATCAGGTCGAGCAAACGGCACCTCACAGTTCCCAAAACGTGGCTACGTAGCTACAGAGTCGCGCTTTTAAGCACTTACCCCATGTTAGGATAAACACCGAAACGGGAGATTTACGCCGTTTACGTAATTTTACGCAACATTCCGAACAAACGCATTGACATCGATCCTGGTGGCTCTTTTGTTGTACTCAAACGCGGGAAATCGTAAAAACCAACGTTAAAATAGGGCGACATCCATAAAGACGCCGGGCAAAGCAAATTAATTTTAATATGGTTTGGGAATTGAAGGAGACAAAATCCGCATGAAAACTGACAGCATCGAAAACATTTTTTTCTGAATGCGGAAGTGTAATGTTGGGGTGTTGTAATGCCGCTCAACGATTGGCTAGATAACGCCACGCCTCCCGGAAGCGGTAATCCGCAATGAAGTCCCGCCTTTTCAGTGCAGATTTTACATACAGGCTGATGCAGGTTATGTTCCCCTTCATAATGGTAAGACGTTCTCGAATGTGTTTGTAAATTTAACGTTATGAGAGGTGCGGCGTTGCTAAATTATCGTTTATGAACTTATGAGCTCGTAATGAATTATAATTTCTTAATTATCTATTGTAACTTGACCGGTTCTCTTTGGCATGCTGCATGTTTGTTTGACCAAGCACCCAGAAAGATCAGTATGTCGGCCGGGGATCGCTGACTATATTCATGCCAAGCAGAAGTATTAACATGTGTTTTTTGTAATATTGACACTTTTTTTCCCCTCTAGCTTCGGGGCTTCTGGTGACAAAGCAGGCGCCATGCAGAGACGCCACAGCAGCAACACGGAAGGCATGCCGCCTGAAAGGTTCGAATTTCCGTGCCTAGATCGCCACTGCGGCCTGAGCTCATGCTGCAGTGTTAGTCGTCATTTAACGACGCCCCTTTTGTGATAACAGCATATTTACTGATGTGACTGAAAAGCCTACAGAAAAGCACGAATACACAGACGAAACTCGCTCACACACGCATTAGTTTTGCACAGTGTTGTTTGGACTGATTCTAGCCTGGTGTGATCTGCTTCCACATGCACAACACCCCAGACGTACATGGGCAATGACAGAAATTTGTTAATGACACTACCTTAACATGACTAGGTGAGTGAAAAATATGTTGACACAAGCTGTGACATGTCCCACTGATAAATTAAGTTTGACACCTTTTCATGTCTATGGTGCACAGTCTACAGTGATCATTAGCAACTACAGTTGGCCCCATTCAACAGTATCTTAAGTTTTTCCCTTAAGAGTACAACTATAGAATAATAAGAAACAATAACGTAATATTTTGCACAAAGATGCATACAAATACAATTTGCATAAGAGTGCTCTTCAGAAGTGTGAGAACAAATCTCAAATAAGAAAACTAAGTTGATTTTAAGAACAAATGTCTTCTTAAGAAGATTGGTGAATAAGGCCCAGTGATCTCATTTATGAAACTCTCCTACAGGCTAAGGTGCACATTAGTACAGATGAGTAGGATATTCAAACACCCAGCCTCTTGGTCCATAACCAGGTTAATTCTAATCTACCTCTAGCACTAGCACCATTGGGTTCCTAAGCCAGACCCTTAACCTCAGGTTGCTCCAGGAGACTGTCCTTCTGGATATTTGGCTGCAAAATACTGTTAAAAGCCAGTCATATTGGAAATGTAATAAATCATACTATATGTACATGTTGAGAAGGAGTCACGAGTTTGACACAATATGATATTGTATTGACCAAATGATATGATATGATTTAGATTCAGTTCAGGAGCCCTGATGAGCAATTGATAGACAACTTCAAGTCTTTTTTTTTAACACAATCACTTCCATCCATATCAAATATCTACCGTTTATTCCTCAGCTCAACAAAACATTGCAATGAAAATGGTCTTTTCTTTTAATAAAAAAAATAGACCCCCTGTTCAACATAAGGGATGTCACAATATATAAAATGGATTCAGGTTCCAAATGACTGACTAATTTTTGTGCAAAGGGCAGATTAGGTTAAGACTAACATTTTATCTTCCACTGTCTAACCGTGTAGAAACAGAAGTCAAACACTGGGATCGGAGAGCAGTCTGGATGAAGGTGGGGTGTTTGACTGTCTGAAGCCTGACTCGCCCTCCTCCCCTCAGCAGCTGTTCTCGGGGCTGGTGGGGGTCTCTGCTGGCACTGTGACCTCAGCCCCCTTCCAGGCCGCAGGGCTCGTCCTGGGATCCCCTCCAGAGGTCTTCATCCAAATGACTGGCTCATCCAGCAGGGAGGAGGGAGGCACGCACCGGGCCGAGAACCCGCCCTTTATTTCCCGCCCTTCCCAGCACCACCACCACCATCATCATCACTTCCACCAGAGCGGGCAGCACCGATCCGCTCTGCTCCACTCCGCTTCTTCCACTGAGAGGCATGGCAGCAGGGACGACGCAGGTGAGGGACGGACAAGTGCGGTTTGATAACTGAATAGAACATACCAGAATTACTACTAACTAGAGCTGGGCGATATGAACAAAAACATTATCACGATATTTTTTGGCATATTGATCGATTTCGATAATTATCACGATATATTGTCATATTGTTGTGTTTTTTTTGGATTCTTATACAGACTGAATGAACAAGTTAAAAAAAATCTAACAATATTAAACAAATAATTTTCAACAAATTTCTACTTAAAGCGCTCTGAGCGCTGCGGCAAAAAAAAAAACCCTTTTCCGCTTAAGGCGCTTAGCAGTCATAGGATTTGTTTTAAAAATAACCGCTGCCAAAGAACGGCAAAAGAGAGCTGTCAGCACCTCACTTCCAGAGTGCTTTTTCGGTGCTTGTTGTTGCTAAGTTACGAAAAGCCTCATCAGGTACTTTCACGTTCGCATTTTATTTTATTTTTTCCCAGGCAGACGTAGTTAAGGCGGGACGCACTTGTTGGCCAAGCGGCCACGTAACTATAAAGCGCTGCGGGAAACCCTGCATTTTCATCCGCTTCTTCACTCACCACGGCGTCCTGGTTGTCCGACATCTTTTCTTAGGGCCGTGTAATAAGCACTCTGAACGTTAAGTGTATCTCGGCACGCGACCACTTCGTTAATGTTTACCATGCTGCTTCTTCGCGTGCTATGGGCAAATTTGCATCATTGGCCGCGATTGGCTGTTGTGCTGGCGTTATGCCAAGCTATGTGATTGGCCAAAGATACTGTCTATCTCAAGGCGCTGTCGCATAGTGGACAAACAATTGTGATTGAATTTTATAGCTTACGTTTATCATCGTTATCGTCATCCCATTTTTCTCGATAAAATATCGAGATTGTTTTATCGCCCAGCACTACTACTAACCAATTTAAAGGCCGCAGAAGACTTAAAAATGGTTTTAATCATCTTTCTTTTATACTAAACTTTAATACTCGTTTCCCTTTGAATGTCAGTAGGAAGGGTAGTTTTATTCATATACAATGATCATTCCATGTGCTTTTTTACAAATAAAATTAGTATGATTTGAAATGGCATAAAAATGAATAAAGCATGAAGAGTGAACGTGCAAGTACAGTGGTACCTTGACTTACGAGTGTACCAACTAACAAGTTTTTCGAGATACGGCTGGTATCTCGGCCGTTTTTTTGCTTTGAGTTGAGAGCTAAAATTCGGGTTACGAGCCAGCTGGGTGTGCGACGGCGTTATTTAATGACACTTGCCTAACTCATTTCAGAAACATGCTGAAAGGGAGGATGAAACAGACCACATTGCACAGATTTTTATCAAAAACCCCTGCAGATGAAAGGGAGGAAAGTGTGGCGAAACGGGCAAAAATCAGCAAATAAGATTCTGTTATTCAGTTCAGCTGTTTTTATACAATATTTGTTATTTATAAGCACATTTTTCTACTTTAAAAACATGTAATACAAAAAATGCGCTGTTTTTTGGGGGGTCCAGAACAGATTCATGGCATTTCAATTCATTTCAATGGGGAAAATTGATTTGACACACGAGTAATTTGAGTTACAAGAACAAATTAAACTCGTAAGTCAAGGCACCACTGTATTGCAAAGATAAAGGGTTAAAAGTTAGGGTTTTTTTTATTTTTTTTTAATGTGACATGTTTGGCTCATATTTACACAAAACATTAGGAGTTGTAGTGGTGGGAGGCTTACCTCGACATCAGGAGGTTGTTATCCTGCTAGCAAATTCTGCTAGCAGCAGTACTGCCGCTTGGCTAATTAGCAGGATGTAAACCCCTGCTCTGGGTAAGAGTGTCTGTTAATGTATATTAACAGATAAAATTTGATTAATATTAAACTTTTTTTTTCCTTTCTTCTTATCTGCCTTGCAGGTGATGAGGCCTCTGCCCCTGCTCCTGCTTTGTCTGAACTCAAAGCTGTGGTCACATGGCTTCAGAGAGGCTTCCCCTTCATCCTTATCCTCCTTGTGAAAGTCTGCTTTCAGCACAAGCTCGGTGAGAACCAGTCCTTCGTAGATTAAAAACACCAGATAAGTAGAACATAACCCTAGAGCTCAGTGCTCTACTTGATTTGTGTGTATTTATTAAAAATTACATTAAGGTTTTGTGAACATCAGCTAACAGTAACTTTAGGCACAGGTATTTTGGGGTAATTTACCTCTTTAAAATCCACAGATGTATGATTCACCACATGCAAGGCATCCAAAAGTAATTTTTTTTAAATGCTATATCTTTACCAGGTATTGCTGTATGCATCGGCATGGCCAGTACTTTTGCATTTGCTAATTCAACTTTAAAGCACCAGGTGTCACTACGGGTAAGACTGTGCCTGTCAGGATGTCGCTAATGCGTTTTACATTGTTCATCATGCCCAAAGGCCTTTTAATGAGCTTAATTGATGCCCCAAAATCTTGCTCTGCACCTCTCCATTAATTGTTGCATGGGCCTGGGCTTAATGCACATGACTGCAGTAAAATTTCTCCATTTTCCAGGAGGAACGGTCAGTGTTTGTGACTCTATGGATCCTGGTGTTTCTAGCGGGGAACATTACCTATGTGTACTACACGTTCAGCACTCAGGAGCTGCACAACAGGTTTGCAACGCCACTTTCAGAAACGTGCATTAACTGCTTGTAGCTCCCATCCAACACCCCACATTTTCTTCTGCATTCCATTTTTTAAGTTGATTCCCATTTCTCATTTTTGTTTTTTGCATTTTCTGTAGGGCCATGTTTGTCTGCCCACCATGTGAGTATTTAGTTCCCATTATTTTTTCATTTTCATTTCCTTTTTGTAGGGATGCACTGATCGATCGGCCAGCGATTGGAATCGGCCGATTTTTGGCCCTCACACGTATTGCCGATTTCAAACCGATCTTGCGCATGCGCATTAATTGCAGCACAGCCACGCGCGCATTCAGGCAGCGTTCACATGTACGCTCAACGGAGGCGTTTCTCATTCACTTTGAATGGGGTGATATCGTGCGGTTTGGGTGCGGCGGTAAAAGTCACATCAATGCCAAAACTAGAGCGCGCAAAATGGCTTGCCGCAAAAAATGCGGGCGTAAATTTCAAAGTCGCGCGCAATGTGAAACTCGAGAGCACAAAACTAAGAATCGAGTGTGCGGTATTTTTCCTCTCGCAAATGTCTTTCCTCTCGAAGTGTTAAATGTCCTCGCGAGCGAAGTAGATTACCGACGAGCGGCTTGCCCGGCGAGATTTCTGCGGTTTCAGGCGCGGATTTGCAGTTTGGGGCGGGTTTTGGCAGCTTCGCTGCCTGCGAACTTATTGGCCGATGGCTCTTGGTCTTGTGATTGACAGCACACTACAGACAATTTTTACAGAAAAACCAAAGATGACGTAGAAAGAGGAACGGCGATGTAGATTAAACGTTGAGAAGCTTACCAACCTTATAATTATAATTTAATAGTTAGGTCTACACGTTTACTGCTAATGCAATCAATGGCTCTGCCCACTTGTTCGTCCCCATCTGCAAAAATATACATAAACACAGATGCACAAGTCAACTACAAGTCGATCACTAGATGATCAGCCGTTTTCCAGAAGTTGAGGAAACAGGTCAGAAATTGATAAATCACCTCTGCCTAAAATACAGTGCCAAGTAGGCATTACTTTTCGGACGTCGAGTTACCGGAGCTGTTACATTTAGCATTTTACGAGTTACATTTTATTTATTTAAATTTGTTTAAAAAAATTTGTTATGAAAATAAAGCATTATATTAAAGAAAATTAGATTTTTGTTTGTATTTCAAGGTAGAGCTGCTACTATTATGTGTCATTTTATAAAAAGTAACTAGTAAACAGGGAAAGTAACTACTGTGTTATATTGCAAAGTTGAAACCCATTTTGTGTCGATGTCGTTGACTACTCGCAGCAGCTCTAATTTTCTGTTATCTGGGAAAAAAATCGGTATCGGCCGATCACACTTACAAAAAATCGGTAACTGAATCGGCCAAGAAAATTGCAACGGTGACTTTTACCTTTGTTCGTTGTAGCTTTAGAATCAAATCAAACAGTATCCAAAAGCTAACCAAAAGGGTAAATTTAGGTTTTTAAATTTTCATTTAAATATATCATTTTGAACATTTATTTCGAGTCTTTAAATATTTGTGCAGTTATTAAAGCGCTTAGTTAAAAAAATGGGGTTTTCTGTTGATGTTCGGGATAGTTGGTAGTGTAACAGTTCGGGAGTTGGCCCCATGTTTGGAGTCACCACCAAACTCCTGGACTGGTATAGGTACCACTGAGGTTCTCAAGAGTAAGGTACTTGTCCCTGGCACCAGCCTTGCGTTGCTAAAAGCCAACCCACTGTTCCTACACAGATGGTCAAATGCAGAGATCACATTTTGTTAGTATCGTTGTGCTGTGATGTGTCTACAATGACAAATAATCACTCACTTTTAAATAACTGGGGAATGCACTCCCAATGTGAGTAGCTTTTTATTTTATTTAAAATCAAACACTGTTCCTGCATTACTAACATTATTAAATCTTTTGGAAATTGGACTGTACATCTCCAATTTCTTCTCTCTCTTTCTGTCTCTCTTCAGTTTTATTTTTTGCCATGCCGAACATCAACAGTTACGACTTCTTCAATCTGGATTCGTGGTGGGAATCACAGACTTTGTGCCAGCAATTTCACCATTGCTGTCAGGCGCCTTTGTCTCTTCCTTCTGCCCAAAATTCTGCTGCTGGCTTTCAAACTGAGAGTAAGAGACTTTTTTTGATTCTGTATATTAGTGTGTGTGTCCAGAAACTATTTTTTTCCTCATTGTCTTGTTCTGGGTGCCGGATGTTTATAGCGTGTTTAGGCGTCATCGTAGGTATCACTGAAGTGTGATTTTTGCCAGCTCTGATAAACAAGCCAATCACGCTGGCTGCAAAGGTTTTGCCTGTTAGGGACCAGCTTCCTGGCAGGCGACGTCTGAGCTCATAGTCCCTGGGGAACTGTGGGGGTGAAGTCACCTCTCCCTGGAGCACACACACACGTATCTGCACACTGCTCATGCGCACACACACGCAACCTGGACCTCATCGCCAACCTTTTCTTGCTGCAGGGAAGGCCTGATGGGTTTCCACAGCTTAACCAGCCCTCTTTTCCATTCAGACATGCCTTTAGAGTCCTGAATCACATGTGCCACATTTTCTCTCACACACACACACTTTGCATGTATACGCACACTTTCCAATTCCCTGCATGAGTGCTCCAGGTGGCCTGCACATATATGGATGAAGTCATGGTCACATTGTCAGGCCTACTATCTCACACATTTTCTACAATAAACACACACATTTACATACATACACCAATGCACACGCACAGACACAAGCCCATACATGCCCGGGAATCTTGCACCATCAGGACTACGGAACCACGTTTAAATCCTCCAATCTTGACCTGTTGTGATCTGCTTTGTGATTATATGCTAGTTTTCTCCTCTTAGGCCAAATAAGTGCATGTATATATGCTTGGTACATTGATTGAATGATCAATGAGCCTAAAGGGCATTGATTCTGATAAAAACATCTATCAGATGTCATTCATATTGTAATGTCAGTTACGACAGGAGAGCTTATTTTAATTAGGGGGCTATGCAGTGAACACTGTGGTACCCTATTGTTATTAAAGCCAGATTTTTATTTTTTTTCTGTCTTTAAAAAACGCGTTAGGAGAAAACGATATGAAATTTGGCAGGTAGGTCCGTACCTCACTCCACTACTCAGGCAAAAAAATTGCACCAAATAGTTTATTTTGGCAATTTTCCAAAAAACAGCATTTTGCCGAATAAATGTTTAACCATAGCTCTGATTCTCAAAAAAAATCTTATATCATCTTATTTTGCTTAAGATGAATTTTTAGACCCGCACTGGTTTCTGCCCTATTTGATTTTTCACTAATTTGCCTACAATTAAATCCCATCTTTTTCGAACTCGTCCCTGGATTTTTGTTCAATCTGCATGCAACTGGTATCATTTGAATCCCAAGACACTCTTTCTTAATTAATATCGATACATTTTTAATTATTTCTTCATTTTATGTAATATGCAAATAAAATGTGGTCGGCTTGGATGAGATCAAACTCATGTAATCGTGTCATAGAATTTCAGGCAATAGCTTGAATTTGGCAGGTAGGGTCCTGACTTACCCAATACTGAGGAATTACAAATTGTTAATTTTGCCCATATTTCAACAGTTTAAACCTCACGCATGTATTCAGGCAAAAAAAATACCTGCACCATTCTACCACTCTGGTGGCGCTTACGGTTATTATATGCTTTTTCCGTATTAACTGTTGAATCGTAGCTCCGATTCTTAAAAATCTTATACCATCTTATTTCTTAGGTCAAGACGAATCTAATAAACCCTCAGATTTATTTTTCCTGCATATTTTTTCTTTAATCGCATAACTAGTCAATTCAGATCTCTATTTTATCCAATTCATGTATATTCTCTTTTAATTATTATTTATATATTTTAATTTTAGGTTTTCATTTGGTTGCATTTTTTAAATAAATGTACTCTTGCTTCGTGATAGTAATGAATGTAAGCACACACTAAATATCATAGAAATATTCTAAATATCATTTTCCAGTACGAAATCGATTATTTAAATCTCAGCATATTCTTCTTTAATAGTTATTGAGCACATTTTCATTTACCTATTCATTTCATATGGCTATATTATGCAAATCAATACTTTGAAACAAATTCAGCAAGACATATGTTTGAATAAGGAAACTTTACTATAATTTACAGTTTTTAGACACTCTCTTATAGTAATTATTAAGCCCATTTTCAGGTATTTCTTTATATGGCTGCAAAGCTTCACTTCAAAGTCGATATCCCACTTATTGGTGCCATAATAAACTATTTTAAAGTTAGCCTAATAAGTTTTGAACCGTAAATACATAGAAAAAAAAGATGAAAGATATCAAATCTCAACATATATGTACTTCAATTCATAAAAAATCAACGTCAGAACGATGCTTAGATTTTTTTTCAGACGATGTTTTATAACGCATTTATTGTACGTCCGAAAGGTAGCACTTCTGCCAGCCATGTCCAAAGTCCGAGGTGGGATTTTATACGACCTGCGCCTCCTGTGTTAAAATGTATGGTATTATTTTGTGCCAAAATTCTGAGCACGCAGTGCACCGCTCACAAGCGAAATCTCTTGTCTCTTGTGCTCTCAACTCTGCATGCACACGCGCAGTTGTACAAGCTGCATGTTTGCTCACTTAGCGAATGTGAGCTCACCCATGGGCTGTGTGCCGAGCCTGCTGCACTTAATAGTATGGTAGGTGAGGCGCTATCATACTTTTCTGTGTGGTAGTATGCATCCCAGGAAATAGCCGGAGTTGTAGCTTAACAGTTTTCTACACACTAGGTAGTACACATGGAGTGTTACACGCCCTATTTGACCGCACCACATAGGGCGGAAAGTGACTTTCTTAAAATATTGTGCACTACTCTCGAAATGCTCTGCCCTTGCTCAACTCGCCTGAGTTGGCACTGTATTAGAAATGTCAGAGTTATGGCACTTTTTATGTGTCAGAATTCTGAGCGTTCAGTGGAACTTTGGCGAGCAAAATATCTTGTGTTTACACGCTCAACTCTGCCTGCAGTCGCGCTCGACTTTGCCTTCCTCATTTACTTACATAGGCATCAGTATTGGTAGATGTAAGCATGAAAATATTGAATATCAGCATCAGCTAATAATTCCATTAACCTGTAACCCTAAACAGAAGTTATTGTATTAAATCAACATATGATATGGTCTCATATTGATTCCTGGCTCCTGTATTGAATTAAGTCAACATAGTATCTGTTTTTCTGATATTGGCAGACATCAAATTGTTGTCCTTTGAATCAGTGGATATCAGGATGAAATGTGATTTGCACCCCTATGCATATTCCTTGTTGTGTCTGCCAATGGAGAGAAAAAACTGACTAATCAGTGTTTTAATCAAATACACAGTGAAAGATTAATGAGACGCATGCTTTACCTGCCCCTGGGATGTCCCCTATCGTCCGGGAGTGGGCAACTTTAAAAATGATTTTCTTTATTGTTATTACGGAAGCGCAGCAGTTACCGTCAAAACAGAACCTAATTGAGAGCAGCCCCCCTCCTGAGTAGAGACTAACGCCGTGTTGCTGCGTCTGGCCACAGTCCCGATTCAGGTTTGTCTAATCAGGAGAGTGAGGAGCAAACGGTTTGAGGGGAAATCTCTGGCTTTGATGAATTGCCTAAACCGAGAGGGTCGCGCACACCCAAACAGGGTGATTAATCGCTGTCGGGGAGAATGCAGCCGGTCATTATGCATATGGAGCCGGAGCGGGAGTCGGACTCTCGGCGCTGGAGTCATTTGTTAGTTTAGTTTCGTGGTGTGTGATGAGGAGAGCTGCTTGGAGATCAACTTTGAGACAAAGCTTTTCCGCACTGATCCTCATTCACCAATATTTCCTCACTTTTTTTGTGTTCTTAAAGTTCAAACATTTAAATAGTATATTATACAACTGCAGAATTGAAGAAAACCCAGTTGGCTAAAGTTTTGTACAAGCAGGCATGCTGTAAAATTGCTCTTCAGTGCTCTTCAGTAGTTCAGGAGTTGGAACTCCATTTAGGAGATTTAGTTTTAAGTTTGGAAATGACTAAAGTCATGTTTAACAAACTAAACATTTAAGGAAACACCCAATGTACTGGAGCAGGGCATTAAACAAAGTTCTTTAGACTGTGAGCGCATAAAACACCCACATTAAAGCACACTAATAAGCTATTTTATATCTTTTTGATCTTACCCATAATGAGTGTCAAAGATCTGCTTCTGATGATAGTGATCTGTGATATTTTGATCTATGTTTTGATGGGGGATGTGTGTGTGAATGCAGCCGGTCATTATGCATATGGAACCGGAGCGGGAGTCATTTGTTTAGCTTTGTGGTGTTTGATGAGCCTTGCTGCTTAGAGATCAACTTATGAGACAAAGCTTTTCCATACTTGGCCTCATTCACCAATATGTCCTTTAAATTTTTTTTTCTTAAATGTGTTCTTAGACATTTAAATAGTATATTATACTAAACTACAGAATTGAAGATAACCCTGTTAACTACAGTACAAACATGCAGGCCAGAGAATTTGTGTAAGAGTGCTCTTCAGCAGTTGATTCTGTACTTACCTAGCAATCTCAAATAAGAAAACACTGGTGAAGGGGGAATAATGCCATAATTTAGATTCATTGTGTTTCCTTTTGTTATTTAAAAAATACAAAGATATGCGCTCTTTCATTAAAAAAACATATTCCAGTTTGAATGGTTGAGCATTTACAGTGCAAACCATCTAAGTGAACTTCGTCGTCTTCTACTGTCGACTTCTCCCGTTAGGGGTCGCCACAGCCGATCGACTGCCTTATTGTCTGCATTTTGAACTGGTAAAAGTGTTACACTGGATGCCCTTCCTCACACAACTCTCCCCATTTATCCTGGCTTGGGACTGGTACCGAGAGTTGCACTTGGCTAAGGAGAGTGGCTGGCCTAAACCTTGTCAGTGAACTATGACAGCAAAAAACAAGTTGAATATAGTCACTCTCTTAAAATAATGGCCTAAAGTCATATTTTCAAGTTTTTCAAAAGAAAATGGCTTATTTCACACTCTTAACATAGGAATTACACTACAGGGGTAGGCTCACATGATCTGTTCAACTGGGACTGTGGGCGATTTTACCAGAGGTGGCCAGCATCACAAAGAGCTGATTTAGGCAAAGAAATTATTTTTGTCAAAAAATTACACAGGCCATTATTTTAAGCAGTGACAATATTAAAAAAACAAAAAAAACCACACAAACAAAAGCCCAAAAAACAATTGTTGATTAATGGTCTTTGACATGAAGTGCTCAGTTAATTGTTTATTGGTTTGAGGTTGTATTGTCCAGCCCTCAGGTAAGGTACAGCATGATCTTTTTTGTCAACTTAGGCCCTTGTAATGGAGGTTTTTGTCCATTAATAATTTTTGTTCCTGATTAGAAATGATTAATTGGTGTTTATCTGAAAGTCTCACAGCGTCTCTTCCCGGGAGGTGAGTTTGGGGTGTGGGTTGAGTAAAGCACTTTGAGATCAGCCTGAGCTGGAGAGAGTTAGGCGTAGTGGAAGTGGGGTAGCAGGTGTACTGTTCTCTTGCCAGGTTGCTTTCAGTGTAGCTGAAGCGCTTGTGATGCCAGAAGGCTGTGGAGCTCTGGGCTTGTGCCACCCATCAGGCCTGCCTTTCAAAACGCTCTCTCCTTTTCTTTTCTTTTCTTTTTTTAAAGCTCTCAGAAGAACAACGTGCTCAGAAGTTGGGTGGATGAATGAAATCCAATGAAACTTAAGTAGTGTCTCTCTCTCTTTTTCTCTCTCTCTCTCCTTTCTGAACAGGGACAGCTTGCTGTCTGACAATCTGGCTACAGCCTAGCTTGTTGATGTCCTAAAGTGTTGGCACAAATCCTGCCCAGAATCCTTCTCTTAGCACGGCATTGGGCCTTGCCGCTTGCTATTAGTCCTGTGTTTTTTTTTTTAATGATTAAAGATTGGTGAAATATTGGTAAATTAGTGTTTTTTTAAATCATAGGAATAATTAAAAAGCTGCTACAAAGTGATTGCTGTACATCAAGGACAGACATGCACACACTCTTGAGGTCTTGCTGGAATGACGTCATGCATTTTCTCACCTTTTTTCCCCCTTATCAGGTGCAAATATGTATATTTTTCCCTCTTAAATGGCCTCATTTTATTTCAACTCATAAATATGCTCACAAATAAATCAAATAGGATTCACAATGGGATGACCTATTGATTTAAAGAAGTTGCTACTTCTGTGTGGGCAATATATCGAATAGACTCTACTGTATGTATCTAGACTTATTCCACGTGCGATGTGGTAAATGACTACATCTTGAGTATCGAGTACTAATCCTCACATTCATGTTAAAAAGACAGCATGTACGTCACTTTCGAGTTTCGCTTCTCTGCCCTCTCAAAGCAGCGCCCTCACCCCTCTCACTACATGATATTATTCCAGACGCACATCCGTCGCATTAGTGTGTCGCGGCTCCGAGGAAACATGACCTTTATACTGGGCATGGCATTAAATGAAGAGCTGCTACTTAACGGAGGTGATTAGACTGTGGGCACACAGAACACCCACATTAAGGCACACTTATCATCTAAA
This sequence comes from Distichodus sexfasciatus, assembly GCA_032718565.1. Classification (NCBI taxonomy): domain Eukaryota; kingdom Metazoa; phylum Chordata; class Actinopteri; order Characiformes; family Distichodontidae; genus Distichodus; species Distichodus sexfasciatus. Next base: position 2,591,025 of record JAVGVS010000044.1, read on the forward strand.
TATCTTATTGGTCTTACACATAATGAGTGTCAAAAATGTGCTCCTGATGATAAAGATCTGTGTGATATTTATTGATCTGGGTTTTGATGATGATGGTGTGTGTGTGTGTGTTTGTGTGTGTGTGTGCTGACAGGGGAAGTTGTATTTGCTGATAGAGGAGCTGAGTCAACTGTTCCGAGCTCTGGTGCCCATCCAGATGTGGTACAAGTACATCATGGGAGAAGATCCGTCCAGCAGCTACTTCTTGGGAGCCACACTCATCATAATCTACAGCTTGTGCAAGGTAATGTGTGTTGGTGGTGTATGTTGGTTTTGTTTTTTTTACCAACCAACAAAATCGTGCAAGCTTACAGTTAGCTACAGAAGCTTGTGTGCAGCCAAATTAAATATACCTTATCTAAAGAATTGATACATATGCAAAGGTAAAGTAAAATGTATGTCTTCAAAATAAGTGAATATGCACACTGTATACATATGTATGTGAATACACAATGATAGTGATTAAATGGTTACAGTATCAATACAAATATTCATAAATGTACACTGAGAATTTTGAGAGATAAGAAATTTTCTCCACAGAGAAAATTATTTTTTAGAATTATAGCATTCATTTTAAAAAGATCAAGCTGTAGAAAAAGTTATTTTATTGTGGTGCTGGTCGAAGATGTTCCACATTGTTTCTATGAAGTGTAGGGGTGTCTAGAGAAGCGTGATGGAAACAAAACTTTTGTTTATCATTCTTTCATTTAGCTACGGTTGTGCACGAGTCAATGGGAAAACTCCCATAAAATAGTAATGCGAGAATTTGCATTCAAATTTTCAGGCTTTCAATGTCTCGAATGTTTCAGCTCCAACAGATTTTTCATTTATTTGTTTGTATGAGGGCTCAGGTGTGAGGTGCAATTTCAACACTTTATGACTAAAAGAGAACTAGAAGTGTAGTGTAGCGTTGCGCTGCTGCACCGCGCTGCCCGAAAAAAGGTTTTTACGATGGAGTAAAGAGTGTTATTCAGGGACAGAGGCTTATTACAGGAGCCAGCTGAGCAGATAAAGGCCGTGCCAGGTGCCATCACCATTATTCCTCCTGTTCTCTTCTCTCTCTGCTTCAGTCGTTTGACCTTTGTGGAAGGATATCGGGCCTTCGGAAAGCATTTGTCGTGCTGTGTAGCTCTCAGGTTGGTCCCTTTGGTTCTGTTCTTTGTACTTTTTATTTTTCTCTGGATGTAGCATTAAATAATTCTGTAAAGTTGCTGCATGGATACATGGTAGGGGTGTAACAGTTCTCTAAATCAATGGATTTAGGTTTTTGGAGATTGTAAATGTTAAATAGGAATATAAATATGGAAAGTAGTATTTAGTTTATTAGCTCACCAACAAAATATAACAGCTTGGGAAGTGGAGATGCTGCAGCACCACCTGTTCTTTCTGCATTGCAACTGAAATGCAATTTCAAATTATTCACATTTTTTATACTGGGGTATTTTGGGCTTAATGTAATGTTCATGAGGAAGGCTGAAGTTTTCACAAACCCTTCTGTTTCATCACTGTGTAGGTTATAGACTTGCCTATACTCAGAAAGGAACGGCTGTATATGGTAAATGAATTTACTACCACAAATGATGTGGACCACACCAACAGACTAACAAAATGAGAAAAACAAGCAAATGTTAAATATTTTCTTAAGTCCAGCAGGTCTAGTCAGAACGACAACAATGAATATGAGATGTCTGGAGTCACAGGTTGCTGATCTCCAACTCAAACCAAAATGAAATAGGCTCTTTCAGGCCCAAATAGAAAGGCAAATTTCCGTTATTTTGAGGCCTATGACAAATTATTTGATTTCAAGTCGGCAGAAGCGTACGGGAGTGTGAGAAACAGTGTGCATTTCCTGAACCACAATGCAAGAATGTTTTGAATTACGATCTTTGGTTCGCTTTCAGAACTGTTACAACCCTACTGTATGAATGCTGCTGTGATTTGTACTCACACGGATGCAATTATTGCGTATGGTTTTGTGCGTGTCAGAGTTATGGAATGAGAGCCAGCACTCAGCAGTGCAGTGAAGCGGGAGACGTGTGTGCGATTTGCCAGGCCGAATTCCGAGAGCCAATCGCTCTGCTCTGTCAGGTAAGAGGCTCACAAAGCATGCTGGGAGAAATATGCCAGGGAACGTGCACTGAATTATAAATACCATTTAACGATTTGTTGGTTTTATGAAGTGTTATTGAGGATGTGATTTTTTTTTTTTTTTTTTTTCCTTTACATATTACTTTTTAAAGCTTTCATTAAAGGGACAGGGAAACCTCCAAATCCTATTTAAAAGATGTTCATTAAAACACGTCTAGTCTGACAAAATCATGGCCCTTATTCACCAACCACTCGTAAGGTGTTTGTTCTTAAAACCCACTTGTACTTTTCACTGACATTCACCGGTTTTATTTTTTGAGATTTGTTCTTGAGCAAGAACATAATCGACAAACGGTGAACTGTATTAGGTTTTCTTTAATTCTACAATTGTACTATATACTATTTAAATGGAAACATTTTTTAATCATTGTTGACATGTGCGTGTAAAACAAATACATACTACAGTAGCACTTCAACTATTTCTGTACATACACATACTGTATAGGTAGTGGGATTTGGGGAAAAAGACAAGAGGGTTTCATATTCCTTTAAAACAGCAAATATGATTTATACGCTCACATTGCCACTGCATTGTATCATTTAGAAAAGTGGAAGAAATACTGATATATCTGTTTTCCTTCCAGCATGTGTTCTGCGAGGACTGCCTGGGCTTGTGGTTCGACCGGGAGCGGACATGTCCGCTGTGTCGCTCGGTTGTTGTGGAAACGCCGCGCAGCTGGAAGGATGGCACCACCTCTGCCCATTTTCAGATCTACTAATATGGGTGGGCATCAGGCACTGCGGTGAGCTGGCAGCTGAGAGGGATGTAACTGAGTTATCAGGGCAGAGGTCTGTCTCGGCCATGATGTTTAATGATTGTGGTGTAATCAGATGTGGAAATATTTTGCTCCTGTGCAGAAATAAGTAACATCTGGCCTTACTATTTAAAGATCAAAATCTCCTAAAGGCATCATAGGGTTCTAACACGAAGTTTGCTACTTTTGAAGGTTCACAATAGTAAATTTATCACAAAAAATTCTGTGTGTATCATTGGTTTAATACTCCACGTATTCAGTAAAATGACTATGTGCTGCTTATGTGGTGATGCCCTCTGTTGTTGTTAGTCGGTTCTAAACAGCAAACTGATACTCCGGCACAATCAGTGAATAATTAGTTGAATTGCATGATAATGTATTATCTTATTTTCATTTCATGCTATTAAACATTTTTTCAGGAAAACACTGTCTTGCTAAATTCAACAACTTTTATTTCCATAAATGACAGCAAAAAGTCACAATATTAAAATAGCAGAGGTAAAGCACATTGTTTAATAGAAAAAAACACAGTAATGATAGCTATGTTCATAATTTAGTATATGGGAAAGATTGTAGCTTATGTAAACATCAGTAGCATGCCCTTTGATTCACATTATGTATGAAATTTCATACAGAAATTTTCTACATTAACACTGCAACCACCAACTGAGTCGAAGCCCTTTATAAAAAGCCTTAGAAAAGGTTGTTTTCCATTGTGTAAAACTGCCATCGTAGGTCAAAATACACCTCAAAACAGTTCTACTGTACAAATATGCATTGAAGAAATGTTGCACAAAGTAAAGATCAGGAATCATCTATATATAAACAAAAAAAATCATACAGTGTGGACTTGTTCAGCAGTTGTTTATAATAGCTTATTACAAAAAAGTTACAGTGCAAAATGCAGAGGAGAAGGTTTTGGTAGCAGTCATTTAGGCATTTCTCCTCTGAAGATTAACAATGTACAATTTAGGCAATTTTGTTTTTTTTACGTATACTTTTTGCATAACATTTAGAAATAAATAGTCAGTTCTAAGGTCTGAGTCGAGATTCTATTGCCATTATGGTAAAAAAAAATTCCCCTCAAATGCCAGGGGACAGTGACATCAGCCAACTATTATTAGTGTCCCCAGTGAGATGCTGGCAGGTTTGACTACATTTAAACTCAACGTAGCTGAACCTACATGTACCAAATGACAGTCACAGCTGGTGCAACCCAGATTCAAGTTATACTATGTAGTAGCAGGGAGTACACTCTTAAAATAAAGGTGCCAAAAGGGATGTTTGGAGTGATGCCATAGAGAAACAGATTTGGGTTACATAAAGAACCTTTCATGAAATGGAAGAAAAATTTGTTGGTTGGCACACCAAAAACTGCGGAATAACTTCCGTGCGAGTTAAAGGTTTTATACCCATGTAAAAGCCTTTTCTTTTAAGAGTGTAGTTCTCCTTCAGCAAGATGAAAAGTGACATGAACATTGCGTTCTGTGTTTTCATAGAAGATAATGAGCATAGCAAGCTTCTGCTGTCTAAGACCAGCTTGCATCTTTTTCTTCCAGTCTCTCCACCAATCTTCACACTCCTCGCTGGTGCATCTTATCACCATCTGCATAGAACAGAACAACAAAAAGATTTTTTAAAAAGGAAATCTGGCAAATGTGAAATCGGTCTCACAATACTTTTGAGACGACACAGCAGATATGACGTTAACCCTGAAAATGACGTTGCCACAACGATAAAGGCATAAAGAAGTGATTTAGGGAAGATCATGCTAACAAATGTTGGTGCCAAAGTTTGATATTGGCACTCAGATGTTTTGCAGAAGCTCTGTTGAAAGATTCAACTTTTCTCTTTTTCTGTCTTTTGGACCTTCTCCAACTCACCAACATAAACCTCTCATTCACTGATGCAAAACTTTCTCTGCATGATAGAAGAATAGGTGACCAGCTTAGAATCTGAATATAATAATACTGTATATATTATAATATAGTATATATTGCACCGTGCAAACTCTTAGATACAATAGTATTTACATGTGCATTTGCAATAAATCACTGTACCTATCGTCTCATTTGCAGTCAAATGATGACCAAAAGGCAAGTCAACAACATTCATCTCAGCTTGTATTGTGGACCAGATTGACCAACACCCAACCATAAATTGATATTTAGAACCCCTCTTCAGTCACTGTATGTCTCTGGAGCAGAACAGGTGAGCTGAGTCCCCCTCACCTGAGCCTCTTACCTGTTGCGTCCTCCGATTGTCGCGCCTACAGATGTCGCTTTCTCACAAAGAGTATCAGCACCGTCACTTGTATGGCCGTGCACATCAGGTGGATGCCTTCTTTAATGGAGACGCCGCCGTTCCCGTTCCCGTTCCCGTTCCCGTTCCTCCCGGTGCTGCTCCCGCTGCTGCTCTTTTGCTCCGCGGCTCGTCGTCGTTTATCCAGCTGGTCTCCGATCCACCTCAGTCGGAGCGCGAGCGACCGGGGCGCGTGCACAGCATCTCTAGGCGCGTGCACCGCCGCCTTCTCGGGCGCCACGCGACACATCTTTCCCGTTTTTTGCTCGCGAAGGCTTGTAACGGCCGTTTGTGTCTGCGGCGTTATTTATTATTAAAGTGTCACATGGTTTAGGGGTTTACATCATCATCCGCTCCCAAAAGAGAGAGCGGTAATCGTTAACTCTTCCCAGTCCCTGTGCTCTTTAACAACAATAACAACATCGACGACACCAACATCATCATAAAAATAATAATAATAATAATAATAATAATAATAATAATAATAATAATATATAATAACAACAACGCATCTTTTATTTATTTATAAGGAAGGAAGGGAGAGAATGGTGGCGATTAGGAACGATGCTATTAAAATTCGGAAAGCAGAAAGATGTTTTGTCTCCGGGCAAATACTGTATAAACATATTGAGACAGGTGGAGCAAGACAAAAACAATCTTCTACGGTCGGCACAATATATCGTTTTAACATGTCGATTTGTGCATTACGTGTAAATGCCATTGAAACACTTCATGCTTTATTTTAGGGTCAGAAACAGAAAAACGCCCCTGTTTCCTGAGCATAATTTGTTTATAAATTTACAGTTGAGGTTTAAGAGTTATTGGATAGCATTTAGGAGAGGATGTTTTTGAGTATAAAATCCATTTTTCAGCAAATGAGTGCAGATGATTTTCACCAATCAATTCTGAATGGTTCATTATTTCCAAAGAGAGCTATTAAAGTGAATTGGTTTCTATCTGTTCCTGTATTTATTTCACAATATTCATCTGAAAAAATAATATTAAATGTTTTTCTAATGCTATACAGTCCTGCTATACCTTGCACTTTACCTTACATAAATAAACTATTTGCACAAAGCAGTTTTTGTTTACATCAAAATGTATACATTTTACTATGTATTTTTATTGCTTTAAATTTAACTTTCTTATTTTCTCTTTAAATTTAATTGTTAACGCCATTATAAATTTGCACAGTCTTGGGCACGATCAAAGCACATTTCTACTCATTCTGTACTTGCATAACTGTGTGTGACGAATAAAAAATCTGTATGTCATGGGTAGCAAGCACAGGGCGGAACCATTCGTGCGAAAACATTTAGTCAGGTCAGGCCCAATTGTCGGCCGGGCTCCGGTTTGTTTGGTCCGTAACACGAATGTTCCGTGCGAATCGTGTATGTTTCAATGAAATTAAACAGTATCCTTTCACCCGCCACAGGATAGAAACCAAATAGTGGAAACTAAATGGAAGGACAGGCTCTTAGCCTTTCGCGAAAAGTGGGAAGCTGGGAATTGGGGGGAAGTGAGAAAAATCTGAATCTGTCAAGAGACTTTCGGCGATAAGGAAAGACAGGTCTTTCGGACGGAACGCGAATAAAGCGGTGTAACCGGACGTGAATTGGGACAAAAAGGCTCAGATGAAGCATTGAAAGCTGAACATAAGGACCGAAACAGTCCCGAGACGATTCGGACGGACAGCCGCAGTACGTGTCCATCGCGGCCGGCTTGTTGGACGGAAGGAGCAGCCCGCTGCTGGATGGGGAATAGAAGAGAGAGGAGGAGAAGGAGAAGCGGCCCTAACGTTGGAGAGGAGAAACAGCTCAGTCCAGCTCCTCACGAACCAGTGGAAGCAGACACTACCCTAATTGACCAGTTTATTAAAGATTTGGTAAGTTCAGGATGTAGACGAGTGGCCATGCTTGGCCATAATCATTCCAATAGAAATGGTACATCTCTTGGCTAACCCCAATGTCTCGTATGATTTGCAAAAATGCTGCCTTTAAGCCATCGATATCTTTTAAAGTCAAGCCATTTTCATTCGCCCATAACACATAACGAACGAGAATCACAGAAAAATACATTTTGGCAAATGTTTGGGGGCTTTGGGGTTATAAGTAGTTTAGAACAAAATAAAGAAACACCATGGGAAAGGCAATAAAAGAAAGAACCCAAATGACTAATGAGCAAACAACAAATAAGGCAGGAGAGAAAATTAAATAAGTAGACTTTTGTTGTTATATGGGATAACTAATGTATAACTTGCACATGGCCCTGTAATAATGTGTTTTGCGAGGTTCTTGAATGACATCCTATTTTCTTCTCATCTTCGTAGAATGAAATCAATGATATTCCTTTCTTTGATGTGGAACTGCCCTATGAACTGGCTCTGAAGATTTTCCAGTTCCTCAGCAAAACTGATCTAGGTCGATGCGCCCAGGTAAGATGAAAGTGGATGTTTTGCTTGACTAGTGAGGCTACCTTCTGTACCGTCCTAATTATACAAATAAAAAAGAAACATTTTACTAGTTTTAGACATCATTTTTAGACCATTGTATTAAATGAATCTCAGTTAACTGGCAAAATCTTGACAAAGTAATGCTTGTTCTCTTCTGGGTAGGTAAATCTTGGAAGTGTTGGCAGAGGATGAGGTCCTGTGGTACAGGCTGTGTTTGGAGAGGTTATCACTTGGGGCAGGTGTCTCTGCCTCCCCTGCTGGAAGCACACTCAGGGCTGCTGCAACACTGAGAAGATAGTCCAGAGTACAACTGGAAGGCAAGTAGCCAAGATGCATGTACCCTAAACCACTCCAACATAATGTAAACATTTCACTGTAAGAAAATTTTATGTTTTGAAATGTAAATTACATTACATAAGAGTTTTGGTAAATACCCGAGTGAGCATAATTGTTTGGGCGTTTTTTTCAGTTCATATGACTAAAATTGGGGTTTGTAGGTGTTCACTCTGCCAATTTATGGCGCTATAACAAGATGCTGTTACATATTCTAATTGGAATACAAACATATTGCTCTTGACAGGGAAGAAAAGGCAACAGGATGCACACTATATGCTACAGCTATGCTACTACAAAATTACCCAAAACTACCACAATAATTGAACTACTGAAACTGCAACCAATGACATTTAGCTGATCTGGAATCAGATGTGACAACAGCGGATCATTGGTGTGAGATTACTGCGTTTCAAGGTAAATTCCTAATCTGAATTTATTTCTGATTGGTCGAGTGAATTTTAAGCGGGAAAAGGATTTCTTAGTTACAACGGCGTCGTCTTACATGCTGATACCCGACCTGCTGCTGTGTTAGAGAGTCAGTCAGGAGTGCGGTAGTGCTGCAGTCGTCTGTGCAATCCCTGAAGCGTGGCCCGAGTTTGGATAAGTTTGGTCGTCTCTACCACCTTAAACCTGCATCCATTTATGAAGTGTATTTTTGCAAATTCGTGTTTCATGCAAATCCGGGTTTGAAGTGTGCTGGTACACACTACGGCAGACCGTTCTACGCATTCGCAGTTGAAAAACATTGTGTTCCGGCCCGATGTTAGTTTTATCATTACAAATCGAAGATGTCAGTGAGAACCCGTAATGTGATCTTAAGGCCACTGAAATGTCTGAGCGCCGTTCTCGTCCAAATGGAACAAATTGGTATCTGCAGAGGTTTGCCTAATTTTCCCTCGCCAAAGTTATGGCCTTGAACTTTGCGGCAAGGTCATTACCTGCGCCGCAGGAAATATGACAGAAGCATAAGCATGGCCGAGTTCTGTACTCGAAATGCAATGCTGAGTCTTTGCAGCAACAGTGGAGGAAATTTGTACTGGGTAATGAGGTTTATATAGCAACAAAAGGTTATACTGTACATTGCGAAAGTTCACTGATAAGACCATCTTAAGTCTGGAGCGGTTGATGGCGCATGTAGCAGTTGGGCGGTTCTAATCCCAGGACCGGTAAAGGTACCCGCAGTGCGCATGCTGAGGGCCGATCCCCAAGCACTGCTCCTGAGGCGCTGATCATGTCAAATCTTGAGTCACATCTACGTTTTGGTGCACCGTGTGATGTGCTTTGGTGTGGTGTGTTCTACTTGACAATCCTCCCACTTTCTAAAGTTACTTTATACTCGGAGTTTGTCTCACTTGTGCAAAAACTTTGTTAATTGCTAGTAAGTGAAATGGTATAAAATGGAAATTATCAAGACATTGTCTCGTATTATGTTCTTGAAATTAAGAAACAAGAGACCTTTCTGAAATGGAGTATTGGAGTTGAATCTGCTGATTCCCAACAACTGCAGTTGAAATTAGTCATTTGAAAGTTAATTAAGTTCTGTCTAATTTTTCTCAAAAAAGCGTTACCATTCTGAGAATCAGGTTGGATCAGTGTACCACTTGCAGTATGAACTGGGGGAAAGTGTTGTGTGGCGTCAGTTCCTGTGACAAACTTGTAATTGCAGGGTAAGTGCTAAATTTTCATTTTACAATGTGATGCTGTGCTGTAGTATTAAAGTACTTTTCCTGAATCAAACCATTTCATAAGTGTAAATCTTACTGTATTTCCTCATTTCAAACATGCCAAGGTCTTTCATAAGAGTTGGGTAGAGAACACTAGTTTAGAATAGTCTTGCAGTAGTTTAGGTTTATTTATTCTGTGAAACAGTTGGTGCACAAAGCATTGATCTTGCCAGCCTAAGCAACTGCATTCAGGATTTTTGGTTTTAGGCCAAACTCAGTTTTGACCCTTGGTACTGACATCTCCCGATGCAGCTAATAAGAGAATAGTTATATTTGTAGACATGCATGACATGACATGAAGCAAAAAAGAAATGGCGAACCTGCCTTTAGTATGCATTGCTTGGTAACTCACTTTGGCTGTATATAACACAAACTCTTGGGGAGAGGCCATTGTTAGGTGAAATGTCAAGCGCCTTAAATTACATGATGCTGAAGTAGCAAAAGAATACTGGCATTTAACGCATTTCAAATGGTAAAGTATCCTGAAATCCGTTCGTTATCCATATCCATTTCGTTCCATATTTTAGTTATACCTCCAGGTGACATCCGTTTGTGGAACACTTTTTCAGGACTCTGGGCTTTGTACCTCACGACCCTCCGTGGCTGTAGTAAACCCCACCACCTCACGTCACATTCGTACGAGTCAATGAGACAGTGGCTTCCGCAGCCTATGAGAATGGTGAGAGGTTTGAGCATTTTTTACACTGGTCCAGATTGCTCATTTGAGTGAATTAACATTTCTGTCTAAAATATGTGTCTGTGTGCAGGGTGTGTGTCTGTTTGGAGCACAGAAACTGGTCTCGATCCCATTCATCAATATCAGCACCTCCAGCGTGTCCACGCCTTCGACCTAAGCCCAGACGCTCCTGTTCTGGCCTCTGCATCTGGGTCAGAGGTCCGGCTGGATTCTCCTGATCACTGGGGCTATTGGAGCACAAGACGCCTCACCCGCCTCGCCAAAACAGTAAGTGCCTTCTGAAGAAACGTGTAGTAGAGCTTGAGCAACATTGGAATTCTAGGTTTGCCAGCGATTTCAATATTTTATCGGTTATGACACATTGATTAATGTTATTATAAAGGGTTTAAATTGCGAAATTCAAGGTTTTGCTCGAGGCTGCTGTCTAGTGGACAAACTACCCAATGACTACCTTAATTGTTTTTGTAATGGATAAAAATATTACTTATCATTTTTCTGCATTACAGCCATATCAACTGATATCAGCATATTGATTTATCACTCAAACTCTTCCCTTTTAGGTTTTAATATAAGTTAGATGTTCTACAGAAACTGTGATGTGACGTTTTAGAAATATTAGGAATATCTTTTTACTTTTTATCTTTTACTTTTAAAAGTGTATCTGAGTTCAGTTGTTGCTTTTCTGTTATATTTTCTAAAACATTTAACTTAAATGCATTTTTGTTTTATTTCTACAGAATTCAATTTTTTTTAGTGGAGGATTGTGTGTAATTTCATTACTTGCTCATTCATTATATGTATGTTCAGGTGGACGGGGTGTTGGTGGTTCCAGGGCTGCGGAAAGTACCGTTGGTTTCAGCCTGGGCTGGTGAGAGTGTTTACCTGCTGGAGGCATGTCAGAGAAGTGGAGGGAGGAGGAGGAAAATGAAGGAGCCAGGTTCTGCATTCTTATTGTCTGAGCAGCGGTCACCTGCCTGGGCGGTGACTGAAACAAGGCTGCTGTGGAGTGAAGAGGTGCTTGTGGCTGGGGCATGAGCATTAAATGGCTTAACAAGGTTGGTCATAAGAAAGCGGCATTTCTCATGTAGTGCTAATAAGATCACTTATTGGTGAATGATTTTATTTATTTTCATCAAACATGGTCCTTCCTTTCGTATCTTTGCATGAAATTACATTGATTCAGTATTAATTTGGTTGTATTTTTAGTGTTATGCTGATGTTCTGCCTTTGGCTTGTAATCAAGGTGATGGATGCTCAAATATAAGTAAAATTCGTATTCATGATACACAATATTTAATACTTGTAAAAGCCAGTAAGCTCCATGCCAGATGACCCAGGTCATTCACTTCCATATGTTTATCCAGTCAAGTTTTGGAGTTTATCGCTGAGTACTTGTAATTTTTGTATGAATGGAAAGCTTGGCTAACTATAGCTATGATTAAACCAGCAGTTATTGTTGCAGGATATGATATGGAAATTTCTGTTGACACTGAATGTTGTTGTGCTCTTTTATCTTTTGCTAAATGCATGTGTGGACAGTTTGTGTTCTGATCTGTAATATTTCATGATCGTGTTTTGTACATGCACACCAGAGGCTCTGAGTAGTAATATATGTATATATACAGTACTGTGCAAAAGTTTTAGGCAGGTGTGAAAAAAATGCTGTAAACAAAGAATGCTTTCAAAAATGGAAGTCTTAATCATTTATTTTCATCAATCAACAAAATGCAGTGAATGAACAAAAAGAAATCAGAAATCAAATCAATTTGGTGCTTGACCACCTTGCGCTTCAAAAACAGCATCAATTCTTCTAGGTACACTTGAACACAGTTTTTTGAAGGAGACTCTGGCTGGTAGGTTGTTCCAAACTTCTTGGAGAGCTAACCACAGATCTATAATCCTATAATCCTACAAAATAATATAATGACTATATTCCTACAAAATCCTGACTTTGTGCAAGTGTTACCCTATAAAATTGATGCTGGTTTTGAAGGCAAAAAAGGTAGTAACACCAAATATTGATTTGATTTAGATTTTTATTTTGTTCGCTCACTTTGTATTTTGTAAATTGATAAAAATAAGCAATCATTATTTATATTTCTGAAAGCATTCTTTGTTTACAGCATTTTTTCACACCTGCCTAAAACTTTTGCACAGTACTGTATATTTGGCTTTGTACTTTCAGAAATAGACTCTCCTTTAGGGCCTTGTACCTAATTACACACAACTTCGCCCCCAGTGTTTGCTTAAACCGTAAAGACAGATGTTATGTATCTACTATAACCCTTAGATACATTTGAGACCTACATGTCACTCTAATAAGTCCCAGGAGCTGTTCAATTGGGGTTAAACAGTTTTGTTATTGAAGCCTTTATGTTAAGAAGATGGCCTAACCCATATGCAAGCCTTAAAATAAACCAGGTCAGATGAGACATTTCACTGTGTGGACCCCCTGGTGCTTTGTCATGCATGTAAAAATACCTGCGCAGGGCTTTAGAGACGACCCCCAGCGTGCAGGTCCAGTTCTCGGAGGAATGAGAAGTCAGAGAGAGGTGGTGATGGTAATTAGATGATGGGTGCAGATGGCTGAACGCTGTATTAGACAGCGCCTTGGCACAGCTGCCCAGCTGACATCACCATCTTTTAAACACACTCTCATTACTGAAACGGGCACTTGAGCCTCACAGGAGAGATGCTGCAACTTTGACTGACAGAGCAATTTCTCTAAAACCCTTTCTGCATAACTCGGGAATCGTGAGGAGAATGTGTACAGGGTTTACGGCTACATATTTCTACTCCTACAATACTGAAAGTTTGATAGTTTTGGAAGTCTTTTAGGAACTACTTATTGAGCAGATTTTTTTACTAAGCTTTTTTTTCTTCTAAATAATAAAGACATCTGTGATTTGTTTGTATGCAATTCGAAAACGAAAGGAGATACAGCACTTCCAGAAACCGAAATCTGTACTCAGATTTACACAGTTTGGATTTATAGTTAAGCTAAGATATGGAGGGTAAACGTCTTTTCTTTGAAAATATATAATTTTAGAGCAACTACACATAAAGGGGACTGTTTAGTGATAGTTGCTTATGTTCTGCATCCAATATTTTATTCAATACAATTTTATTTGTATAGCACTCTAACAGACATTGTAACAAAACATTACATACAACTGGCCCAAGGCCCTAAACAAACAATCCTGAGGCGACAGTAGCAAGGGAAAAACTCCTTGTTCTTCCTTGTACTTGCTAATTTGGTTACCAGCCTCTGCCTTGTCCAAGAAAAAGATCATTTATTTGTCATAATCAAAATATATGTTTAAAAGTCATTTTTGTTTGGACGCCATATGACCTCCTTTATCCTAATTAGCCATGCTTGTTTTTCTATATCTAAATTCTTAGTTATTGATGCATTAACCTTTCTTTGACCGTGTTTCTAAACAGTGGTTATTTAAGCAAATGTTCACAAAGCTTTATTCTCTGCATCTCAGTAGTTCTGCCAATTCACCACAAACTACTCCTCGACACGTGTTGTTGAGGCGTCTGTAACCCCATGGTGTGCTGACGGGGTTTTTCATACTGCGAGAGGGAAGTTGGGTTTGCCAGCGAGCACGCTGCTGAACTCGAGGTGTCTCTGTGTTCCTTAACAAGCAGGCATATGCCTCATTAAAACCTGCTAAGAGAGGAAGGAGGCATTTAGAGTTTACTCCACGGTTGGGTGGGGGTGTGTGTGTGTTTCTGTTTCTGAGTGTGTGCTGTTTTGTGTCTTAAGATTTCTTTTTGTAGTCATTATTTATCTCCATGTGTCTGTCTGTATTATCTTTGGCTTTGTGAAGTGATGGTGTGAGTGTGTGCGTGCGTTAGACGTTGTGCGTCTGGAGCATTTACACATGCACGTAGTGAAAAACACACATGCACTCAATACACTGCTTGCACTGGCATACCCAGAGGCGTTGCTTTGACGTTTAACAGACAGCTCGTCTGTTGCAAAAGCGACGCCGCATTGCACCTTTAGGTGCTGAGATTTGAGAGATTTTAGAGCAAAGCCTCCTGGGATACCGCTCTGTAGCTCATTACACACTCCTTCCTGTGTCCCTTCAGAGCACTGCTAAGACGAGCGAGAGTATCTCTGAAACACAAAAGTTCCAATCCAAACTAGGACGTGGACAATGTATGACCCGTTATCTCGAACCAGGTTTAACTGAAGCATGTGTGCATTAATGCACCGTCCGGAAAGAAGCATTTTGTGTGTTTTTCAATAACGCTCAGCTTTAATTAAATAATGGATTTGGCCCGTTGGCTTGGCTAAACCATTTATCCTTTTTTAAATCAAAGACAAATGACTCACCCAAATCTTAATCTCGACAAAAGCTATTCCCCGTTCTCATCAGTCTGAACAGAGAAAACAAATTTTCCCCCCTCCTTAAAGGTGAACTTCATTTGGCTGTAATTTTCGTGCCCTGTCTGAGGCTTTGGCTTCGCCCCGAGGCCGAGTGTCTGGCCGGCGCTGGAGTCACTAAACGCCTGGCATTCTCTCAACCCTTACATCATACTGCACTCCCCTCTCCTCTTGCTTTTGTTCGACGGCTTTATCTAGCGGCTCAATTATTCATGTTCGATTTGGCTGTTTCCTCTTGCTGAGGGTATTAGGAGGTGCCCCAACCCCAGATTTTCCAATTATGTAGTTGCAATTTTGTACATGGATCCAGACCAGCTTGGTTTATTTGTAGCAACTGGTTATTTTTTCCTTCTCTTTTGTGTTTCGTTCACAGTTTGCTTCTTGTGAAAGCTGTTGCTTATATACCTTGCAACAAGTCTTTCAAGCCTAGTCAGGGTGTGTTTTGATTAGCTAGCTGGATGGCGTAGTGTATAATGCTTTGAGGAAGAACGCTTCAGCTGAGGTGTAAAAGGCTTTCAGAGTGTTTGTTTGGTGCTAATAATCTGGTTCAGCGTGTTACTGTATCAGTAGAAAAACTATTTTGTACATACAAGTATTTTGAACTACCCTACTTCTCCACACAGGTGTTTGCTTCCACTGGAATCTATTATAAACATTAATTCATACAAAACTGCATCTTATTGAACAAAACAGAAAGTGACTTCACCTTTAGAGTGGGATTATTAAGTGACGTGCATCACATCTTACTGTTTAACTGTGTAACAGCATTCATTGCTTCATTCATTGATTTTTCCTTAACCTTTTGAACTCAATGGACGCTTTTCGTGTTCCTTTTTTGTAACCTTTAGTCTCAGACTCCTAACTCGCGACAGGAGTAACACACATGCATGATACACATATCAATGAAATCGAGAAGACTTACCCTACACGATTGTCTAAGTCCCGTGTTTGTGCAACAAATTATTCCAGAGTAATCGTGTGCACAAAAGAGAGTAAATTTAAAGGGTTTCTCACAAAAAACACACTGCTGGAAAAAAAAAACCTTTTTGTGCCTGAGTCTTTTCCTGTGTGTGTGTGTGTGTGTGTCTGTCTGTCTGTCTGTTGGGGGATAGTGTTTGACTGCATTCTAGAGGTCATCTGATCAGGAACATCTCTGGGGCAGACTGCTAACTTCTTCAGCAGTAATAATGAGGAAGGTCAAATTCAAATTCCGTCTGGAAATAAGCACATATTTTTATATTGTAATAAGCCATAGAGTGTCCCAGATTGAAAAAATATATATGGCTATGGACCTTTACCCCACACATTTCTAAAGTTAAACCTCTACTGAAAAACACTGTCTTGTAGAAATAAAAGGAAAAAATTAAAATATCACTAGGCGAAAACTAGAATTTGCTTGTTAGTTTCACATCAAATAATTACATAAATAAGTAGCCCTGGGTCTTCTGAAAAAAACAACATGAGGCATGAATGGCTAGCTTATGAAATTAAAATGTTATAGCCTAATACCTAAAGGGATACAAAAACCCTCAAAAATGGCCCAGGGTTCAACGGGTTAAACCTGCCTCTTGGAATGAAAATTTAACCAGCTCCCTAAGAGGAGAAAACTATCTAAAATATCTTACTTTTTACATATTTCCATTAAATTCATTTCATGAAGATGCCCAAATCATCTGGGAATGGTTTGAAAAATAAATACAATGAAATAATTAACAATTGATTTCACTAGTGAAACCTGATTGCATGTCACCAACCACCTGCAATGCTGCTGCGGACCAGTAGTATAATCGATTATGGTCTGCCATGCGTCAGTGCAGAATCATCCTTGTCTGTATCGCAATGCATCGAATATGTGATTCATTTAAACAACCCTATTGAGAACCAGTGCTGTAGTTTACCTCGGGATGCTATTGTTTACTTCACATATGAAAATAAGCTACTGAATAGAGCTGGACAATATGACCTCAAATCAATATCACAATTAACGTTAAGATTCATTACAGTTAATGAATGTTTCTGCTGTTGTTCACTGATAAGGTTTGTATTGTGAATATGGTAACCTCTGTGTAAAGGAGTAATAAGGAGGGAGAACATAATTCGGGTTTCTGTAGAGAAAGATGTCAGCAGTCAGGAGTGGATGTACCTGTGGGCGAACTGGCTCCTGAGCAGGTGTGGTAGCTGGACAGTAGCCAGTCTCTGCCTCTCTCTCTTTCCTCTGTCTTTGTGTCTTCCCCCCCTTTCTTTCTCTATTTCTCACTAACAACCCTCTCTCTCTCTCATACACACACACTCACTCTCTGTCGCCGTGTTCTGTCTGTCTCTGCTCAGGTTCATGTGTATGTTCTGGAGACGTGTCAGGTTGAGCAGGCCGTGGGGAACTCTGTGGGGGACTTCACCTGCATCAACCTGAGAGACGCCCCCCCTCACCTGCTGGTGTGTGGCAACAAAGACAGAAGGTACACACACACACAGAGTCTCTCACTTTCTTTTTCTCACACTTTGCACACATGCACGCTTCTGTCATCTGTCTGGCAGTCGGAAATTCTCCAGAGACTGTAAGTGTCGTGAACAGGACGAGTTTAATAGCTACAGACTGAAACTTCACTCTCATTTACACATGCAGCTGATGTTGGCTTCTTATTGGAGATGCTGCATAATGTGATTTGGAATGCTTCTAAGAGATGGTCTGATATGAGTTTATTGTACCTTATTGGAGCAACAAATTATTTTGTAAATAATTTACAGTTACTTTGTAAAGTCTTTGGTCACCCAACAAAGCGGTGTTCAGAAGAGAACTTGAATACCATCTTAAATTCCTTGTATGAGTTTGGTTTACTATTTGTGTGTGTGTAATGAATTTACTTAAATGTTTTTGTTCATTTTACAAGCAGTAATTAAAATATTTATCTAACCTAAGACTCTTGTACTAGGAGAAAGTTGGTATGATTTTTCATGACAGATACTGATTATTACTAATCAAGGAAACCAATGTCTGCTGTAAAAATGAACATTGAAATGCCCTTTAGAATATTTAATTCTGAGAACACAAAGTGCCCACAAAGTCTCAACGTGTCAGAATGCCATATTTTCAGTGCTTCAGTTTTGAAATGCTAAAACCCTGTGATATCTACAAATCATACAGAGCGGAGGGTGGGACATTCTCTTAGAACAGGGCTTTTAAACTGGTGTTCCACGGTAGCAATGCAGGTGGTCTGTGGCATGCAGTCCAGTTTCACTACTGAAATCACTTTTAAAAAATCATTTTATTTGTTTTTCAAAATATTTCTAGTTAATTTGGGCATCTTTATGAATAATGAATTGAATGCAAATAGTGATGAATGTGATGGAACCAATTAGTCCCTGTGACAGAACAGTTGAAAACCCCTGCGCTAGACCACACAGTCTTCTAGCTTCATCAAAGCGAAAATATTGTGCTTTAAATTTGTCTAATTTTATTGGCATATCATTTTAAAACGGTCAGTAACAATAACCATATAAATGCAGTCAACCACTGTTTTCTAGAACGTATGCATTTTTAATTTGCAAGTTGCTCCTTTTTTTCGATGCTCTTCAGTTATTTTTAAGGTGTTTTTGATACATTGGTTTCAAAAGATTCCACCTGGTCTTTTTATCTATTTTTGCAACCCACTCTATAAAAGCTTTTTTATAGCTGCTTATCATAGAGGAGACGGCGTGAGGGAGATAAAAACACTCCAGGTGAAAAAAAAAACCCAGGATAGCGTTATCTGAATCTCATCACCTGCAGCTATTGATATATTGCACAAAGAGCGGCTGCGGCTGGAGAGGGAGCACGCGTGTTCTGCGTCTTCAAAAACAGAGAAATATCTGCCTCTCCGCCCAATAAAAAAGCCTTTTGGTCACACTTGTGGCTGACGATGGGCGCCTGGCTTTGGCAGAAGAAGAAAAGCCTTGGCAGCTCTTTTAACGTGGCTCCTGCTGTGTTTTCTCTCGGGCAGTAAGTGGGCAGCCAAGAGCGAGGGCCTTGTGTGGTGAGGTCCAGATGTGGCCTTTTTAATATTATTTTGTCGAGTGGCTCGTCCTTATAGCTCTATCCAGCCACCCATCTTTTTCTCTCTCGCTTCTACCTCTCTTTCACTATTTCTCATTTCTGTGAATGCAGAGAGAGGGGGAGGCTCTTTACCTTATTGTGTGTCTCAGCGGTGGAGTGGCTCAACAACGCTCCTCTCTCCAGCTTCGTCTCGGCCGAGTTGGTTTGGACTCTCGTGATGCGTCCGTGGGCAAATCCCAAAAAAGCCCCCACGGATCGGAAGGAAAGTGGCAGGGGTTTGGGGGTCCATTAGCATGGTCAGGAGCCAGGGGCTAATGCTCCTCTTCCCCTGTGTCCAATTAACGCAGGAAGGGGGCAGACAAAAGGAGGGAAGAGAGTGAGACCGATTGCGGTGGAGAAAGGCCCTCAAAGTTGGACAGAGGAGTAGGAGGGGGTGCAGGAGGGATTACGGAGAGGGAGAAAAGTAATTGGCGTTTTGATGGACAGATCTAAACTGCTTTTGTGCGTTTGGAAGATGGAGGTGACTGGGATGACTGTTTTGTTAAAAAAAATTAGTATATTTTATTTTCATACAGCCTCTTGCATTTGCAAAGATTTCTGCTAATCAGTGTTGGTTTTACTTAAGTAAATGTCGGTTGGATTGCTTTAATTAATAAAGGATTGCTAAATTTAACAGATGTTAATTATGTTGTTAATTAGATTTTTTTTCTTCAAAAGGTTCCCATAAGAATACCGTTAAAGTACCAGACCGATAAGCAGTACCAGTAAGAATAGTAGTACCGTTAAAATCCTAACCCATCCCTGTCCATGTCAGGCTACTGCCTTTACAGAAATACTTTAGTGTGTTAGTATGTGATCTACACGCACACACACACTCCTGTTGCTGCATTTTTGTGTGTAATAGTGTCTGTTCTGATGCCGCTGGCGTAGGACATGCTGGAAAATCATACCTTTGATTAATCGAAAGGACCGCGTTCCCAGACAGCCCACTGAAATCATCTCTTGTTCCAACGTGAGATTAATGATGGCTACAAACTGCCAGTAACTGTGTTCCTCCCCTTCGTGAAAGAGAGCGAGAGGCCGTCAAATTAAACCTGATTCCAGAAAGCCACGTCCATGTCTGAATAAGCTGCTACATTAAAACACACTCTGCCGTGCGTCGCTAACCAGTATTTCTTTAAAAGCCAAATGAAGCATCTTCCTGTCTATGCGTAATTCAATTTTGGTGATTAACTTCAGGAAGGCTACCACATGCAGTCATCTCTTGGCTGGATTTGGTGCCATTAAGGAACACTGGCACAGATGGTTTCAGACTCCTTTGTGCCTTTTATTTTGGACTGAAAGCTGGTGCTCAGTAATGAGGAAAACACACACTGATGAGTTTGAGAATGAAGACGGGCATGAAGATGCCTGGCGCTATGAAAGTAAGGAACACAAGTTACTGAATAAGTTGAGAAATTAATTTCCATCTGTTCATCCTTTCTTAAAATTCATGTCTTGTTTCTGGGGCTGGGCGATATGACCTCAAATCAATATCACGATAAATCAACATTTTGACCTCGGTTATGATTAATGAACAATTTTTTGTGTGTGTGTGTCTTCATAGTAAATATTAAAACTGGGAAGGGGTGGAGTCATGAGACAAAATACATGGTAGTATGTTTTTAAGGGGACAGTATATAAACACACTAGGGAAAATACTAGCAAGATTAAAAAAAATAAGTGAAAAAGTGAAAATAAGTGAAATAATCATCACATGCAAGATTATGTCAATTAGAGGCTCTGAGTGATGGTTTTCCTTCCCTTCCTCAGGGTGCGAGTGTTTGACTTGCGTTCCGGCTCCTCGGTGGTGTCCTTGTACGCACATCACATGGGTGTGACCACGGTGCAGGCAGACGACTGGAAGATTGTGAGCGGCGGTGCTGAGGGGCTGGTCTGCGTGTGGGAAATGAGGATGGGGGCAAAACTGTGGGAAATGCACAACAGGTGAGGACAGAATATTTCCCTTACAGGTGAAAGTGTACCTCTGTTTCCTAGGGTTTCTAGGGAGCGAAGGTTACACTTATTTTGATGAGTCCAAGGGGGTTGCATTGGCCGTTTTTGATAGTCGGTGGGCTACTAACCTACCTTGGATCTTCCTGTAATTTCCACTTGATGAATTGTGGGACGACTGTACTGTGATGAAGGAAGTGCTCCAACATGGAAATTTTATACAAGTGATGTCTTAAAAACTTGAAGGGTTTCATGCTCCTTTCAAAGTTAAAGGAACTACAGTGCTGTGAAAAAGTATTTGCCCTCTTCCTGATTTCTTTTTTTTTTGCATGTTTAGATGTTTCAGATTATCAAACAGATTTAAATATTAGACAAAGATAACCCAAGTAAACACAAAATGCAGTTTTTAAGTGATGATTTTATTTATTAAGGAAAAAAAACTATCCAAACCTACATGGCCTTATGTGGAAAAGTAATTGCCCCCTAAACCTAATAACTGGTTGTGCCACCTTTAGCAGCAACAACTACAAGCATTTGTGATAACTGGCAATGAGTCTTTGGCCCACTCTTCTTTGCAGAAGTGTTTTAATTCAGTCATATTGGAGGGTTTCCGAACATAAACCGCCTTTTTAAGGTCATGCCACAGCATCTCAATTGAACTCGGGTCAAGACTTTAACTAGACCACTCCAAAACCTTCATTTAGTTTTTTTAAGCCATTCAGAGGTGGACTTGCTGGTGTGTTTTGGGTCATTGTCCTGCTGGGGAACCCAAGTGCGCTTCAGCTTGAGGTCACGAACTGATGGCCGGACCTTCTCCTTCAGGAGTTATTGGCAGACAGCAGAATTCATGGTTCCATCAATCACAGCAAGTTGTCCAGGTCCTGAAGCAGCAAAGCAGCCCCAAACCATCACACTACCACCACCATGTTTGACTGTTGGCATGATGTCTTTTACGCCAGATGTAACGGGACACACACCATCCAAAAAGTTCAACTTGTGTTTTGTCAGTCCACAGAATATTGTCCCAAAAGACTTGGGGATCATCAAGGTGTTTCTTGGCAAAAGTGAGACCAGCCTTTATGTTCTTTTTGGTCAGCAGTGGTTTTCGTCTTGGCACTCTGCCATGCATGCCATTTTTGCCCAGTCTCTTTCTTATGGTGGAGTCATGAACACTGACCTTAACTGAGGCAGGTGAGGCCTGCAGTTTTTAGATGTTGTTCTGGGTTCTGTTGTGACCTATTGGATGAGTTGTCGCTGCACTCTTGGGGTCATTTTTATAGGCCAGTCACTCCTAGAAAGGTTCACCACAGTTCCATGTTTTCTCTATTTGTGAATAATGGCCTTCACTGTGGTTCGCTGGAGTCCCAAAGCTTTAGAAATGGCTTTGTAACCTTTTCCAGAACGATAGATGTCAATTATTTTGTTTCTCATCTGTTCCTGAATTTCTTTAGTTCGCAGCATGATGTCTTCCTTTTTTGGGATCTTTTGGGCTCCTTTTTAAGCGATCTCTTGATTGAACAGGTCTGGCAGTAATCAGGCCTGGGTGTGGCTGGTGAAATTGCACTCAGCTTTCCAAAAAATGTGATTAACCACCGTTACTTTATGATTTTACAAGGGGGGCAATTACTTTTCCACATAGGGCCATGTAGGTTTGGATAGTTTATTTTCCTCAATAAAGAAGATTATCCTTTAAAAACTGCATTTTGTGTTTACTTGGGTTATCTTTGTCTAAGGGGGCAAATACTTTTTCACAGCACTGTATATGTAAGATTGTGGCCAAAACTCTCTCAGTGTAACACAATGCTGATGTTTTCCATCACAAGTCACCGTTTTTGTTTCTCAAACAGTTTAGTCAGTTCGATTACCCACCTGCACATGGGCTACAATCTACATTTACAGCATTTAGCAGACGCTCTTATCCAGAGCAACTTACATTTCCTAATTTCAGGGACAGTTCCCCTGAGAGCAACTTAGAGTTAAGGGTCTTGCTCAGGGACCCAATGTTGGTAACGCCAGAGGTCTGATTCGAACCCACAACCTCTTGGTCCAAAGGCGAGTGTTCTACCACTAGGCCACCAACACCCCTTCTATGATCCAACATATTTGAAATATTCAAATAGTGGTGATAGAAGCTGGCCAACCTTAGCTAAAATCTTACCTCTCCAGGAGAAAATTAGCCACTTTGACATTTGTCCTCGATTTCTTCTCCGCTTTCAGCCCTTTCCATTTTTCAGTCGCCTGTGCTGATCCTCGTGTTGTTTCTGCTTTGGTCAGGACATTTTTGAGAGTCATCATGAGGCCTTTTAGTTTTAGTAATGTCAGACATTTGTAATCAAGGATGCTTGTAGCTGCAGCTCAGTGGTAACTGGCAACTTGGGGGATAGTGGTGGGTGGCACAGCAGGCCAAAACACTAAATCAAAACAAACATGATTCATGTGCTCATTTTAAAATGTGAATATTCTGGCTGTACTAATTTTGTCAGTGAGATCAGTATTTCAGATTAACATGATTCCTTCATCTCTGGTGACATTAGCTTCATTTGATGATTACTTGCCATAAATTTCTTACAGCTCCTTTAAAATGGCATGTTGAATCATGAAATCTTAAAACATCAATTCAACATCTTATTTTGCAGTTCCGTTCATACTGTCTAAAGGATCTCTGCACTAAACTGTTCCGTACCGACTTTATATGAATATGTAAACCATGCCAGTAGGAGTCTCTGTACTGCGTCAATGTAATATCCACAATGACGACTGCTTGGTAATGTCTGTGACTTGCTTTTATTAGCACTTTAGAGCATTTTGTGATTATAGTCTATTATGATGTGTGTATATATATACTGTATATAGTGATTATAAAGACTTCTTTAAATTGTAGACATTTATGGTTCCTTCAAGCTAACACCAGATGTGTGTTGTGGGGTTGATTTGAAGGCATCCTGTTCGCCACATTCGCTTTAACACCAACACTCTGGTGACGGCCAACATTCCAGATGACAAGATCCCCCGCGGAGCCTGCATCACCGATGATGACCTCACAGCACACCGCAGGTAACTGTTGCTGAGCCACAGGATCTGAGAAATTTACTTCACAATCATTGTCCTATGTGGCCTACCTTTTCGCACTTATGAGCACATCTACGATTTAATCAGTGTTTATGATGGCTTGTGTTAAGTGTGGTGATTAGGGCTGTGTGGTTTCTAATGTTATGTCATGAGTTTAAGATGGGAATCAAGGAGCCTTATTGGACAAGATAGTGACTTATTCCTAAAACTATGTTCGGCTAGAGTTTGATGCTAAAATCACAGCCATTTAGTTGTTTATCCGAAGGCAGAATTTAACTTTAACTCTAACGTTTAGCTTTCACTTGAAAACTGAACTACACATCTACAGTTAAACTGTACGACTTTTTACACCCGCTTTTTTGCTAAAAGAAATCTGCATGCACTGACAGCATTAAGGTATCTGATCTTTTCTTCTAGCACAGAAATGTGTGAACAATGTGTGTCCTGATCACACATACAGTAGGTTCTGTCAGGAGAATCAAAACTAAGAAAGTCTCTTTTGTCCACAAGCTGCTAATAAGCACCATACAGTACAGCAGGTCTCATATCTTGGTTGCAACTATTGAAATTGCTCATATGTAAGGGAACTGTTCATGCCGTAATTCTCTTTCTAGACACCGGGGGGCAGTCTGCTACTACGATTTCTCAGATAACACCTCAGCTCAGGACCACGTCCTGCCCATCTGTAGGTCCAACTACTCGGAGGAGAGCGGCTACAACTACAACATCGGTCTTGCTGTGCCTTACGACACTCTCAGTGATCCTCAGACCTCTGACTTTTGACAAATTGTACACCTGGATGATGATGGGCAAGAGACTCCCGACGCTTCCTTTTGTCACTTTAGAATCTGTTCTATAAGAAAGTGAACAGTAGACACATGAGTTCAGCTGCAAGACACGGGATTTGCCACTACAGGAGTTTTAAAAACATATTTTTGCCTCCGAATATTTTCTTTTATTAATTAAAACCATCATAGGGCATATGGAAATTAACATGTTTCCAAGCTGTTATCTGTACATTTTGTAAATGTTTAAAATCTGTAAATAGATCACGATAACCATTTAGAATCTTTATTTTATTATGCAATATAAAGACGCATTAACCCCCAACTTAAGTAAAACAAGAAAGTAAGGAATGATGTGTTTAGAACTTCGGATAAGTGACGTCCTGGTACTGGTGCAGAGCGACAGCTGGAGCATCATCCAGGTAGTGAAGTAAGATTATTTGTCATTGTGAACACGCAGTGCACCACGACGAAATATGATGTCTGCATTTGACCCATACCGTGAAGGAGCAGTGGACAGCTGACACGGGCAGCACCCGAGGAGCAGTGCTTGGGGACGGTTCCTTGCTCATGAGTACCTCAGTGGTACCTTTTCTACAGTTGTATACTTTTTGTATGTCTTAACTTTCTTAAGAACAACATTCTTAAAGATAATACCAAGAAAATATTGGTCAATAAGGTCCTTTGACTCTGAGTTTTGTGTGCCCATCAGACTAATTATTGATATATAGCTTCACCATGAAAAATGTCTTGAAAAGTGTAAGGGCCTGCTTTCTGTGCAGGTAAAACAGCCCTCGAGTCGTTATAATATCTGGTATTATCTGGGGTGGAGGAGTAGTGGTAGGATATTTGTTTAATGACCAAGAGCTTGTGAGTTCAAATTCAGTTTTTTTCCCCCTGCTGTTAGAACTGGTTACTTTAGGAAATTGTAGCTGCTCTGGATAAAAGTCTGCCGAGTTCTGTACATGTAAATGGCCTTGGATTGTAACTAGAAGTGAAACAAGCCTAACAGTAAGAGATTGGGAACAGTGTGGCCTGTTAAACTGAGGTGTTCTGTTGGCGTTTCCTCACTCTTTATCTCAGGTAGAGAACACTGATAGCTTTGGTTACACAGAGTGAGTTAGCAGAAATTTTTTATCACTAACCTTTCTGTAGTACCTTGTATGTTTTTAAAAAAGCAGCTGAAACTGCTTTACTGCCAGTCGTAACTGAACTCAAAGATTTTCCTTGAAGATGTTGCAATTTATAGCAAACAATTTGGACGAACAAGGCTCATGTCTGTATTTTAGAACTGAAATCTTTGCTCTGCTAGCAGTTTCTCATTTTTATTAATTATTGAGAAAATTTGTGTGTAATTATGCCGTTGGTACAAAATGTTCTGCATGTTTGTTGGACACTTTTTGGCAGTATGTTGTCACAGGACGTGTCCTGACTTTTCATTGCTTCACCTTTCACTGTGTAAACAGCAGTGGAGATTGCAGATGCTTTGGAGAGTTGTAAAGGAGGGAATCTGGAGAGAACAGGGAATATTTTTGAGAACAGGGAAAGTTTTGTGGTTTTTTTTCTTCTTTTTTTTGCAGCAGCAGCATGAATGATCACTTGGTGCAGCTCATCGTAGTGTCCACATAGAGGAAGCGGATGTGCATTCTCGTCTCGATCTCCACACCTTGTAAAATCTACAGAAAGGACAGAGCAGGTGTAAATGCAGATGATGTGTGTAGACGTGTAATTGTTGCACAGGAAGTAGTAGTGTCCAAGACAAACCTGAAGAAAGTGATCAAATGTGATTCCCTCGTAAACCTGATCTGCGGCCTAAAAATGGAGGTCATGATATCTTGAAACCACAATTCCTTGACAATTAGCATGTGTATGTAATTTAAGTCATCAGTACTGTAATCAGAAATGGAAATCTGTTACGCAGGGAAACGGATACCCTACCATTTCTCCCATAGTAACACTCGCCACCTCGTTCATAGCAGCATCGGCGATGGATTTGGCTGTTTCTGTCTCGATGTCTGGATAGCTGGAGAGCAGCTCTTCAACCACCTGCACACCAGAACAGAAAAGGTGAGAGCCCAACAAACGCTACAGTACAGTCTAGACCTGTCCTTTATAGAGAGACAAAGATGATCTGCATCATGACTTTAAACCCTAGATGGCCGTTATATCCAGATGTTGACTAGTGTCATGTCGAGTCAAATATATACGAACAGTGATCGACTGAACATTTTGACCACTGACCGGTGAAAGGAATAACATTGATTACCTGGTTACAATGATGGGATGTATTAGACGGCAAGTGGATATTTTGTTCTTGAGGTTGGTGTAGTGGAAAAACAGGCAAATGTATGGTTTTGTGCTGCTCTGACTAGGACCAAATTGTGTTGGTGGCTATACGACTGGGTCAGGGCATCTCCAAAAATGTTTCTGGTCTGCAGTGGTTAAGACAAAGTGTGTAATGATACATTGATTTATACTGATGCATTAATTGAATGGTGAAGGAGCCCGCTGCACTGATCCGAAAAGGAAAACACTGTTCAGACATCATTGCTTTTTCTGAGCATGAGATTATTTTTTATTAAAAGAAAGATTGATATTTGTTTTACTGTCTGATTGCTGGCTCCTGAAATTGTAGCAGATTTTGACATCAGCAGACACTCAATCTTTGTCTGTTAAATCAATATTATATTGTGATAAAATTCGTGATTTACACAGCTAGTCAGGCCCTAGCAAATGCGGTCTGAGGAAGGAAAACTGGTGAACCAACAGTGACAGGATGATGGGCGGCTGAGGCTCCATCACACCTGTGTTGTCCGATTCAATAAAAGAGCTACTGTTACTCACATTGCTGACAATGTTAGTTCTGGTTCTGACAGAAAGGCGTCCAAACACAATTCCTCACAGCTAATATGGTCAATACTAGGTGAGTGGTCACAATGTTACAGCTGATCAGCGTAGAAGTGATCATCTAGTCCAGCAGAAACCTAGAGATTTAGCTTTAAAGCCACCCATGAAAACGAAGCTCATTTTTGGATTCACTGAATCCTTCAGCACAACTGCTGGTGCTTTTAACTATATATAGAGAGAGATGAAGGAAGCTCTCCAGCATTGGACATTTGAATAAGTGGTGTCTTAAACTGACAGATGTTCACATATCTCTTAAGACGTTTGCCTGCTTTTCACTTTCCGTACCAGAAAAAGACATTGGATTCACTCTTCTGTGCCGAAATTAACCCAGAACTATTATTGTTTTCAGTCACAGGCAAGATGTTACTGAACGTCTCAAGAATAGGATTTCATGTTTCAAGTCTATAACCGGAATTTCTACACTTTGTTTCTCCCCAGTATGAAGTTAGACTCCAGTTTACTAGTTTAGTGGGTAAGGATACTCGCCTCAGGACCAAATGGCTGTGGGTTTGAATCCTACTTTCAGCCTTACCACCATTGGGTCACTGAGCAAGATTCTTAACCCCAAGCTGCTTCAGCCTTCAATGCATGTCGCTCTGGATAAGAGCGTCTGCTAAATGCCGTAAATGTAATTGCAAGTCACTGGAGTAAGGTATGGCAAATGGCACAAATGTAAGTCTCCATAATTAGTATTATAGCTGCCCTGTCATTTATTATCTTCAATACAACTTGTGTTATATTTGCAGCATTTCTCAGGTGCTCATATCACTTTCATTTCATAATTACAGCGATAGCCTCTCTGGAGCAACTTGGGCTTAAGTCTCTTGTTTAGGAGCACACTTGGTTTTAGGTACATCTAGAAACCGCCAGTCTCATGACCATCTACACAGAGGTTTAATCTCTCAAGGAAAGTAATGGGAAAAGTCTCTCTTACGTGTCTGTACTCGTCCAAGGTGATGGTGCCGTCATTGTCTGTGTCGTGCATGTTGAACAGGACTGAAGGAAGAAAAAGAGAACGTTCCATGCTGGTTGCTGCTGTATGTTCAAGTTGGAGCTAAATCCCTTCCCAGGAATTTTACATATTCAATTTATTTTCAACAAGGTTCAATTTGCAGGTTTGAAATCATTGGCTGAAACATTTTTATATTTCCAGGGTTTGAATGTTTTAGTTCATTTTGGTAAGTGAAGGATAAACACATTTTCTTGAGTGTTGGCTGCGATTGTGGTCATATAAGCTAGTTTCAACTTGTTCGTTACAGGCACTTGGAACAGGACTGAGGCTACTGTTAGTGGTTTACTCATTTTGCATCAGCATTTTAAGATTATGAAAAAAGATAGATATTTATACTTATTTGCCTGTTTTTCCTGCAGTGTCCTGTGCTGTATTTCATGAAGCAGGATTTTTCAGTGATGCAGCTGTATTATACCTAATTGAGGATTGTTCTTTATTTATTTAATTTAATCCTCTCTCTGGGCAGTTCCAGTTTTGTGTGGAATGCTTCAATTATGCCAATTATGTCAAGTGTTTTGGTGTAGTTTTCTCACATTGTAATTTGTCCCTCCTGATCGCCTCAATCTCCTCCTCTGTTAACTTCTGCTTCGCTGGCCTAAAGTGTGACATCACGGTGACGAACTCCCTAAAGCTAATCTCCTGCACCATGCCCACCTCACCTTGGCAAAAGTTCCTGTAGAGGCACAAAACAGCTCCGTGTCATATCCCAGTATGTACATGGTATGTATTAGAACATTAGAGATATTTTTGTTTTATGCGAAACTTTTTAAAATTTGCCTACTAGAATATCAAGTGTGTCATGTCTCAGAAGCAAACATGTAAGACATGCAAATCACACTTGCTTGTGGCTGGTAGGCATTTGCTTTGTAAATGTACCTTTTATCAAAGAAGGCATTGATGATCTGATTCTTAATGGGGTTGAACTCCAAATCACTGATGGTCTCCAGGTCTTCTTTCCTGAAATTCAGAGGTAAATCAACAATGCCTCCAGACTAGAGCATTCCTTAATTTAAGGATTCCATTTCAACTCTTTCTACCAAGCATGAGATGATGTTTAAACCATTTGATATGAAATATGAAATTTTGTACAGTATGTGTAGCCAGAGATGTAAAGATGTATACTAATGTGGACTTTAAGATAAACTTTATTTTAGATGCATTTGCAACAAATGTTGTGCAAATTGAAATCAGAATAGGTAAAAACATACATACTCTCCTTAACCTTCTGTTTGTAGGGTATTGCATATTGACAACTTTGTACAGTGAATCTAGCCAAAAAAATATTGACCAATATTTTGGCCAGAAAAAAATACTCCCCCATTCATTTGGTATTTTCATATTAGATTCCAAGGTCTTAAATACTACATTAAACAGAGCAGTGGAGAACAAGCTACTTAACAACAGCAATAGTAAGATGGTTTAAGGATGAAACTTTTTATTGTCTCCATTTTTTCATGAAAATTAAAAACACATACTAATTTATTGGCAATGACCTTAATTAGCACATGGGTTTATTTGCTCTAGTGGTGACATTCAATATAACTTTATTTTGTCTCATTTCTACTTTCCACCCAGTGTCTGCAGCCAAAAGCAACAAATCTAAACCCAACCTAGGAACTCTAGTCACCGTGTAACAAAAGGGACGTTATCTGATATCCATAGCTCAGAGTAACAAGTTTTGCTTTACTGCTGAAATGCACAGAGGAATTAAGAAGCTAAAACGAGAACAACTTGTTATGCTTCCTCCCAAAGACAACATTCCTATTGTTTGTAGTTTCGAGCTTTACTTCACGTGCGGTGTCATGATTGCGTTGCTGGCAATCCTTTCTGTTTGCAGTTTCACAATATTGCTGTTGCTATAGTTTGCTTTATCAGTCAGCAGCCACTTACCTTAATTTGCCCTCATCGTGGGTGAGATGCTTAAATCTTCTGTGGAGGATTCTCAACTGCTCCAGAGAAACTATGGTGAGACGAAGGTGCAGTTATGAGTGAACGCTAAACTTTACATTCAATGAATTCAAGCTGACTGTTCTTGTCTTGCAAGCCCACCACCCTGGTAAAATGTGAGAATGAATGAATGGCAAATAAAATTAAAGTATTTTTCAGGTGGAGACTTTTGAAAATTTTGATTTTAATCCCAATATCAGCTCTTTAAACTAAAAAAGTTAAGTTATTAAAGATTATTGTACTGTTTATTGTGGCTGAATTAGCCTTAATTTATGTTACTTTGTATAGATTTAATTAAAAAAAAGTTTTTATGTAATATTGTTTGATAATATCCAAACACATTGTACATTGTTATTTTACATTTTTGCATATTTGATTATATGATAAACCAATTAATCGTTAATTTACTCAGAAGTGACTCAGTACATGAGTAGTTTTTTCACCGAGTACTTTTACTCTTACTTGAGTAACTTTTTGGATGACTACTTTTTACTTTTACTTGAGTAATATTATTCTAAAGTAACAATACTCCTACTTGAGTAAGATTTTTGGCTCCTCTACCCACCTCTAGTGGTGAACATATAAAG
The DNA here is from genome assembly GCA_032718565.1 of Distichodus sexfasciatus. NCBI lineage: Eukaryota > Metazoa > Chordata > Actinopteri > Characiformes > Distichodontidae > Distichodus > Distichodus sexfasciatus. The sequence continues at coordinate 2,622,205 of JAVGVS010000044.1, forward strand.
AATACTTTATGAAAGCACAGGCTAGATGGGTCAAAAGAAGATAAACCAACATGACCTCAGATCAGCTGTAGCTAGAATCAGACCACTGTAAAACCCTGAATAAATGAACACTACGGAAATGGACTTCTGTATCAAACTAGGGGCCAAAAATATACATCAAGCACTTCTCTCTAATGCTGTTACATTTTTACTTACCATTTGGCACATAAACAAAACTTTTTAACGTACTCAATAGCCCTTTCATTCTCGCACAACTGGCATAGCATTTCTGATATACATTACATATACAGTCCTGTAGTTCTTACATGCCTTTAGAATTCTGTAACTCCACCATAAAGACAAATAATTTAATCCCAAGCGTTTTAAATGTCACGATTTTATTGGGAAAGAGTCTTAATCCAAAATAAAAATCTAACCCCCCCCCCGCACAATTTTCCTCTGCCGGATTTTTTATACAGAGAGATGATTAAAATGGACTGAACTCTTCACATCGGAATAAAATATCACCTTCCAAACGTATTTCAAATGAAACTTAATTTTATTCTTTGAATGCATGGCGCTTGTTTTTCAGGTAAAACCCAGCACAGCCCGCGGCTTGTTTGGTCAGGACTGACGCGTCATGGATCTGTGTTAGAGGTGAACACTGACTCCAGGTTAATTACATTGTGAAGGTAAATAATTGCTTTCTTTTGGGTTGAGCAGTATATCAAAACAACACGGCATCATGACTCACACTGGTTTTGAAAGATGTTTGCGTATGTGTGTAAACACGAGGTGTAATGAAATTCAGGTGACACAAGATCCAGTCTGACATGGTTGAAAATGAGATTTTAAACCTTCTAAGAATTTGAACCTTTAAAAATACACGTTCCCATAGGACACTTCACTAGCTTCTACGAAGAACCTTTACAGAATATGTAAACTTCCTTGGGTGGAAGAGACTTTGAGACAATTAGTGAAGAACCATTCTTGGGTTGTGGTCACAGAAAAACTTGACAAGCCCATGTAAGCTTCTTCATTAATAAAGTGTCATTTATGATGCCAAACCATTGACGTCTATAACAACATGAAATATGAAACTGAGAGTGTAGACAGGCTACACTTTAGTCATATTTTTTAAATCTTAACAAATATTTCCTTTCAGATGTCAACTCGGTGGTTTTCAATAAAGAAAATAACTTATTTGTTAGAAGAATACTACAAGTTTCTGATTTTCCCCCCCTTGTTGTACAGTGACAGCACAGGAACAGTCGCGACTGTTACCCGAAGTTGGAGAATCGACGCCTCGTTTTGTCGACCTCATTAAAACCGGAACTCTGTTTAATATTAAAAGAATATGTTTGTGGGAACCGGTAACTGAAAAAAAAGTCCAGTAGCCGTGTATCTACTTACAGCCGGTTTGATCTGAGAGTTCTTGTAGTTCCTGTGTGTAACTGCGTGACTCCGTGCTTCCCATGTTGATGTGCGCGCGTCTTCACCTGCGCTCACCGCCTTCCCCGCTTTCTCCCGTGTCGCTCTGCGCCGCCGCCGCCCTCTCACGCCCGCGGGTAGTAACAAAGCAATGATTGTCTACCTTTACTGTCATTATTATTAATATCCTTTCAATTGAATATCAAAATAACATTAATAATCATGGCAGTAGGCTAAATGTCGCATTGAGAAAAACGCGTATAGAGCACTTTTTCAATGAATTGCCAAATTAACGAACTGTTTTTACGAAGCGGTAAAATGTTCCACCAGAGGAAGAGGATATCATTAAATCTTAGGGTGCTGTGTTTGAGTAAAAACGTGTAAGTAAATGCAAGTGTCTGTGCGTGTGTAAGTAAATTAGTGAGCTAGTCTAAGTGAAAGGATCTAAGTGAGCAAGTGTAAGTTTACAAGTGAGGAAGTTTAACTGCGTGTGAGCAGTTCTAAGAGTGTAAATGAACAGGTGTGTGTATGTGTGAGAATGACGGATTTATGTAAAGGAGTCGTTTGATTGAATTCAGTTTCCTTGAATCTCATACAATTGTCCGTATGAGAAGCAAAATTAGGTATGAAATATAACTCTTAGTATTTCTTTAATGTGTTCCAGAAATATTAAAACCCACACTTGATTGAAAAGATGGTTTTTGACTAAATGTGCATCATCATAAATGAGCAATTCTCTGTAATGACAGTTTGAGCTTTACTTTTTTATTGGGGTCCATTCTCTTTTCACAATATTCCCATGGTCACATGCCAGCTTTCACAAGCCCTTGTTTACTAGTGTTTTTATTTGTAAATATATTAGAAAAAATCGTAAGGTGACCTTTTTAATTTTTAGTGCATGAACTACAGTTTCGACCAAGGGAGCATGACACTTATTAGATCAGCTGAGTGCAAACTAGGGATTTAGTCTATTACATACCCAGGAACTGATGTGAGGAATTTGCACGGGTCAGGTTAAAATTATCTTATAATACTGATCCGGAACCAGGAGTATTAAAAACAGAAGTGCTACACTGGGATTAAATTCCATTCTGTGAACAATGGTGTTAAACAGTAAAGTCTAGAAGTCTAATCTGGGTCAAGTCTTCCATATGCATCAGATGTTGGTCATTTCAGCGTGCATCAATGCGTGCAGCATTTGAGTGCATCAATGAAACACTGCAAACGACTTACGACCATCTCAAAGCTACAAAAAGAAAATCTAATTTCTTACAGACATAACACTCCCATTGTTAGAGGCTTCACATAATTTACTTTTCATCTTGATGCCAAGTATTAAATGTCCTTGTGTAAAATGTAATTTGTGTCTGTAAAGCCTGGCTCAAACTGTAAGGTTTCAGGTGTCATTTCTAGCTGCACATCTCATTTTCTATTAATTTTCAGCTTAATTGGCCATCATGAGCCTTTCATTGTGATTGAAATTCTTGCCACAACTGAGGCCCAAAAAGCATAATTTAAACCTTTTGGAAAGCCGAAGTTCCATATCATCAAAGTGCGAATGTCACAACTGTGGAATTATACATACATACATACATACATATATATATATATATATATATATATATATATATATATATATTTATGTGTGCATGTGTGTGTGCGTGTGTGTGCATGTGTGTGTGTGTGTGCGTGTGTGTGTGTGTGTGTGTGTGTGTGTGTGTGTGTGTGTGTGTGTGTGTGTGTGTGTGTGTGTGTGTGTGTGTGTGTGTGTGTGTGTGTGCGTGTGTGCGTGTGTGCGTGTGTGCGTGTGTGTGTGTGGTATATATATATATATATATATATATATATATATATGAGTGTTTGTCCCCCTATAATTTAAACAGTGTACAGTATGAGCCTGGCTTAACTAAAACTGTGCAAGTTTTGCCTTGTACTGCAGTTCAGCATTAGTGGAGCCATTATTAGTGTCCATTATTAGTGTGTGAAACTTTCCTTTCTCTCGGCAGCTGTTCCAACCCTACTGGACGTGTCCCCTGCATGGCATGAAAAGGTGAGTCGGGTTAGTGCAGAGAATTTAGCATTCATGAAGGAGTGGGGTGAGAGCGAGAGAAGGGCATATTGTGGTCTAGGGGACTGGAGCGGTGTGGCTCTGTTGGTCAGTATGGGGTTCTGCTGACTGCCCTGAGATTTGGGAATGTGTGTGGTAAAGCTCCTGTACAGTGCTCAGAGTCTCGCTCATGTCTTCTGGGTAGCGGGTCTGCAGCTCCTCGTTGGCAATGTAGTGCGTGTCGGCAAATTCAGCAAAGTAGCGAGCCGACCTCGAGAATGGGCGTTTCTAATAAGTCAGGATGAGGCTCAGGTTCTCTGCAGAGGGACACAGAAAAATGGTAACATGCAACACTGCATTTGAACTAACCTGATGTATCTAGTGCTTAAGTTGCATTTCTAAAACCCCTTAACTGGCTGTTCTCTGCAGATTAAAGTTGACTTCGTATGTAAGCCTGATTTAAATGACTACTGGAGCTAATTAGCATGTTAAGAGTGCTGGCTCAGGAAATGCCAAATCTCTGTGGACCAGGAGAATGTAAGAAACGCTGATTTGAAATAGGGCAAAAATTACTTGTACTAGTTAACAAGTAATGCTTAGAAGCCCAAATTATCACAGTCCAAAAATAACTAATGTTCCATTATTGGCCATGCAACAATTGCAATCTAGGATCGGGTGGGCGTAATGGTAGGGTGTTAAGCCCCATGATCAGAGGGTGTAGGTTGAATCCAGGACGATAAAGAGTTGCCTTGAGGTACTCATGAGCAAGAGTACCGTCCCAAAGCACTGCTGCCTGGGCGCTGCCCTTGTATGCTTGCCCACTGCTCCTTCACAGGATGGGTCAAATTCAGAGGTCACATTTGGTTGTGGTGCACTGTGTGCATGCTGTGTTCACAAATAATCCCTCACAGTTTCCACGTGTGAGGACTCAAGCAGGAGACCAAATTTACACAGACTGTCCATTAAAGGTATCAATATGGTTATGCATGCTTTTGGAGTAAAAGAGAAAAGGTTAGCCAACTTTTGAGCTCAGTGCCTTTTCCCTTTTGACTCTTGAACCTTTCAAAAGTGTGATCTTTGGTACAAAATATTTTTTATTGTAAAGTGTTCCAAATTTTAATTAAGTACCTGTAGTTTAGTACCCAACAGAGCAGTTGGTAGCATAACGGTTAGGGCATTGGCCCTGTGATCGGAATGTCGCTGGTTAGAAACCTGGCCGGTAAAGGAACAAGTGAGGTACTAATGAGCAAGGAACCGTTCTCAAAGCACACTCCTAGTCACTGCAGATGTCATCTGCTTCTTCTGCTGAGGTCAAATGAAGAAGGTCACATTTTTGTTGTACTGAGCTGTGGTGTGTTACTTAATGAAAATAATCACTCACTTTCACTTTTTTGTTATCCTGTTGTGGCAGCAAGCTTACTAAACAGGAGCCAAAAAAACTGGCTGTCTCCCTCACTTTTTTTACAAAACTTCTTTCTCCTTTCTCCTATAAGTATCTTCCAAAGTCTCTTTGTTTTCCTCGCTTCCCTCTTCCCCCCCATTTTTCTAATGGTCACAGCGCTGTCCCAGTGGATGTTAGCTGTGCTGGGTGGAGGCCAGAACATTGTGAAGCCAGACACCGCGCTCCTATTAGACATTAATGTAAGTTGTTTAGCTTGTGCAGCGTAACGGCAGGTGCCATCCTGCACCAGAACGTTGTAGAACGGCTGGTTGGCACCGCTGGACAGCTGATGGACCCTCATGGTAGTGATCCACTCCTGGCTCATTGTGCATTTAGGGTCCCATCCGCCATCTTTAGTTATAACCTGACCTGCAGCAGGGATGGGAAATAATAATCACGTGTAAAAATGATCACCTCATTAGCCACATTGTAGCTCCACTTTCTTGACTCATCAGTACAGCACAGTTGGGTCTGTCCTCCTCTAGACCTTTATTAGACCTCCACTAGCTTTTGACCGTCTTACCTGGATATTTACGGTTTGACTGACCCTCTCAACCTAGCAGTGATAATGACTTGTATAAAAACATTTCCCAGATTTTGTAATCTGGGAATATAGCTACAAGGTACAGTGAGAAGTGGTTATGTTTGGTCCAACTTTGAACCAATAAATTAATACTGATATTTTTACAAACTAATGCCTTCGCGTCCCTGACAGACAACTCTACCCAGCTGGATTTGGCAAGGTGGTTTTGCATAGAAACACCCTCCGGAGGTAGGGGAGAAAAACTGTTTTTCAGGGAAGAGATCCCCAGAAAGAGATATTATATATATATATATATATATATATATATATATATATATATATATATATGTATCTTCCCCTATAACCAACAGTATTTAAAAACATTTAATTTGCTTCCTACTAAACACAAAAATGATAGCCTCAAAAACACACCTCTTATGTTTCATGACGAGTCCCACAGAGTACTGCACTTGTCTGTGCTCTTGGGCGCTGCGTCTCTTCACCTCTGGTTCTATCGGGTGTCTCTTGTGCTGAATGTGCTCCAGTGTGTGCTGCACCAGGTAACCCACAGCGCCGTGCTGGGACGGGTCCAAAGCCTGGATGTGTTGCAGAATGTCCAGCACCTGAGTGAGAGATGACTGGAATTACAACATTCCATGTCCACTTCTGGAATTCAGGCAGTAACTGTCACACTATCCTATGCGTACAATACACACATGGACAGTAACTTTAAAAAAAAAATGTGAAGGAGCAATCAGGAATTTTCCCACCACCAAATCATAGAACTCGTATGGCATTATACTCACACCTAGTGGTGTGCATCCATCTCAGTTCTGAACAGTAAACAGTTTTAGAGCTTCTGCTGAGATGAATTGATGAGCATAGTCATCCATGGCTGGTCAACCTGCCCTGTGCAGAACAGAATTCAGATCCTATGAGCAAATCAGATGTTCATCTCAAATAATTTATTTAATCCCATTTCAATCGCTTACACTGAGAAAAATTACTGATTGCTCCTTTAAAGTTGACTGTATACATGGCAGTTCTATCTTTGGGGTTTTGTTTACAGAGCTCAACATGAAAAAAGACAATACACTCAGCACTCAGGCTGTAACGCTGCTAGAATTTGTGGTATTTCAAATATGATGTTCAAATATTTCCTCTGCTGAACATCTAATTATACTTTCTAGCCACAAAAGGATCCAAGAAACTAAGAAAAAGTCACAAATTACAAATTTGAGCCGCACTCATGTTGTGGCCTTGATAAAGGCTAAAAATTAGGCATGACCGAGCTGGCTGTTTCACCGTCTTTTACGAAAGTTATGAAACTGATTGATTTTTTTTTATCATTGTGAACACAACACAGCACACAGTGCACCACAACGAAATGTGACCTCTGCGCCTTGACCCATCCGTGAAGAGCAGTGGGCAGCTGACATAGAGCAGTGGGGACGTTACTTTGCTCCGGTTATAGCCAATTCCTAAGCGGCAACCCTCAGATCGCAGGTGAATACGCTAATCATTATATACGTTCTGCGATTCTGAGTCGACTTGATCACATTTGTCTGTATGCTCTAGTGAAATTCACAATTCAAACATTTGCAGATTGATTGTGTTAAAGCATCCATATTGCGCACATATTACATCCTATAGTTTTATTTCTTCACCATTGGATGATTTTAACTTGCAGCAAGCAATGATGAAATTTAGCAAGGCTACAACTTCTGTGTCTCATTGTTCAGAAAGTCACTTGCTTGATATGAAGATATTTATCTGGATGCAAATAAGCAATCAAGCAAGGTGAAAAGAGGACTGACTTTCTCAGGCCAGATGCCCAGGTGGAAGTAGAGCCGAGCCTGGAGAAGTAGGTACTGCACGTTATCAGGGTCGATGGTGAGGTAGAGATCCAGAGAGTCTCGTAGTAGCTGGTATGACTTCTCATTGCCTTCTCTGCGTGGGAGAAAAGACACCCACACAAATCAGATCTGATTATAATAAACAGCCATTACAATAAGAAAATACTCCAGAGGTTCAAACTCAGATTAAAAGGCCTGATGTCTTCAACAATATGCCTTGTCATCTCCACCCAGAAATGGATTTGTATTTAAAATGAAATACATGACACCTAACACCTATGATGCTGAATTATCAGCTGTATCGTCAAATTAACACCCCAAGTGACACCTCAAATGTTACTTCATACCACGTCCAGATGGACACACAACTTATGAGTTTACAAAACAATGAGTATTTTAATGTCCTGGAAGGTTACTAAGATTTTTTTTAAATGTAGTGTTCAGGCTCTTTTCAGGAGAGCTCAATTGTAATATGCCACTTAAGCTAATGCAAACTTACTGTGAAGTGTACTGTTTCTTAACAAATTGACAAACAAGGTCAGAGGTTCTAAAACCTTTTCTGCTGTACGCCCTCTTTTGTAGACTTTTCAAGCCCCCAACTCCAACACAAACATGTCTTTTGCTTTCCAAACTCCACTCAAATTTATTTTTAACGTAATTCCTATAAAACTTTAAATTCTTCTTGAACAAATAGTGACATGACCTTGGCAAATGACAGTGGAAATTTTAAAAGTAATGTGCATCTTGAATTTTTACAGTGTAGCATGAACTGCTTTCAACGTATTTTCTTGCAATTACCTCCCTAGAAATGTTCCATGCCCTCCCTCTGTTGAAAACCACTGAACTAGCTGAGGTTTTGTGGATATGTGAGAGTTCAGACATGCTTCATATGAAGATGTTCCTTTCATACTTGGCCGATACAGTGAAATGTAAGCTTTAACCAAGCATCAATGAGTCAAATGCTGAATCTAAATTTCAAATTTGACATTAACAAATTCTGATATGTGATAACTTATTGTTTTTTTGATGTGCTTATAGCTAGGTGTTGTTGATATCGGTGATTGTGTCTCACCCTCTCTTACCCGATGTTGAAAGGTTTCCCTATGCGCAGCAACAGGTCTGTCAGTGCTGATAGGCGCTTTGTAGTAGTCTCTGTCACCTGCTTTCAATGGGGATCAGGTACTGCGCACTCTTTAGCCGTCAGCTGCTTGCCTTTTCCAAATGCGTCGCTGTAAATGTAGTCGTAGATATCCTCACTTCTGCATGAAACAGATGACCCCTTCATTCAATATAATAGCTCAATTCCAGTTGTTTTCTGCATTCTCTGTTTTCTTCATGCCTAAATATAATCCCTAACCTAGGGCTGGGTGATATGACCTAAAATCATTATCCAAATTTATTGAATATTTGATTAATAAATACATAACCACAACACACAGTATGTTTTTAAGGGGACAATATGACCAATATACTAAAATTAAAAGTAATAACAGATTTTTAAAGCTATTAACAGAACTTTAAAAATAATCAAAATAACTATCATGGGCAAGATTGTGTGCTGAATCTCTGTTTTGTTTAATTGCCCAGCCCTATCCTAACCGGTGATCACTGAAGATTACATATTTCCATTACTAGAGCTTCCTACATTAAAAGCATACGATCTTAAAGCAGTATAATGACGTGAAAAAATAATTGAGTAGAGGCTATGTGTTTTTGCATGTCAGATAAAACTAATGAAGACAGAGTCCAGAAGAGCTCGCCTTGTCTGTCGCTGACACCACCGTAAGAGGAAATGGTTGGGGAAGTTAACAGGTTCCAGGCAGACGCCCAGCTTTCTAGCCAGAGTCATGTAGAGGACAGAGAGGCTGATGGGGATTCCTGTCCGCCGCAGTAGCACCTAAGCAAGGGACAAGACAAGAACAAATTTTAATTGCATTAAAGATCCTCCTAATATTTTTTACTCCCAGGTTATTTTCACACAATATATTAAAATTATTTATTTATATATATATATATATATATATATTATATATATATATATGTAAAATACATGTATATGACAATTCTCTCACAGCAAGGTCAAATTGCATTCCCTAGATTCTTCTCAGAGCATAAAAACTTTTTTAATATTCAGTAACATATCCTGTCTGTGACGAACCAAAATTAAAGTTAGTGTTTTGTTTTGTTTTTTAACTATGCACTTGATGCCACACATTATAATAGATTTATTGTGACTACCTTGAAGGAATTCAAGCAGAAGTCCTGAATAAGTAGAGAGCTACACGGTCACATACCTGGTGTATGTAGGAGTTGAGAGGATTGTAATAGTCACATTCATTGCCCTTAAACTGAAGCTGGTCATACAGGACCGCATTGAGGGCACAGATGACTTGCCTCTGAAGTTCAAAGTCTTCTACAATTAAGCAGCCACCTACAAAACCATATTTAGGTAAACACACAGACAGGTCAGTGTTACAGTACATATGCCATATGCCACACAGCAAAAGCTTATGTTTAGCAAGAGAGAATCTTTTGCAACTTGCCTTGGCCTGTTCTCAAGCTTGGATGAGAGGCGTTTTTCACTCGTAGGTACTTTTTCACCTTCTCTGTGATCTCATCCAGTTGGGCCGATATACTTTCGAACGTGACATCAGTCAGGGGGTTACAATACTGGTCGACCAATACAGCACCTTTTTGTATTGGGACATTTTATGTTTTGAAAAACATCTGGAATAAACTGTAAATATCTGTAAAATAAGTCACTAAATATATCTTGATTCACCTTCCAGGGCAGACTGTTCTCCTGCAGGACGTTCCAGAAACATCTTCAGATTCCTCAAGATGTTCTGTTGTCGAAGGAAGTATAACATTTTCTTTGCATAGTATTTCAGAGTCAAGCTCTTCCTAAAGGACAATTGGAGAGAATTTAAGATAAAGGAATGGTGTGGAGAGAGGGGGAAAGCAAGAAATTGTCCAAAACCCCAGGAAATAAGGATTGTTCTCTCCGACCTTCTATCGGTGTTCAGGATGGACAGAAGCTCGTCTTCACAGAAGGGTTCAGGAGCGCCAAGGGACTCGATTTCTGTGAAGCTGTCCCCCAAAACCTGTCCAACGCAAGGCTGAGCCACAAATCTCTAGGTTAGTACTTGTAGAACAACCATCACTCATTTACTATTCCAAATAGTATCTCTTTTCACTCTTTATTTATATATATATATATACATATACATGCCTGTTCAAACAGTTTAAATCTGAGTATCATCTTAAGTATTATTTTGTTACTGAATTACTACTCTAAATCATGAAATCATTGGCCAGTAATATTTTGACTTTTATATTTTTCTAGGCCAGATAAGCAAACCCTATATTCTCAATTACTCATCTCATTAGGGTGGATGTGGGGGGAACGAAAACAAAATGGAATGACTTACAACTTCAGTGAAGAATCTCCTGGAAATGGACACCACTGTTCTTTGTATCTGTATACAGACCATGTGTCTAGTCTTGAACTCCTTCTGCCAGTCGTAGGACTCATTCTGCCGGTAGAGTTTCTGGAGCCGAGGCCACCTGGAAGAAAACACGGGGTAGGATCAACAATTATCCCCACATAAGAAATAGCATTGTGTACAGATTAACCCAGTTATACAAACACAAACATAAGCTGTCCTCACTGTTTACTCTCTGGTAGCTTTTTGTAATGACTCAACATTTTTGGATGATGCTTAAATGGACAAAGTTGGGTTACGTGTGACTAAATAAGAGGTGAATTAGATAATTGAGGACATTAGGAGATTAGTCAAGGTCATTCACTTCTAGCATTGAATGAGTAAGGGGTTTGTTATAGAATCACATTCTAGATGAGGCTGAAATTTTGTAAATCCGACCGTATGCGCAAATTGTGCGCAGCAGGAGAACAGAGGCGATCGGTGACAGTTTGACAGCAGCGTGCAGATGGTCGGCACACGCGTTCAAATGTCAGATTTCGTTCAGACGAATGCATTTCAGAAGCTAATGCGCAAAACAAAACGCACAACAAATATTTAATGTGTAAAGACATTTTCACCTGAGTTTGTACTGCTGTCCCCAAACCTTTCCGCTGCCGTGACACACGTCATGGAGCCGCTTGCAGCAGCAGGAGACGTTAGAAATGTCGATATGGTTCAAAACGGGGAAGCACAGAATAAACTCCAACAGCTCGGTCGGCAAATCAGTCAAATTCTTCACGTAAGTCTCTGAGGGAACCGAATTTGTTGCTGAAAGTCGTTCTCCGTTGCTACGCGTCGCCATCTTTCCTGTTTACTCCGATGACCTCATCGCAGAGGCCCCGCCCTTTTCTGACGCAGGGGGCGGGGCGAGGCTTCCATTAAACCTAGTGGAGACTTTGTTTAAGGCCATTATATATTCTAAATTGCAAAATTCCTGTTTAAACAGATTAAATTGTAGTAGTTAATGTGCTTATATGCGACTGTTAAAGTATAATTTGTCTTTCTAGTTAGGCAGTTGGTTTATTTTTGTTTAGCAACTGCACTTGTGTCTTTATAAATGTTTTTTTTTTCATTTGAAATGCACCTAACAGATTAACAGACAGACCAATTAAATAAATGTTATCTACGGTATTGCAGTTTCGTGTGTATGTTTATAATTTTCCTCTACCTGCTTTAAGAAGTCGTTTATTATTCACTTAAACTATAACAAAACCAGGAAAATGTAACCAAAGAAATAACGTTTTGAGATTGCGGATATCGTTATAAACATTTTTTTATATGCGGTTTTGTTTTATTTTTCCTTGTGATCTTTTAATAAACGTAAAAACAGACGGTACAAATACAAGGGTATAAAATGCAAATAAAGTGCATTTATAGTGGTGTTATAAATGTGGGGCTAAGACCAAGTTGTTTTCTCAGTTAAATAATAACACACACAGCCATCCTAATCAACAGGAGCCCAAATTTGAATTTAAAATCATTCCCGTGAATAAAGACGGGTGGTTTTTACCCCCCACACATGCCGCTTGTGCTGCGTAATGTTGACGCGCACGAACGCACCCGCGACTCCGGCATGAGGAAACTCTCTCAAACTCACCAGCAGCTGATACCGAACGAGCAGCATCGGCTCCCAAACCTGACAGAGGAAAAAAAGAGGGAAAACTCGACTTCTGTAAAGCTCTTTCAATCGCTCTGGACCACATGTAGATTATGTCTCATCTGCGGAGCTAAAGTTTTAGTCACCAGCGTAGTTTGTTAATTAGCGCTCACGCTTAGCAACAAGTGTTAACAAAGTGGCGTCGTATTGCAGCGGCTAGCTTTAGCTTTAGCACAGCCTCTCAAACACCGAAAAGTCATGTCCTAATTGGGACCGTGTGAAAAAGCGGTAAGTACGTTCATAGATATGTTTTTTGAAATACGTACAGTTGTTTTGAACTGTTTTCGGCGTTGTTTGTGTGGCAAACACCTAAGCGGCGTATTCTAAAACGAGCAATGGTGCGACACCTATGTTTACCTGTTGCATTATGTTGTACCTATTAGTTGTTTAAGTTTTACATCACTTACACCAGCTCTGTATAGGCTCTGAATTATTTGGTGACTGCTGAATAAAATGACAGATGTAATTTCACCACGCTGCCTTTGAGTGGATCTTTTGTTGTTTTAGTTAAGGCTGTTTGGGGAGTATGTTTTATGAAGGTAACGGAGAGGTTCAGTAAATCTGCATAGTTATAGAAGTACGACATGTAATGAAAGCCTGATTGTTCCCAAGGCTGTGCAAATTAATAAGAGTTTTAGAGATTAAATATTTTAAGTTAAAGAAGATGTGTCAGAAATAAAAAATAAATAAATAAAATGAAGAATAAAAATAAATAATAGAAAAACATATGCAAAAGTATGTTCCTAATAAGAGAGAACTGTTCTATTAACAGTAACTGTACAAGACCATGTTATGATATTATTGTACATGGGAAGTGCAGTGTGTATGAGAGGTATGGGTGATTTCACAGTTTATAAAGAGTTTGAATTTAATTATTATCACAAATCTTTGCTATTTGTTGTAGATGGCGAGCACGCTGGCTTCCCGGCTGGGTCTTAGCTCTCTGAAGCGGAGGCAGCCGCGCATGTTCCGGGTCAGAATCAGCACCATGGAGGCGGACCTGGAGTTCAGCTGTGAGGTAGGAGAGGGGCAGAGATCAGAGATTTTCAAGTAGTTCTTAAAAAATCAAAAGCAATTCTTAGTGTCTCTTTAGCACTATTATGGACAATATAGATACATGGAACAGACAGTGTAAATACTCTGAAACAGATCAAAATACAATACACAATGGGTACAAAACAATATAAAATATACAGTACTAAAAACAAGTGATATACAAGTTTTTGCAAGAACTCCTTCAGCCAGATTCTTATTCTACCTCCTCAATTAACCAGGCAGACTAAATGTTAGTCCCAGTATGAATGTGATTTTAAATGCCGAGAGATAAACTCTGGTGAATTGATGAACCTGTAATTTTACACTGTTCTTAAAACTCATATAGATTATAATTAAGCATCACTTACACTTGAAAGTGGTTGTTCTAATATTTTAGGATTTATTAGTAACTCAGTGCTGTCTGAATCTCAAGTGAACTGATGACACAAGTCTAGTTTGAAAAGATACTCTATGTAGACTTTATTGTAACCCAGCTAATTACCCTAAACATGTCAGCATGGTTCAAGTGACTGCATACAAATGCTGGTGGACAGCTTTTATTGGCTTTAAAATGAAAACTATGTAGGTAAGGTTAAAATTCAGTCTGTAGTATGATAAAGGAAGTCATTTATTTTTTCTGAATTTTATAGATAATAGCACAAATCTCTTAATCTAAATGGACAAGTTAGTTATCAAAGATAGAGAATTTGGCACAAATGTTGTGCAGTTGTAAAGATTGATGTTTGTAATGTTTTTTTATTGCCATTCTTTAATGAAAATCACTGCTGATTCGTTTAGAAGACAAGTTATCTTTTTCTTCGAATGATAGGAAAATCTTTCTTGATTTGGAAACCTAAAGCACACACAGCTATAATCTTCTGATTGATGATCCTTTCTAATGCGGTCTCTCATCTGTGGTTTGTGACTTAGAGATTTCAAAACTCCTGGTCTGGCTGAGTATTATTTACATATAATCCTAGGGGATGCTCTCTGAATGAGTGTTTACAGTGTATATAGTGGTGTTTCTGGAATGAACATTCCTGACAACTTTTAATGCTCTGTTTGAAAGAGTTTTGTTGATGCAGAGAATTTTTAGAACTAGAAGTGAATAACCCGGCATGTATTGTTGTTATGAATATTATTCAGTCTTCTCTGCATTATTGGAGTGAGCATCAAACATGAATAGAGTTCATCCTACAAGCTTGGAATAGTCCTCTCTGCATTTTTTGGCACATTGTTAACATTATAACCTGCCCCATACTTCTCATAGGAGTATTTTTGTACACCACCTTCACTGCATTGTTTACATTTTAGAATGTTATTCACCTTACTCTCTCATGTTTTTGGAATGATTGTTATTTACAAACAGCACGGTCTGCATTTTTTTGGATTGAGTGCTACTTGCATGATCAACTTACTTTCTCAGTTACTTTGATGAATCTGCATCTTACTCATGTTTTTATGATGAGTACCATGTAAATAGATCATTTGTCTGCAGTTATTGTAATCTAGATATGGCCAACACCTTGCTTTATTCATATTTAACCCACCCGTTAGGTTACATGTAAACTGCTTCCACTGCATTTTGTAATTACTAGTAAGTAATATTTTTGCCGCTCTTGATTAAAATTAATTTTGCAACAACATTTGCAGGAATTTAAAAAATTGAGTAGTATTTAAATATAACCTTTCGTACATGTTATATGGACCTATCCTGTAATTTGCATGGTCTATTTAAAATGACATAATCCAGTTTTCCCCTACCATTATATTAGAGGGGCGCCCCGCCACCCACAACGGCACCCCCCGCCCCCCCTGAAGGTCCACAGAAAGGGCCTTGAACTTAATTTAATTGTATTTTCTATATAGCACCAGATCACACCAGAAGTCATTCAAGGTTACCTGTCATAAAAAGAACACCATGATTCCTTTAAGTATGTGTATCGTCTGTCTCACCCTCTTACCCTGCCCCCCAAAGCTGTAAACCTAAGGGAAACGCTGTAATGAGATATATATATATATATATATTTGTTTATTGTTGTTCCAAGTGGGTTTTTCTTAGTCGTTAAAAATAAAATTTTCATGCTATTTTTCATATTATTTTTAGACTATCTTCTACACAACCTTCCATGTGTTCTTAATTATCATAATGTGAATGTTTATCTGTAATCCGTAATTTTACCCAATACCTACGACTAGAAGGAGGTCCATTTGAACATTGTATGTTCTGTATTTTTAAAAACAATGTTCTTACATTTAACCTTCGTAACCTATATTTCATCTTGCCAGGTTCCGTCTTAACCTATGTTTCTGGTCCAGAATGTTCGTGCCGCTCTGCTTCAGCGCGAATTGCTTGAAAAAAGTGACTCATGACCAGTGTGCGCTTTTGAATTAGTGGGGAACAGATGGTGTACAGGGCTGTGAGATGAGCAGACAGGCCTCCCCCTCCGTCTTACTTTCCACCTTCTCACCCGATTCTGTCCATCAGTTCATCCTTTTTTTTGGCCTTTTTACTGACCTCCTACCTAAAGGAACATTGCTGTGATGACTTGCATTTTATTAATAGGGCCATACGCTTGACTTAAGTTCTAGAGAGTCTACTGGCCTTATGCAAGATTAGATACCACAGGCTTTTGCAGGTCTTTAAATAAGGCAAGGCAAAAATGTAGGATACCACAATGGGGAAAAAGGTTCCATTATTGTGCCAGTCAAGTATAAAGTAATGTATTATTTATTGTCATAATTGGTGCTTAAAGCAGAAATAAAGGACACAGTGAGTCAAAGACACAGTGTAATTAGTGATTCCCCTCTAATTCCCTTTCCTCTGTCATTTTTACATTAATATATAGTGCTTACATCAATATTTTAAAGTAACTCAGGTCACCTCATAATATCAGATTTATTGATCAGGCTCATCTAATATCAATAACTGTATAAGTAATAACCAGAAGAGCAAAGTGCGTTTCTGTGCGGAATTCTCCACAAACCACTGTGGAATTGCTTAAACACAGGTATATTGTCCACTCAGTTTTTTGGTGTTTTTTGTGGTTCAATTCTTAAAACTGTCATGATGTTATAGAGCTTTGTATATTCAGCATATTTCCACATAGTTTTAAAGTCATTTCGTTCTTAAATTCGGTGTATTGTCTATCCTGATATTCTTTGTTCTGTTAGTTAAAGTTCTGCTTTCCAAAGTAAACCACTTGGGGGCAGCATGTTTTCACAAGTAAAATCTCTGATTGCTGTTCCACGCATTTGAGGGTTTGATGTTTTCGTCTCTCGGTGCCACAGAGAATACTGTTGCAGTCCCCAAATTCAGACTTACTCATCCACCAATCCATATTTTTTCATGCCAGGTTTGATCTCGGGGCCGTGTTGGAATGAATGTGTTCCGTCACGACCTCTGCTGAACGCTGCAGGGCCTGCAATTAAGATTATCACACCAAGTGTGGAAATCTGCCTCGAGATGGGAGACGAAATGAACAGTGAGGTTTTGTTGGGGATGAGGGGGATTTCTCCAAGGGTTCTCCCCAAAGAGGAGGTCTAGCCATGCGGGGAAATGTTTGTTTTTGGGGTTCGGCCCGCTGCGGCAGCGTTAAAGGTGATTTTAATTAAGGTGAGGGCGAGCGGCACCTTGTCGGTGACTGTGCTGCTGTTTAGGGATTTCGTTGTCATGCAGGAAATAAATTGATTCCCTCCCCCTTTACTTTGAATCCCCCCACCAATCTCTTTCTGACACTCACGCTGTCTACGAGAGCTCTCATATTCAGACCTGCCTTTGATTAAAGGAAGTGCTTGCTTTAAGTCTGACAGTGTGTCAGAAAATGACACCATGTTATTTTGCTTGCAGGTGTAGACGTGAACACGGAGGATTTTGTTAGAGGCTTAATTTGCCGGACAGGTGAACTTCACTTCAGAACGTATGCACACTCAACACAGTCTGTAAGAAATTGGAGGTCTTGTTTGTTTTGGGATGACATTCTGAATTAGGGTTGCATAAAATATTGTGTCTGCACATTCTGCAGCATTCCAGTAACAATGCTGTGTCAAATGACAAATGAAATACACATGGCAGTGGTGTTAT
Organism: Distichodus sexfasciatus; assembly: GCA_032718565.1. NCBI lineage: Eukaryota > Metazoa > Chordata > Actinopteri > Characiformes > Distichodontidae > Distichodus > Distichodus sexfasciatus. The sequence continues at coordinate 2,639,743 of JAVGVS010000044.1, forward strand.
AACAGTTAGAGAGGTGAACCCTCTGATTGAAGGGTGGTCTCTTCAAGTCCTGGACAAGTAATGGCACTGCAGAAGTATCTTTGCGTTGAGGATGGGCAGTTAATCAAAAATGAATCAAAACTGCCATTCAGAACCTCTAATCAATGTAATCTTGTCCATGTCAGTTATTTTGATTAATGTTGATATTCTGTTGATACTGTTATAGTTGATATATAATAGTTGAGTATATTTACAGCACAAAACCAAAAGATTCAAACAGAAATTGCTCATTAATGGTAATGAAGGTAAATTGTAAGCTTTATGACTTAGGACTTTATTTAGCTGAACTGCTGTTAACTAACTTACTGTGGCATAAACAGCAGAGCGGTGTGCCTTGAGAGTTGGTTCTCTTGAGATTGCCCATCAGCATTTCTGTGGCTGATCTGCACACATCAACCAGTGAGAGGGCTGCATTACTTAAATATTTACACAGACAAATTGATGCATTTTTGACTCTTAATAACGGAAACAAATATACATTTTGTCGCATCTTAATTATCAAAGATCTGTTTTTAGCTTCTCAACTCCTTGTGGACAAATCAGAGAAAAATATTGCAATATTATTATTTTTCTAATATGAGGCAGCTTTCTTCTGAATAGTTAAGTACAAGAGACTCAGTCTCTTCCAGAAATGACACTTGACTCTCATGAAGAGCAATAATCATATCAGCTTTGGTTTGATCAATGCATGCAGCCTAGAGAAGAAAATCTGACAGATTATACTGTGATGAGTGAGTTAGAGTCTCTCCATGGGCCCATAACAATTGCATTTTCCTTTTTTGACGTTGAACAAATTTCCATATTGTGCAGTTTACTTTAAACAGCAGTAAATTGTTTTTACTTTATTGGTCTGACTGTTGAATTCCTCAAGATGATCATTTTCATAACAATATTTCATATACAGGTGAGATTGGATCAGCCGTTGTCGGAAATGCGTGTACACACACACACACACATACACACACACTCTTCTGAAACTGGCTTCACCAGATTGTGTTTGTCCTTGAAGGCAGCCCATTAATGTCTAGATGCAGAAACATCAACACGCTTAATTGGTGGGACTCTTGACGACATGTTGTCAGTCTGTGTCATACATAAACATTAGACTGATAAGGCTGCACGTTGTGGAGCACCTGCCCTCGTAGCTTTAATCAAGTTTTTACTGCATACCTTACTCTCATGTACCTGTTTTCAAACGTCACATGGGTTTCTTAACTGACCCGTGTGCTTTTAGGTTACAGATCCAGCGGTCCTCTTTTACTACCAGCCTTTTCAACATTAATATCTTTATTGTGTCCTTCTTACATTTTTAGAATGCATCCGAAATACTATCCACAGCTGTATTGGTGCACATCATGCATGACGGGTAGAAGACAAAAATGTCACACAGGATACATAAAAGATGCAACAGGACGATAGACAGAAGGGGGAGATTTGCAGGAAAGAAAACTACTGAATGTGATGTGCATGACATGGAGGATGATGAAAGTGAGCCACATAGTATTTTGGACAGAGTAGAATCAGAACTGCAAGACACTATCCATCCATGACCTCATTTATCAGAATGTTGGAAGAATGTGTAAGAGCAATCCTGGCCAATGTGTTGTGAAGACCCAACCCCAGTCAAGCTAGTGTAAAAAATTTGGGTTGTGTTACTGCCACTAGTGGCAAATGTATTTGCCAGTGATTTGCCAAACAAATTGCCCATGATGGCATACTTGTAGTGAACCTTTGGTGACAAATGTGCCAGGTGCATAAGTTTCCACACAAAGTCCATCACAAGTTTGCCACAAACCTAATTTGCACGTGAAAATATGACCTTGCTGCAAATTTACGACAACATTGCCAAAGGTTAACGGCAACTGTTTGCCAGAAACCTAACGTTTTGTAAGGGTACTTGAGTAAATAAGTTGTCAGCACTTCTTCTTTTTCCCAATGTTTTATGTATTTATACTTGAGTATAGAATTATTGTACTTTTGGAAGTATTGCCACCTCTGGAAATCCACTATAGAGTGAGTGAGTGAGTGAGTGAGTATTTGTCATTGTGAACACACCACATCACAGCACACACTGCACCACAAAGAAGTGTGTCCTCTGCATTTGACCCATATGTGAAGGAGCAGTGGGCAGCTAACTAGGACGGCACCCGGGGAGGAGTGCTTGGGAACGGTACCTTGCTCATGAGTACCTCAGTGATACCTTTACCGGTCCTTGGATTCAAACCGGTGACCTTCCAATCATGGGGCGAACGCCCTAACCGTTACGCTACCAACTGCTAGAGAATGGCGCTGGGACCAGTGTTTGTTTCTGCTGGTTTTGTGAACAGGTTCAGTTAAAATTTGGATTTGGCTTTTATCAACCAGATTTTCACATTTCTGTCAAATCCAATAACTAAGATTCAAAGGAAGGATGTAATTATTCACCTATAAATATCTCATTGGTATTCCCATAGCAGCAGGAATTCTCCATACAGGACCAATTTCAAGCATTGTGACTGTGGTTTTCTTACACTTACCATGTGAAGGGCAGCACTTGTTGATCTAAACAATCATGTTGACCTTGAATACGGATGTTTTTTCAGCTTGGCGAAGGCAGAGAATAAAACAGCAGCACACTGCCAGCATAATGAAGCCACTGTGGACGCTGCAGTCACTTTCGCTTGTTGTGTTTTTCCCAGCTTCCGGCAAAACTCCTAAAGCTGTATGAAGGTTTTGCACAGATAAGCTCATCCTCTGAGGAGCGAGCTGAATTGCCTCTTCAGCCATATGGCTCTGCGCTTCATGTCCGTCGTTAAAATCCACCCGGTTAGCAAATGTAACAGTGTTTTCTCACTACCCTTGAGCTGTTTGTTGTGGTGCTTGTGTACAGGCCGGTTTAAACCTCCAGCCAAGAGACATGCACCTGAGCCTGTAACAATACACCCCCATGTAGACCGAGGCCTAGGCGCTGAGAATGCGAGCTAGGTTTCTCTAAACTGAACAATGATGTCTTTTTTATTTTGTAGCACAAGCCATTATCTTTTAAGCGGTGGTCCAGTAATGTTACCCGTCCTTGGACCAAGTGGTTGCGGGTTTAAGCCGTACCTCCAGCACTACCACTACTGGGTAGAATGTCCCTGTAATTAGGAGATGGAAGTTGCTCTGGATGAGTGTCTGCAAAATGCTGTAAATGTCAGTAGAGAAGGCATTTCAGGGTGTTGACATTATTGGCTTATTACTAAGTGGTTACACAAGGAATTTTGACACATGATATACATTTTTCCAAAAAATTGTATACATTGTAGGTACTAGTGATTATTTGACATATTTGAACACAGTGAGCACAGTTTTCACAGTGCACCACAACGAAATGTGACCTCTGCATTATACCCATCCATGAAGGAGCGGTGGGCAGCTGACATGTAGTGCCTGGTGAGCAGCGTTTGGGACCTTGCTCATGAGTACCTCAGTGCTTCCATTTACGGTGACATTCCGATCATGGTGCCAATGCCCTAACCTTTGCGCTACCAAAATATGTCTTAACATGGCATTCAGAGAATTTAGGACTGGTACCTTTAAGCTGTGACAAAAGTGCCCCTATGTGCATTATTTTAAAATGAAATTTCCAATGAGATTTCAGACCTCTATACCCTCTGTCGCCCAAACCTTTGACAACTGTTAACCTATTTTGAAAATACTTTTGCATTCACAATTAAATGTGTCATTGCACTGCAAGACCATGATATACATTAAAGTGTCTCTTGTTTGTGCTCGCCAGACAAAGTGGAAAGGGAAGGATCTGTTTGAACTGGTGTGCAGGACCCTGGGGCTGAGGGAGACATGGTTCTTTGGCCTTCAGTACACTGTTAAAGACACCGTGGCCTGGCTCAAAATGGAAAAGAAGGTACGTTTTTTTGTGAGTAACTATGGCACCAGGTAGGAACGGGAATTTAATTAAATTTTTTGAAGCTGACCTTCAAAACCCCAATCTGTGTAATCTTGCCCATGATGACTATTTCAGTTATTTTTAAAAGTCTGTTATTGCCAAAACATGAATTCTGTTAATACTTTCCCCACTTCATATTTTTAATGCACTGTTCCTTTAAAAACGTACTACTGTGTGTTATGTTACTGTGCCCCGGTCCAGTCTGAAACTACTATAGCTATCTGTGTGTGTTTCTTTCAGTTATTTTGAAAATCACAAAGACCTGCTTTCATACATTATCTCATCTTTTATATTCGAGCATATTTGCATTACAAAGCTTGTCAGGGAACTGTGAGGGCAAAAAGGCAAAATCATCAATCAAAATCATGGTGAAATGTCCAATTAATCATAATACTGATTTGAGGTCAAATCGTTTCAGGATTTGTTTCATTTCTTATTTTTGCTTTAAAGCTTTTTGTGTGTGTGTGTGTTTTGAGTAGGTTTCGGACCAGGACATTCCTAAAGAAGATCCCATCGCTTTGAGCTTCCTGGTGAAGTTTTATCCCGAGAGTGTAGAGGAGGAGCTGGTGCAGGACATCACGCAGCACCTCTTCTTCCTGCAGGTGAGTAGTAACTTGCATATATTAAAGATCCTCTCCTGAAAGTGAACAAGTGCTGGCCTTGGTGAGCTTAGCACCGGTCAGTCAGTACATTCATAAACCCACTGAATGAGATGTACACTAGCTTAAACAATAAACTACTTTTCTAGATATCTGGGGCACACTTTGTCTTAAACAATAAACTACTTTTCTAGATATCTGGGGCACACTTTGTCTCTTCTAACTTGCACAATGCACAAACGTTTAGTATGCATTGCTTAAGTTACCTTTGACTGAAGACTGGTGGAACTGCTGGGAACTGTTACTTTCTTTGATTCCAAATGTTTATTTTAGTGAAAGTGAGTGATTGTCATTGTAAACACACCGCAGTACAGTACGCAGTGCACCATGAAATGTGACCTCTGCCTTTGACCCATTCGTGAAGGAGCAGTGGGCAGCGTTTTTTGGCAGCACCTGGGGAACAGTGCTTGGAGACGGTATCTTGCTCATGAGTACCTCAGTGGTACCTTTACTGCAGAGTCAGCTGTGTTCCAAAGGCTGTAATGTTCATAGAATGGACAACATAAACAGGGCGGCCTGTGGTGTTTAACTGCTTGAGCCCAATCGAACGGGAAGGAGAACGGGAAGGCTTTAAATAGTCGGTAAACGTAACCAAACAAATGCATGCGACACATCAACATCACCGATAGAATCTCGTCTAAAAATCCCAATTCCACCTAAACATAACTCAATTCCAACACCAAACACATAAATAAACAAAGTACAAAAACACTGCGTAGGTCTACGTCGAAGAAATATGGGTGTAGAATCTATAATACTATGGCTAACCATGCATACCATATATATCATGAAAGCCAAGACTCTGGTAGATTATTTATATATATATATCTATATCTATATATATTCATCTCTCTCTCTCTCTCTCTCTCTTCTCTATATATATATATATATATGTATATATATATGTATGTGTGTGTGTATATATATATATATATATATATATATATATATATATATATATATATATATATATATATATATATATATATATTTAAGTAACATAATTTTTTTCCCATGTTCTGCTGTGTTGCATCTTCCTTTATTCTAACCCAATAACATGTATGCTGATTCCACGGTAATCTCAAGTGTTACCTTTTTATGATCATACCAAAAAGCATAAATATAGACACATTGTGGTTGCTGAGATATACACATTTTATTTTGGGTATCTTTGTTAGAGCGAAAATGTATAAAACAGTCTCAGGGTTTAACAGGTTGAGAAAACCTTAAGCTCGCTTATTTTGCAGGTCGCTTACCATCAGCGCCCATTTTCATTCTAGCTTCTTTGTTTTCCTGTTTGTCTCAGTTTTGTTGGATTTTATTGCTTGTACCAAAAAAGGATTAGCTTCCCTAATGAATCGCAGAACATAGCACTAGAACGTTTGGCAAGTAAGCTGCTGTTGATAAAATGTTAAAATGTTGCTTTCTCATTAAAAGTGCCCAAGCGGTCTGATGCGCATCCTAACCCTCATAATCTGCTCTTATGATCGGACGCCTCCCGCAGAATATAGCCTCCCAGTGCCTCTAAACACATGAACCTCGCGGTTTTGATTTTAAAGGGATGTCACTTGAGAGGCTGGTGTCACGGAGCGGCAGGAGTGTTCAGGCTCCAAATCGGAATCTTTTCTCTTGTCTGTCATCGGACCTGAGACTCCTCCAGCTTTGAGAGGCTTTCAGTCTCAACCTTACAGTCTGAAAGCAAGTGTTCTTCTTTTTTCCTTACACCTGCCCATGTGCCCTATCTGGTTCTACTGAAGATGTCGACCCCTTAGGTGTGATAACCCAGGGAGAGAGAGAGATGCCCCCGAGACGCGTTTTAAGAGATGAAGGGGAGGATGGATTTCCTGCATGTCACTCTGTGTTTGTTGCCCCTCCGGGCCTCCGATGCATTAGAACGTGGTGAGTGGCTCCCACAGGTCATTAGAAGTTAAAAGTGTGTGTCTGGAAGGCTGGGGAAGATGGTCAGTCCAGGCTGGTCTGGTGTGAGCTGTTGTGTGTTGGAGACATGTAGTAATAAATTTGTAATTACGCAGCTTCTGTTCCAAAAGTGGAAGTGCAGCACACAGCTTTGTGAGTGGCTTATAGCGTGAGGTGCAACCTCCATTTCTTCTGTCTCACTGTTTTCTTTCTTTCTTTCTGTCGCTCGCTTTTGCTGTGCCACTTTACTTACTTGCCGTGTCTCTTGCCCCATGCTCACTCTAATTTATTGCCTTTTTGCGCCTCTATCGCTTGCTTGGTCGCTTCTTCATTGCTCGCCTCCTTGTCTCTATTTCTTTTGGTCTTTTCTCTCTCTGTTTCTCGCCAATTCTCTTCGTTTCGCCAATTCTCTGTTTCGCTGTCTTTCTCTCTATTGCTCGCTGTCTTTCTATTGCTCGCTGTCTCTCTCTCTATTGCTCGCTGTCTCTCTCTCTATTGCTCGCTGTCTCTATTACCGTTGTCTCTCTCTCTCTATTGCTCGCTGTCTTTCTCTCTATTGCTCGCTGTCTTTTTCTCTCTCTATTGCTCGCTGTCTCTCTCTCTATTGCTCGCTGCTCGCTGTCTTTCTCTCTATTGTTCGCTGTCTCTCTCCCTATTGCTCACTGTCTTTCTCTCTATTGCTTGCTGTCTCTCTCTCTATTGCTCGCTGTCTCTCTGTCTATTGCTCGCTGTCTTTCTCTCTGTTGCTCACTGTCTCTGTCTATATTGCTCGCTGTCTTTTCTGCTCTGCTCGCCGTCTTTCTATTATTGCTCTATTATTCCTCTCCTTTCATATTGTTTGCCAGTCTCTCTCTCTATTGCTCGCTGTCTTTCTCTCTATTGCTCGCTGTCTTTTTCTCTATCTCTATTGCTCGCTGTCTTTCTCTATATTGCTCGCTGTCTTTTTTCTATTGCTTGCGGTCTTTATCTCTATTGCTCGCTGTCTCTCTCTCTATTGCTTGCTGTCTTTCTCTCTCTACGTATTGCTCGCTCTGTCTTTCTCTATTGCTCGCTGTCTTTTTCTCTCTCTGTTGCTCGGCTGTCTTTTCTCTGTTGCTCACATCTTTCTTCTGTTGTTTGCTGTCTTCTCTCTCTGTTGCTCGCTGTCTTTTTCTCCACTCTCTCTATTGCACACTTGCCCTCTAGTTCTCTCTCTATTGCTTACTCAGTCGCTCGCACTCTTGCTTTGGGTGATCTCGCCATCGCCTCGCTTGAAGGTCTCAAAGAAGGCTCCCACAGTGTGCCTCTTTTCACTCAGTGTCTCCCTTTACTTTTATTTTCTGTCTCACTGAGTTTGTTCTGTCTCTCTCCACACAAGCACCACCCCAGCATACTCAGCTCCCTCTTTTTGTCTCTGTCTTATGCCCTTTCTCTCTCTCTCCTTATTAATTTTTCTACACGTGTTTAACACTCGCCAATGTACCCTCTCTTTTTATTCAGTCGGCCTCTTTTGTTTCACTGTCTTACTGATTTCAGTTGCTCTCTTTCTCTCCTAGACACACACACACACACACTCAGTCTGTGTTTGTCTAATGCTCTCCCTGTCTTGATCTGTTTGTGCCTCCCTTTAATTTAGTCAGTTTCTTTTGTCTGCTGTCTCTCTTTCTCTCTCTCTGCATATGTTCACACGGTTGATGTATTGTCTTTCTTATATTTATTTCTATGTCACTCTCTCTCTGTTTTGTGTTATCAGTAACACTTCATCACGCTGAACTGATGGTTCAAGTGTGTTTAATTAAAACAGTCTTTTATTCCTATTAACTGACAGCTGTATGAGCCCAGCGAGTTCCAAACAGGTGTAACGGTTCTGAAACTGTACCGAAAACCACAAAACGACCGTCACAGTCCAGAACCTCAAACCGCGAAGATAACTGCAGCAGCCATGATGATGTTAAGGAAGACGTTTACAGTTGTGTTTCCTTAAGCTCTGTGTCACATCCTCTGCATGGGGTTTAGTATACAGCAGCACTGTCCGAACCTTTTTACTGGGGGTCAGATACAGATAAAAATAAGGAGTAGGGATGGGTCTTGTTAAGATTTTAACGGTACTGCTGTTCTTACCGGTACTGCTTATCGGTCTCGTACTTTAACATTATTTTTATCTGTAGTTTTGAAGAAAATATCAAATTAGCAACATTGCTTTATTTAACAAATCACTTATTATTCAACAAACCATCGACACAGTACACTGACAAACAATCGTTGTTATTTAATCGTCAGCATCGCAAGATACTCTCTCCTCGATCGGTTCGGTCCAACGGATGTCAGTATTCCAACTTACAGCCATAAGCAGAACAGAACTTTCCATATACACAATATATTGGGTAGTGACACTACGCTTCTGAATTACCATCTTAATCAGCAATGAGCTGGTCAGATAAACCGAAAGATTACTTATGTAGAAACAAAAAACATCTGATTTATTAATGTTTCCAGTACTGAAAAAGCACATAGCTAACATCAGAGCTTATCCATACTCCACCCTTTAAAAGTGTAGTCCTGGGGCCTATTCAGCACCGGTTTCGTACCAATCTGTGTGTTGGAGGCAGGAGAGACCAACATTAAATATTGGTGCAGCATCTTAAAGCTGAGCTATTTCATAACTATGTGCAGTCTTGAGGGGATGTAGAATAAAACCGGTGCTTAATGGGCCCCGGGAGGTGGGAGGAGTATTTGTTATCTTACTGTGTCAACGGTTTGTTGAATAATGAGTAATGTGGTAAGTAAAGCAATGTTAGTTATGTTGTTAATAAGATTTTTTTTAATCTTCAAGAAGTTTCGATAAGAATACCTTTAAAGTACTGGACTGATAAACAGTGCCGGTAAGAGTAGGAGTACCGCTATCATCTTAACGATGCCCATCCCTAGTCTTAAGTCAGGCTTTGCACTAGAGATGAACCAATCCGAGTTTTATATCTGACCTCTGAAAAATCCAGTCGCTTGTCGCAAAATTTTTCTAAATTGAGTTATTATGTTTTCATGAAAGGGCATAAATCAACCTTCAAAACGATACCAAATCGGATGAATGTAGCCTACCTGCGTTAGGTTAACTGAACTCGGGAGACTCGCTAGTCAACGAGTGGATTTACCGTGAATATTGAAGTCGAAGAAACTTTTAACATTCTGCTGGAATTGAATTCTCACCTCAAGAAAGTCACGTTTTTAGATGGAAAGGGTAAGTTTTTCAGCCAAATTTATTCACAACAGTACAGCATAGACCTTCCACTGTTTCAAAACACTAAAAACAAAAATCCAAAATTTTACCCCACGCGAACATAAACAGTCATTTTTCTCGAAACCTCCTCATAGACAAGCGGTTGGTTTTGCTGCGGAGGGTCACATATTATATAACACACACAGGATTTAAACACTTTAAATCCTATGTATTATCACCCGTCTTGATGTTACTGCTGAAATGTCTATTTTCCAAATGGTTTATTATTCAAGATGTGAACCAAACCTTGGGCTTGGAGAACTGTTGCACCTATAGAGTACCACTCATGAAATTCTGAAGATGTTCAAAGAATTAAACCTCAAGTTAAAACTCAGCACCACAAGCTTTCCCCACCTCACACCGAACTTTAAGTGCTGTATCTACACCCTTACATTCAGGGTCGAGTCTGACCCGACGGCTTCCTCGCGGTAATGCGGCCTGGAAATCTAAGGTACTGAATTCCAGAGGGATGCTAATGAAGTCGGGGAAGGACTTTCCAGAAAGACAGCGGTTCTGCTCTCGCCCTCGGCCCCACTGCTCGTCTGGAGGTAGTCATTTAGCCTGTGTGTGTGTGTGTGTCTGTGGACCAAATCGGTTTAAAACCCCCTTCTGGATCCTCTCTATCAGAAACAGCCACCTTCCACACGTCCCGCTCTCAAAGCGCCGACTCGCCTCTGAAGCAGATCGAAACGCCTGCCATTTTATTCCGAGCCTTTTTGGCCGGCCACCAAACCCCACAACATGACTTCATTTAAACGGAAAAAAGAAACGGAGGAATGAGAAGTGTAGCAGCATTCATAAATTAAACCATGGTGTAATATTTAAGATCCCGCTTCGGTTTGCCCCTTGATCCTTCTTAATCGTGGATTCCTTTTTAAACTTCTTTATTCATTTCTTTGCCAGATTTCAATTTTAAATTCCAGTTTTCATACTGAGTAGATTTTTGAGCTGAAAACAACAGCTTTATGTGAGCTGCCTTCTACCTCCGCCTGTCAGAGCTGGAGTATTTCACCAACTGAGTAATTTGGCCAAGGTTCTACACAGCTTGGTTTCTTGCTGTACATAGAGTGGGTCAAGACTACTGAGCATTTCTGGTGAAATGCTGCTTAAACTGCTACTGTCTTCATTTCTGCACTTCTTTCAGCCATTCTTTTCCATCTCTCCATGTGTACCCTCTCATTTTTCTTCCTTCCTAACTTCTGTCCATTTCCTAGGGTTGCACCTGAAAGTTGACAGGTTCAGGAATCAGGTTGAAACTCTTAAAGTCAGAGTTTTTGGGTAGTCAGTGTTTCAAGATCTGGCATTCTTATTTGTCACATGCAATTATACAGGTGCAACATGCAGTAAAATGATCCTGATCCGCTTTTGATCAGGTAGTTTAGGCAAAGAATTAAAAACTAATTCTTTGATATCAGATAATTCAAGTCGAAGCTTACAAATTGATGATGTTTCAATGAGGAAGTATAAATAAGGGGAATGCAAAATGGGAAGATTAATACATTAAACCACGCAATTAATCTGGAAACCTTTAACACGTTTTAATGCAAAATCATTCTCCAAACTTCCACCGGTACCACCATTGCATATGTTTGCCTGAAGCCTGGTTTGTACTGAACATGCTTCTACTTAACACATGCCTGTAAATATTACAGAGGAAAGGTAACTTTCTCACCACGTCTGTGTGGTTTTGGGATATACAGGTGGAAATGGGCCATGGCGAGGCAGACTGGAAATGTTAGCGTAGCTAAAATATGATGATGGATTTTTAAAAACCTGTCCAGATGCTACTTTTAGATAAAGATAAAGCGTGTTTGGAACATACTGCACTATGAATTGTTCTCCGGAGCTCTAGAGGCATGTGCAACATGCTTTGTAACTGTTCTTTATTTGCTCATCTTAAGTCCACAGTTCATTATGGATGTTATGAGCAAAGGGAAGTTACAAACTAAGTTGCTTTTTATTGCCTTTTTTCTAGTTCCATTTTTTTGTTATATCTAGTCTTGTCATTCCAACAAATCCATAACAGAAATTAAGGAACAAACCAGAAGTGAGGCATAATGCTTGAGGGGGCGCATATGAAAATAAACCTGAATAACCAAATATTTGTATTGTTTTGCAATTAAATCTGATTCAGATGACAAGTCATGTGCAGCCCTATTGTTTGTACAGTCTCTCTCCCATCCTTCCAACGATTACGGTTTATCCTCGCCTTCCTCCCGACTCTCCAGCAATTTTGTCTGTTTTCAGTTTACTGCCGTCCCTGTGCACCATCCTCTTTCTCTTGTCTATTCATTTCACCCTTTTCCTCCTGTTATTGTGCCATTCCCACCTTTCTTCTGTCTGTCCATTTAAGGCAGTTACTCGACAATTTATGGAAACTGACATTCGCAACCTTTAATCAACATCATTTTGCCTATGACAATCAATTATTTGAAAAAGATCTTTTCATATTTTCCTTAGTGTGTGTACATGTACTATCAGGACAAAAAACAAAAGAATCATTTGTTAATCCTCCTTTCCCTTCTGATTTGCTCTTGTTGAGCAGTGTGTTGATGAGGCTTTATTTTTGAGCTAGGCCTTGGAGCATCAGACCTGTTTGTGCTCCCCTCCACTTGGCCCTGGAAGTCCTCCTGAACTATAAGTGTCTTTCCGCTTGCTAATGAGTTTTTCAATTCTCGAGACTTTGGCTGCCCCTCTCCAAAGAGGCTGAAATATTCGCTTGCTTTCCATTAGGCTGCCGCGTCCCAGTGCTTTCGGAGAAATGTTGCTGCGGTCCTGAGTTACTGGCTGCAGTTATCGTAGGGGAGAGTCTAATAAAGTTTAGTCTCCATCTTTAATTCAGATGCATGCAGAGCTCTTTCTTGTCCTAATTCTAAGAGTGGATTCAGTTTGAGAGCCTGTTTCAGAAATTGGCATTTAAAGGTTCCGGTCTTACGTTCTGTTGGGTATTCATGCATGCCATAGTAATTACCAAGCTGTTCCCAGAACATAATTTCTAGGGATGCACCGATTGCAATTTTCTTAGCCGATTCCGATCACCGATTTTTTCGTAAGTGTGATTGGCCGATACCCCATTTTTTTCCCCAGATAACAGAAAATTAGAGTTGTTCCGGAAAGTAGTCGCATTTACATCGACACAAAAAATGGGTTTGAATCAAGAATGTAACATGGTAGTTACTTTCCCTGTTTACTAGTTACTTTTATAATAGTGACATATAATAGTGGCAGCTCTACAGCAAATACAAACAAAAACCTAATTTTTTTTAATATAATGCTTTATTTTCATAACAAATTTCTTTGCAAATTTAAATAAATAAAATGTAACTCGTAAAATGTAACAACTCCAGTAACTCGACGTCCAAAAAGTAATGCCTACTTGGCACTGTGTATTTTGGGCAGAGGTGATTTATCAGATTTCTGAAGCCTGTATCCTCAACTATGTGAAAAACGCTGGATCATCTAGTGATTGACTTGTGCATCTGTGTTTATGTTGAATTAGACAGACAAGCAAGAGTTTTGGCTGCTGATTGGCGCGGCTTATTAAACGCAGTAAGTATTCTAACTATTAAATTATAATTATATGTTGATAAACTATAACGCGCGCTAATCTACCTGTCGCCGCTTCCTCTTTCTACGCTATCTTTGGTTTTTCTGTAAAACTTGTAGTGTGTGGTCAATCATAAGACCAGGAGCCATCGCCAATAGATTCGTGAGAAGCTGCCAAAACCCCGCCCCAAACTGACAAAACCCCGCCCCCAAACTGACAAAACCCGCCACTGTCAAACCGCTACAAGAGAAATCCACCGAGCAAAAAAGCCATTACAATCTATCAAGGTGAGGACACGCCCGCTGGAGCGTGCATATGCGCAAGATCAGTTTGAAATCGGGCGATACGCAGGGAGTGGATCGACGACACCGACCAGGCTGTAATCGTCCGATTCGATCGCTATCGATCGATCGTGCATCCTTAATAATTTCTTTTATGTAAATCATTTCATACATTAATAATGAACCCAAAGACGTTTATGTGACTAACAATGAATGAACACTAATTACGGTTAATTAATTAATGTATTTCACTCTTAACCACACCTCACCAGAACAGTTCTACAAGCCTGAAGGTACCTGTTGATCAAAACCAGTACGGAAAATTTTGCATCAAGAGAGTGAGTTCTGTGTTACTCTGAACACATACTCTGCAGTTATGTTTGTATCTCTGGCGTACAGAAATAATGACATTACTGATTTAAACTAGCTTATTCTAAAATGTGATCCTGATAGCATCTGTCCTAAATAAAACCACACAAATAACTTTTAACTGCCAGTTACTTCAATTATAATTACTGCTCTAATCACAGAGACGGTATGATCTGGTAAAGGTAATACTAAGTACTGCTCCACGGTGCCGCCTGTAATAGCCATCTTTCACGGATGGTCAAATGCAGACGCTACACCAATGTGGTGCCCTTGTTACACTACCAGCTGCCATTTTCATTAGAAAATGGAAGTCGCGTTGGATAAGAACATCTGTTAAATGCCGTAAATGTGCTTTCTTCATAATGACTATAGATGTTTGATGCTCATTGCTCACTCTGTCTTCCCTGTCTCTCGCAGGTCAAGCAGCAGATTCTAGACGAGGTGATCTACTGCCCCCCGGAGACGGCCGTGCTTCTGGCCTCGTATGCCGTCCAAGCAAAGGTCAGAGCTCACAGGACCCATTTAAATCTCTTTCCTCTCTGACAGATGTTAACCTCCTCCTCGCTGTTGTCCTTCCCAGCTTGACATCGCTTCTGCTCTGGCGCCTACAAGAACGGAATGAGTTTTACCCACCTGGTGTCCGGCCTGATTGGCAGCTGAAGAGCTGAAGGGCTGGCGATTTTTCTCCCAGCTCTCCACTAACACCAAGAAGATCACCTTGGGCTAATTTGTGCTTTTTTTTTATGAGTGGAGTAGAGGTGCGAAGCCTCATGGTCCAGCTGTCTTCCCTTACTTTTTCTTTTTTTTCTTTTCCTCTGTGATCAAGTGATCAAACGCTAAAGAATCTGTTCTTCAGACTAACGGGATGTGACAGATGCTGCGATTTCATCTTGTTTTTTCTTTTTTTTCCCAGAAGCAGGCTGGAGTTGTTGGACTTCACGCGAGGAGGGGGGCTCTAGGATGGAGAGGTGAAAGATTGGATATGGAGCTTAGCCCGCAGCAATTCACTTTTGGTTATAAAACAAGTGAAGAGGAACTTGAGAGCTAATTATCCATCTACAGTTAGATTTAGACAGATGGCGGAAAGTGATGTTGCTATTGATTCATCGTGGAAAGCAGAAAGGTTTCGACCGTCCAGGGCCTGTACTGGGGTCTGTGGAGACACTTAGGATGGTGTAAACAGCAGCAGTACCCCTGTCCGTCTCACACCCGTAATCAGTCCAGATGGTTATAGCGGTGGAGCTAGTGGGCGGCCCGTAGAGTCCAGATTGGGATTAGACAGCAGGACTGAGCGATTCCTGAAATCATAAAATCACAATCGCTGCCTCTCATTCAAATGCAGAGGCAATCATTTTACAAGATAAGTTCTGCATCCAAAGCTGTGTCTACTATGTAGTAAAGTTATAACTGACTCCAGCAAACTCACTTTCTTGTTTTCAGCTAAAGCTTATCAGAAACTGTAGGAAACTATGTCTTTGTGCATAGCTTTGGTCAGTGTTGACTGGTTTTCAAATTTCTTCCACTGCTGCATTCAGAATTACAACGGCAAAGGGATGGTTATTTTGCCCAACACACGTGTTGCTGCAGTGCTTTGCAAAACATAAAAATAGTTTGATGTTATTGAGGACGGAGTCAGTGACATTTGCAAGTTGTGTCTTGCAACATGTGTCTTTTGAACATTCTCTGTTATTTGAAATTCCAAAACCAGATAATTATTGAAACTGGACTATGAATTCATATTTAATTGTTTATTATTAACACTTTGTAGGGCGACGTGGTGGTCGCTGAGTCGGCTATGGGGTATTTCTGTGTCTGTGTGGGTTTTTCCTCTGGGTGCTCAGTTTTCCTTCCACAGACCAAAAGCATGCACTATAGGTTGATTGGTGACTCCGATTTGTCCCATAGGTGTATACGAGAGTGTGTGTGTGTTCCCTGCGGTGTGTTGATGCCCACCCCGTATAGCAAAGTTTATGTGTTAAATATGAAAGAGTCAACAGTGGAGTTGCATTATTGCCCTCTAGTGGATAAACTTTCCCAATGCCAACACTCCCGGAACGTTGGAGCCATCTTATGATGTTTCTTTTTTGTCATTTTTGTCTGATACCAATTTATCATCTATAAGCTTGTGTTGGTTGAAGATAATGCCATGTCGATTTATTATTCTGGCTCGTCTTAAATGTATATTGACTAACTTTTTTTTAATTGACAGTCGTAGGTGGTGGTGGTCTAGTGGTTAGGATACTCACGTCTGGACCAAGAGGTTGTGGGTTTGAATCCTACCTTCAGAACTACCATCAGTGTGTCCCTGAACCCTTAACCCCAAGTTGCTCCAGGGAGACTGTCCCTGTACTTAGGAAATCCAAGTTGCTCTGGATAAGAGCGCGAGTGAACGAGTGAGTGAGTGTTATTGTGAACACGGCACAGCACACAGTGCAACACAGCAAATGTGACCTCTGCATTTGACCCATCCGTAAGGGAGCAGTGGGCAGCTGACATGGGCAGCAGCCGACTAGCAGTGCTTGGGGACGGTACCTTGCTCATGAGTACCCCAGTGGTACCTTTACTGGTCCGGGATTCGAACCAGCAACCTTCAGATCAGGGTACCGTCAGTGTGTTGAATCCTAAGGAAAAGATAACATGGGTGGGAGTCTTTAAATGTTTAACGCTTCTGTGTGCTGGTGATGCTAACAAGGCTTGGCATGGACACGGTCTGACCTGATGTCCGTGAGAATTTAGACAGGAGATCAAGCGATATTGCCCTCGGTCTCTCGTGCTGCTTTTCACAACTGAAGCTTGTAAAGTCCACGCAGCAGCCGTCAGTCTGGCCCGGTTGTTGCGTTGGCGTTGAACCCGCAGCACCGCAGGGAGCAAACTTTGACGGCTGTAATTAAGATGGAGTAAAGCTATTTATTTTTCCTCCTGGCCTACTGCCTCGCCCATCACTCTATTCAATTTGTTTTTATAGAGATAGGCTTGAAAGTACTCACAACGCTTTAAGGCTGCTAAAATGTTGTTGGCAGTTTTCTCTCGAGACTGCGCTGTTTGGAGCATAAAGCGAGGATGTCTATCAACGTGATGTCAGCAGTTTCTGCATAGTATTTTAATACGGGAGTCATTTACATCTAAATGAGTTAACAGTTGCTTTGCTGTGCTGTTTTCTTGTGTCTTCAGTATGGTGATTATGAGCCGACTGTGCATAAGCCGGGATTTTTGGCCCAAGAGGAGCTTCTACCAAAGAGGGTAAAAGAGAGTTGGGTTTTGGATAACTGTTGCCTCTGGCAATGCAGGTGGTCCGTGACATCCAATTTCACCACTGAAATCACTTTTTAAAATCGTTTCATTTTAATTTATTTTTCAAGATGATGTTTCCAGATGGGGCGGCACGGATGAGTGGTTAGCGCTGCCACCTCACAGCGAGAAGGTCCTGGGTTCAATCCCGGACGGCCGTAGGGTCTTTCTGTGTGGAGTTTGCATGCTCTCCCATGTTTACATGGGTTTCCTCCGGCGCTCCAGGGTTTCCTCCCACAGTCCAAAGGCATGCTATATAGGTTAATTGGCTACTCTAAATTGGCCCCGTAAGGTGTGAATCTGTGTGACCAGAGTGTGTGTGCCCTGCGGTGTGTTGGCGCCTGCCCAGGGTTGGTCCCCGCCTTGCGCCCGAAAATTTCAGGATAGGCTCCGGTCCCCCAGACCTCTAGTTAAGATTAAGCTGCAGATAATGAATGAATGAATGTTTCCAGATGATTTGTGACCCTTCACGGCAAAACCAGTCGCTTGTCGCAACGGAGGAGAAAAAATGACCGTTTATGTTGTGTGTGGGGTAAAATTTTGGATTTTTGGTTTTTAGTGTTTTGAAACAGTGGAAGGTCTATACTGTACTGTTGTAAAATAAATTTGGCTGAAAAACTTACCCCTTTTCCATCCTAAAACATGACTTTTTGGAGGTGAGGAATTCAATTCCAGCAGAATGTTAAAAGTTTTGTTTTGGACCGCTTCACTCAATATTATTTACGTAAATCCACTGGTTAGACTAGCTGAAGATATTTTCTGAATCCATCTTTCATCTCCCGAGTTCAGTTAATCCCAAGGCGGTAGGCTATCCGTGTGGCTGTGAATGCAGCGTAGGTTACCGTGAATGCAAACGTAGTGGCGACCGCAAGCATCGAGCTCAGAGCATCGATAGTCAACTTCAAAGGCAGATTTTCCTCGCTTCTCACTTGGCGTGACAGGAGAAACCCGACTCCTTTGAATGTTGATATCTCAGTCCTATGTCGTCTGATTCATTCCATATAGGTATCGTTTTGAAGCTTGATTTATGCCCTTTCATACTTAATATACATAATATACATAACATCAACATAATAGCTCAATTTTGAAAATTTGCCTCTAGCGACTGGTTTTCCCGTGGAGGGTCACATTTGAGCATTTTTATGAAAAATAAATTTTAATGCAAATATCAAAAAAATAAGAGAAAAATAATAGTTAAAAACTTCCTACATATTTTATAGAACATATGGAAATTTATAGAAAAGATACAGTAGCATGTGATGAATAAGACATGATGAAAAGTTGAAAAACCTTTAAAATACAAATATGGCCCAAGTGCAGTATTTCAGTAACAGGTTAATATTTTTAAGAGATGAATCAGCCACTGCAGTGTGTTTTGATACTTGACCTTTTTTAAGTCACTTGTAATCTTAAAAGATGCCATACAAGTATGTGTAATGTCACAACCTTATTGATTAAGAGTGGCTGCCGTGGCTGTGAAAGAAGGTCATGTTCTGCTTCAGCTCGACTCTTGTCTCAAGTTGCTGCTCTGTAATGTTCCAGGTGATAAATCTTTACAATATGACTGCCGAAATGTGGGAGGAGAGAATCACTATCTGCTATGCAGAGCACAGAGGCAGGACGAGGTAACAATCTCCTACACACACACACACACACACACACACACATATATAGTTGACATTGACTTGCACACAGAGAAATTGTATTTTGGATCGAAGAAACTTAGCCTGCCCTTGTGTAATGTTTTAAGAGTGAATTTCACCACAACTTTGTCCTGCATTAAGATGAAAAGTGATGAAGTGTGGAGCTTGTTTGCTGGGACACACACTCACACATGCTCACATGGGTTTGTTTTTTGTGTCTTTGTGAGGACCAGGTTAATTTCTCACATGTATTGAACCTTTATTTACCAGTATGTAAACTTAAAACCTTAAACCTTCATTTTGAAGGCCTGCCAACTGTCCTCAGTAAGAATAAGTGCTTTCTTAGCCTTGTAACATTTTCATTTATATTTGTCATAAATATATAATCTGTGCATTGCTTGTTCATTGATTTTTAAAACCAAAAGCAGTTTTCCCAATGTATTTGTTTCCAAAACCAAACTGAAAAATATGAATGATTTGTTTTCCAATTTCACATTTTGCACTCAAATGAGAAATGGAAAACACACTCATGGGGGACAAGTGTCGTGACCTGGAAGTGATATTTACAATTTGTCAATTTAAAAAGTCTGTATGTAAAGTCTCTCTATATTTTTAATATAACTGCTTCTAAGAATGACATAGTTTTGGTCCTCGGCAGTAAGAGTGTTACCGTTCCTCAGTAATATTAGCATTTTTGACAATTCCACTTGCATTAGATAAAAATCTAAAATAGAAATTTAGTGTGCATTTTCTATTTGAGCACAAAATGGGACTCGTTATTCATTTTTCTTATTTTCGTTTTGGAAATTATTATTGAAGAGAAATTTGGGGGGGGATTTAGTTTGGTTGTTAGTTTAGTTAAAATGGAAGAAAATGTGAAGGAGTGATACATAGATTACAGATTATATCCAGGTCTGGTCCTCGGAAAGAGCTAAAGAGAAAGAAAAACACACACACGCACAAAAGTATCACATCATACGATCACTGCTGTGAGGCAGGAGGCGGATGATGTCTTCTTTCGTTTGGATGTGTTTCTCTCAGCTGACCTAGAAACCTCCAGCAAAACGCCCAGCACTGCTCCTCTCTTCCCACTCTCATGAGAGAGAGAGAGAGAGAGACGGGTATTACTGGTGTGAATGTCTGCATCAGAAGATGTTGTGTGGTTTTGCATGTTTACTCAAAGAGATTTGCTTGCTCTCAGAGAGCTTATGACCTCAAAAGTTTACGTTCAGCAAGTATAATTTGTTTCAAACGGGCTCATATTCGGTTCCTACGCTCGACTAGTCACCATTTCCTTATTAAGGTTTCAGTGGAGGAGATATATTCATGCATAATCCGTCTCTCTCTCTCTCTCTCTCGCTCTCTCTTCCTCTCCTCATTACCTCTTTCCCTTTCTCCCTTTTTCTTCCCCATCTTTCTGTTTGTTGCAGAGACGAGGCTGAGATGGAGTATTTAAAAATAGCTCAGGAACTGGAAATGTATGGGCTCAATTACTTTTCCATTAGGGTAAGAATCAGCAGCGCTACCATAATGATCTGGCCACGGATTCCCTTGAGGTGGGCCGCAGTCATTAGCAGCCCGACTCCGGGACCAGTAACTTCTATTAACGTTGACCTAATCTCTACTGCTTTTAATCGTTACGCACGTCAGCGCCTCACCGTACTTGTGGAGGTCGTCTGTAAACCAGGAATAGGGTTGGGTGATGTGACCTCAAATGTATCACGATTAATTTAAGCTTATACTTTGATTACTTGGTCAGACCTAACCAGAAATTAGCGATGTACAATATGGGAATTATTGGCCGATGCTGATATCTGATGTTTTTCATGCGTATATCTGCCGATGCCGATCTCGAAGCTGATAAATGAGTCGAGCGTGAGCGCAGGCACAGTTATTTTGATTGCCAAAGTTCTGACAAGTTCTAACTCTGACATTTCTAACACAGTGCCAAGTCAAGCAGAGTTGTGCGAAGGTGGAACATTTCGAGCGTAGTGTACAACATCTTAAGAAAGTCACTTCCCGCCCTGTGTGGTGTAACAAGTCAAATAGGGTGCGTGTGACACTCCTGCACACTACCTAGTGTGTAGAGTGTTGTTAAACTACAACCCTGGCTATTTCCTGAGATGCATACTACTGCAAAGAAAATTCTGCTAAGAGCGCCTCACCTACCATACTATTAAGTGCAGCAGTACATGGCTCAACACACAGTCCATGTATGAACTGACGTTCGCTAAGTGAGGCAAACAAGCAATTTAGTAGTTACGTTTCTGAGTTGAGTTTTGTCCCACGAACGTTCCACTGCGTGCTCGGACTTTTGGCACAAAATAGAACTATACATTTTGAGACAGAAGGTACTCCATACTTGCACTTTGGCACAAGACCTACATTTCAGATGTACAATAAATGCGCCATAAAATATCGGGCAAATCTAAGCATGGCTCCGATGCCAATTATCAGCCGATAATTGCTTTTTTAATTCCAGTGATTCCGAAATTATTAAGCACCTCTCTCTTACCAGCTCCTACTAGTACAATATCTGGACTAATGTTTGAGATTTTTAGAGCTGGTCCTCGTTCTGATTTTGAATGTTTTATTACGATTTCTGTGTGCTTCACCAAAGCCATTTCACAGGTTGAGTCTTGTTTTGTCATGAGTTGCATTCTCTGTTGATTTATGTGGTGAAGAATAAAAAGGGAACAGATCTGCTGCTGGGTGTTGACGCCCTGGGCTTGCACATTTATGACCTGGGAAACAAACTGATGCCCAAAATCTCCTTTCCCTGGAACGAGATCCGGAACATCTCCTACAGTGACAAAGAGGTGTGTTACATTAATATTACTCCTGCACAGAGCACTGCGCGAACACATACACACACAATCGTGTTTAAGGCCTGCAGACTGTTCTGATTTTTTTCCCTTCATGACTTGGTTGCAAGGGACTTGGAAGCCTTGGCTGCGAGTCATGGGTTTAAGAGTGGCAGAATAAGGGCTCTAGGGTTTTAATCCATCTGTGCTCGTGTCCGAGGGGATAGAGTTGGCCCTGATCTTGGGAGCTGTCGTGTCCAGCTAAGCTGGCCAGTCGTGGGCATTTGCCAGCTTATATACAGAGCAGGCCAGTTTGTGTTCTTCTCAGCTCCAAAATTAAGTAAGCAGCAGAGTGAAAAGATGCTTTGGCTTGATTTGAGTCTTGTTTGGCTGTAGACTCCCTGTTCAGTTGGTGCCCTTCAACAGGAGGTTCACATTGGGTAATGACTGAGAAAGTAATCCCTGAAAAAGGGGGAAAGTTTTGCAACCTCCATTGTATCGCCATTCAGTTGTTACTATTAAGATGTTAAAGCAATGGTCAGTATTTTACAGCAATTGAGATGTAGTTTTCTAGTTCCGTTGATCTCGAGTTGAGCGAGCGACACTAACAAAATTCCTGAGATGGTAACATAAACATCATCTGGTGGCTTATTGTGCGTTCTTTTGATCATATACAGTACTGTGCAAAAGTTTTAGGCAGGTGTGAAAAAATGCTGTAAACAAAGAATGCTTTCAAAAATGGAAATGTTAATCATTTATTTTCATCAATCAACAAAATGCAGTGAATGAACAAAAGAGAAATCTAAATCAAATCAATATTTGGTGTGACCACCCTTTGCCTTCAAAACAGCATCAATTCTTCTAGGTACACTTGCACACAGTTTTTGAAGGAACTCGGCTGGTAGCTTGTTCCAAACTTCTTGGAGAACTAACCACAGATCTATAATCCTATAATCCTACAAAATAATATAATGACTATATTCCTACAAAATCCCTGACTTTGTGCAAGTGTACCTATAAGAATTGATGCTGGTTTGAAGGCAAAAGCTAGTAACACCAAATATTGATTTGATTTAGATTTTTCTTTTGTTCGCTCACTTTGCATTTTGTAAATTGATAAAAATGAACAATCATTATTTATATTTCTGAAAGCATTCTTTGTTTACAGCATTTTTTCACATCTGCCTAAAACTTTTGCACAGTACTGTAAGACCACAGAGAAGAATAATCCTGGGGAATCTCACAAAAACATCACAGGCCTAGCTGGCTTTAGTTCTAAATCATCATAGTGTTCCATGTGGCATACCCTGCAAATGCCAGAAATATTAATTGTCACAAGCAAATTGTCAAGTTGACATTTTGTTGATCACTGTTAAAGTTGTGTTGTTAATATTGAACTACAGATGCATTTCCGCAAGAAAATTCTTTTGTAGCTGTGGCATGAAAACTGGCCGTATGGAAAGACTTATTTATTGATATGCATTGAAGTGAATGAGGAAAGAATGAGTGATGATAAAAGCAAGAAGAAGACGAGTGCGGGTCTAAACATTCAAATGCATGTTCAGTGAGGTGACATAAGAACCACGGTGATTCGTGTGAAAACGGGCAAGCGAAAGCTTTCGAATCCCAAATCTCATGTATTCTCTATGGAGGAAAATGAATGGGTCCCTATGGAAAAATAACAGCAGGATGAAAAAGCGTCTAAATCTGAGTTCCATATTAGTATATGGAACAAAAATGGACAGGACTTGTGAAAGAGTGCACATGTCAAACGTGTTCAAGCGCTCCACACCACAATAGGCACGTTTTAGAGTTGGAATGGTGTTTTTTTGGAACAAAAACTGTAGAAGGAGTAGCAGTCAGAAAAAATGTGTGGAATAAAAATCACCGCAATCTCATAAATAATTGTTGTTTGTAATAATTGTCAATAATTTTGGCAGCAAAGTAAATGGCAACAGCACAGAGCTCACTTTTCTGTAAAATTACTTATTTATTTCTGAAAAATTACCTTTTAAGAATTATATATATGGTATTTATTTCCATATTTTTTGCCCACTGCAGCACTGGTGGAAGATTCACTGGTGGAAGTCTATTCATTTTCTCTCTAAATCCACAGTTTGCTATCAAGCCTGTGGATAAGAAAGCAGACGTCTTCAAGTTCAACTCCTCTAAACTGCGGGGCAATAAGCTGGTGAGTCGCCGAGAGCGTCCAGTTTTTCTGCCTCAGCTCGTTAGCTCTGTTAGGGGACAACTAGCAGAAGTTGGAGGGGATTTTTTAGAATGGGCTGTGTTTCCACATGGTGCTAATTCACACCGCCAAAATCTCTGGTCTGGTCCAGAATTGATTCTGTAGTTAATCTGTATCTGGGAAAGAGGCCCAGGAAGAGCAGCCTAAACCCAAATGGAATTTGTCAGAGATGAGCGTTAAATTAGGTCAGTGGCCGCACGCTGAAGCGCATCGTTCTCTCCTGTGCTGTGACTGCAGATTCTACAGCTGTGCATCGGGAACCACGACCTGTTCATGAGGAGGCGGAGGGTCGACTCACTGGAGGTGCAGCAGATGAAGGCCCAGGCAGGAGAGGAGAAGGCACGGAAAAAGGTGAGAAAAAGATGGATGGAAGGATGGAAAGAAAGGTAGGGGACAGAGAATTTCAGAAGGTATAAGAATCACATTTGGCCTGGCAAAAACTTTTTCTAAAGGCCTGTTTTTGACAGATCTTATAACACACTTAGGAAATTTGGTGCAAACTGCTGAAAGAGTGCAAAAAAGAAAAAATGTTAACACACAAACTATCTTCTTATTATTAGGGGTGCAGTAGGACAGCTGGTTAGTAAGTTGCCCGCATGATCAGATTGAATTCCTTAATTGGATTCAAATCCAAGACCAGTAATGGGGCGGTTGACAGTAATGAGGCAGATGGTGACGTAACGGTAGGGTGTTCGCCCCAAGATCGGAAGGTTGCAGGTTTGAATCCAGGGCCGGTAAAGTTACCACTGAGGTACTCATGAGCAAGGTATCGTCCCCAAGCACTGCTCCCAGGGCGCTGCCCTAGTTAGCTGCCCACTGCTCCTTCAAATGCATGGGTCAAATGCAGAGGTCATATTTCGTTGTGGTGCACTCTGTGCTGTGCTGTGTCCACAGTCACAAATAATCACTCACTTTCACTTCTTAAAGGTTTCACATCATGGGTTCTTGGTTTCAGACCAACAATGTTTTGGTGCCGTTTACGAACCATTGTTGTGGCACCAGCGCGGTGGCAAAGTGGCTAGTGCTGCTGCCACACAGTGAGAAGGTCCTGGGTAGGGGTGGGCGATATATCGAATATACTCAATGTATCTCGGCTTGCTCCACGTGCGATGTACTAAATGACTATATCGTGACCATCGAGTATAAATCCTAACGTTATTGTTAAACAGACAGCACGTACTTCGCTTTCGAGTTTTGCTTTTCTGCCCCGTCAAAGCAGACAGCTCGCTCCTCCGCCCACCCAGAAAACTCCTAGCGTATGCACATTTTGTACCGCTTTCATGTTTCGCTTCTCTGCTCGCACCCTGCCTATGGCGTCACACCAATGGCAAAACTAGAGCACGCAAAATCGCTTGCTGCAAGTCGCGAGCGCAAATATGAAATTAGGAATCGAGTGCGCGGTTGAGATAATATTGCGCACAAACTGTATTTTTCCCCTCTCGAATGAACCAAAGATGACGGAGGAAGACGAACGGCGGCACGTTGGTTATACGCAATTTACAGTTTATCGATCTTATAATTATAATTTAATAGTTGGGTCTTACACGTTTAATAAGCACGCAGTCAGTGGCTCCCCTTGCCCACTTGTCTGTCCCCAATATAAAGTATAAAGTTTGCTATATTATACTTTGGTTTAAAATAAAAGCATTTACTATGTTAAACTTTGGCTAAATTTATTATATTGGTGTCATTTTATGCAACATAGGGCCGAATTTATCATTTATACAGTGATTTAGAGGAAATTTCAAGGTATTGAGATATATATCGTGTATCATGATATAGCTTAAAAATATTGTGATATTATTTTTATGCCATATCGCCCAGCCCTAGTCCTGGGTTCGGTCCCTGGTTCGGCTGTAGGCCCTGTCTTTGTGGAGTTTGACACGCTCTCCCCGTGTTCGCATGGGTTTCCGCCGGGGGCTCCAGTTTCCTCCCACCGTTCAAAACCATGCTTAATAGCTTAATTGGCAACTCTAAATTGGCCTCGCAATGTGTTTGAGAGTGTGATTGTGAGTGTGTGTGCCCTGTGGTGTGTTCACCTGCCCAGGGTTGGTCCCCACCTCACGCCTGTGCTTCCCGGGATAGGCTGTGGATGAATGAATGAACGTGGCGGCAGTTCCGAATTGAGAACCTCCTCTGGAATGACAGTGGGAAAGAGGCATCACTTTAAACCAGTGTTGTGAGTTTGCATCTTGGGAGAGCCTGACATCCACCATTGGACTCTGAAGCAAGCCCATTAACCCCAAGCTGCTCGAGGAAGACTGTCTCTGTAATTAGGAAAAGGAATCCATTCTGGATAAGAGTGTCAGATAAAGAATGTAAAAGTAAATGTTTCTTAGTGTATTTTTTACTACTTCCTACAATTTCGTAGACTTCAGATGCTGGTAAATATGCAAATTTACATTGGCATGAAGTAAGAAAAGCAGTAACACATGAATCCCACGAACACAGATGTTTAAATGGTTATATTGTATTTAGGCTTAAATTTAATCCTCTCAGTAAACACACAGAAATGAAGCGTGCACATAAACTGAGCTGAATCATAATTCATATCTGGGAAACTCCCTCAAGGTTGTGTTCTCCTGCAGTGTAAAAGGCCAGCTCAGCTTTATTGAGTCAGACGAGCGATATGAAGTTGAAAGTGAATCCCTATAGATTGCTCTCATCTCAGGATGAAAAAAAAAAAAGGATGAAGGGGCGCCTTTGATATCGACTCTTCAATCCGGCTTCAGCTGAACTCTATGGGTTTTGCGTTTGTGACAAATTCACTCATGCTGAAGAACAGTGTTTTCCAATAAAGCCGTATAGATTTACCTTTGCCTGTTCTCTCTCTCTCTTGCTCTGTCTCTGCAGATGGAGCGGAAGATGCTGGAGCGTGAGAAGCACTTGCGGGAGGAGGCTGAGAGAGCTCGCGATGAGATGGAACGAAGACTCCTCCAGCTCCAGGACGAAGCTCAAATGGCTAACGAAGCTCTGGTGAGGCGTCAAACTGAAAGTCCTTCCCTTCTCGGTTAAACACTTCATGTGGTTTTGACAGATTTGTCGTCATGAACCCACCTGTGCTGGCTCTTGCACTCCAGAGACGGGTAGAGAGAACAAATGCTAAAACATTCCACCTTCTTTCTGGCAAGAGCTAAGTCCTGGCCTGTACTTGGATGGAAGTTACTCTAGTTTAGTTGGTTGCTGCCGTTAGAGGTCTGACAAGCACTATAGAAATGTAACATTCATTCAAGACCATCAGTGATCAGTAGATTCTGCAATCAGGCAGAAAGTTCCGCACCATCATGGCAAAAACAGAGAGACTCAGGAGGAGTTTCTGTCCTCAGGCCATCCGTTTTCTAAACAAGGACATGTCTTTTTCTAAATAGTTTTATTTGTAATTCCATACTGGCTCTCAACCCATTGTAGGATCATTTCTACCTTTGATATTTACAGTTCAATGTTTGCTGTGCAGCTGCGCTTGGCACTTTAAAAACATTACACACTGCACTCATTGCACCTTTTAAAACCATTGCACCTTATGTTTTACTAGTAATAGTTCATCTTCTTTTTTTTATCTCTTTCCCGTATCTCCTTATTTTTAAGTTATTTTAAGTTTGTATTTGAATGTCATTATTCTTATTTTTATTTTATTTTTCATTTTTAATTTTGTCTTAATTTGCACGGTCGAAGAGCGGATCAGGATACATTTCACTGCATGTTGTACCTGTATAATTTGCATGTGACAAATAAAGAATAATATAATATCACATTACTTTTAAGCTATATTGCGACACACGAAATATACGTATATCTGGATATATTCTCTCTTTCTGGGAGTGGACTACATTTCCCATGATCCCCGGCGCATGACTCAGGGCTGCGTCACAACAATGCGTCCTGAATAAACACTGAAAATATTAAGTAAATAGCTGTATTGTGAGTAGAACGCTGGTTGTTGTTATTTATCAGGTAAAGTCTGAGTTTTGTCTGTAATGAAAGGGAAGATTTGACTGAACTGGAGGGTTTTTGTGAGTGCTGGCGTTCCACATGAGAGTCGCGAGCGCTTGCACACATGTTTACATCGTGAAGAATGTCATTTATGCGTGTTTACATATTTATGTCTGGTTTTGTGCACAGAATAACAGAACCAGTGCTGTTTTTCTGCCGAACCCAGTTGTCCCCAGTGAATGTCTTAGAAATCGTGTGGACATTCACTTCTCTCTCTGCACGCTCACTTCCCTCCGCTTCCACTGCAAAACGTGCAGTGCACTAAGAGAGGGCTCGGGATTGGTGGGGAAGTGAGCTGTCTGCTTTGAGAGGGCAGAGAAGTGAAACGCAAAAGTGACGTACATGCTGTCTGTTTAACATTATTGTTATTACATCGCACATGGAACAAGCCGAGATATATCAAGTACATTTAATATATCGCCCACCCCTAACTGTTGATCAATTAAAATGAAAATAAATTGCAATAAATTATAGTCAGAGTATGATGTCCTGATAGTAGCCAGTAAATTCAGTTCCTTTCAGTAAAAACAATAACTGTATGACAGATCTGATCAGAACTGAAGATCTGAATTTAAAAATCACTTAAATAGACATTGTGTGAAAGAGTGCGAAATAGTGGGTCAAATGGGCATCAGGAGTGGTCATGGCTGCTTTCATAATGCTAGACTGTGGTTTATTCACTATTCAGAATTCACTTTTTGAATTTTACAAACATATTTTTTGTTCTATCATTATGCATTAATTTCTTCCACCTGAACTGAGGTAGCAGCTTACAGCAGGAGTCAGGAGGGTGGGTCTCTGTTCAAGTAGCTGAAAAACTTTAGGATGAGACCCATAACTTCAATTTCTTTGCAAGCATGTAGTGGCTCCTGTGTAGTCATGCTACATTCAACACAAAATCCAATCAGACCACTTCAGACCACAATCATTTCCACAGGAGTGAAATGAGTTTCTGACCGTTAGAATTGGTTTGGAATTCAATGTCGCTTACAAACAAGGCCTGTACCTGATATCAGAAAATCTTTTTTCTCCATTTTTTGGCACTTCACACTAAATTGGAATGGTGTTGCATAATATGCCAAAAATGGAAATGTCACACCAGGTGGCGGCATAAATTCAGCCTCATAGTGTGTGTATATTCTCTCTCTCTCTCTCTCTTTCTCTCTCTCTCTCTCTCTATCTCCCTGCCTCAGCTACGCTCAGAGGAGACGGCTGATCTTTTGGCTGTGAAGGCCCAGATAGCTGAAGAGGAGGCCCAGCTGCTGGCTCTGAAGGCGGCCGAGGCAGAGCAGGAGATCCAGCGCATCAAGGTGAGCCTGTAGGCGGTGCTAGCCTGCTGCATGGGTCGTGCTCAGTCATTTCAGCTTTTATAGAGCTAATATAATGCTCTAATGGCCATGCTGCTGTTGGAGAGGTGCAGAGTAATTGACCTTCAGGTTCAGTGCAGAGCTACTGGACCGTGGTTGCTGTATGTTGTGTTTTGTGGAGGGAATGTGTGTAGCTGGGAGTTTCCGGTGTCTGGGTGTATATTGATTTTAACAGTGTGGGGTAACGTGGGATCTTTAAGGTGACGGCCATCCGCAGTGAGGAAGAGAAGAGACTGATAGAGCAGAAGATGCTGGAGGCTGAAGTGCTGGCTCTCAAAATGGCAGAAGAGTCCGAGAGGAGGTGTGTTTCTCTCTCACATACATTTACTACTTCCCTCTCTCTCTCACTCACTTCTTCTCACGTCGTCTTTCACTCACTCGTTTACTCGCACTCACTCTCGCATCGCGATTTTATTCTCACTCATTCTGACACTCATCCCCTGACTGTGAAGCTACTTTTAAACTGATACTTTTCAAGCTACCTATTATTAAACATAGCTAAGCTACAGCCAAGATACGGTTTAAGTAGCTTTACAGTACAAGCTACAGCAAAAAAGTAGTGAACTACATCTAGCGTATTTCATGGCCACAGATTCTTGCTTCACCAAGGTGGACTCTGTCATCCGACTCCATCTTGCAGCTGGTGATGTGCTGTGATGCAATTACACCGCATGGTCACTCGAGCCTATCAGGTGCCCCTTCTGCCAATTCAATGCCAATCAGAAACACCTGCTAGTTCAAAATATCTGTTTTGTAATGAGAGAAAAAGAATAACGTTCTTTTAAAACTACAGCATTTAAAAGTAGCTTCTCTACGGAAAAGCTGCTGAAAAAAAGTAGTTCAGTTACTCTATTGTTATGTATTGTTAGCTACTCCCCAACGCTGTACTAAAATGGGATGATTGTGAAGTGGCAGGAGACTTGCCTTTAGACCAAGAGGCTAGAGGCTGAAATCCAGCTCAGTCTTACTGCCAGAACTACCACCGTTGGGCCCATGAGCATAACCCTTATCCCCAAGTTGCCCCAGGGACACTATCCCTGTCATAAGTGACTCTTTGGGTAAGAGTGTCTACTAAATGCCATAAATGTAAATGTACAAGGATCTCAGCCTCTGCCCTCACTTCCCATCATCAGCCAGCAAATATCCAGCACTTCACATCAGTGCTTGATCTTTTCATTTCATAGCATAACCTGACTCACAAGATTATTTCAACATTCAGGCAACCTTCTTCCTTTAAAATTCACCCCGTCTCCTCCTCATTCGTCATGCTCACCATGTGTCCCCTGTCCTCCTGCTTCTTGCATTTCCCCTATGCAATTGTGTTCAGCACTGCTAGACATGCTGAGCCTCTTCCTGCCGTAACAACACGCTGCAGGAATTCACTGTGTCTCGAGGAACTCTGAGACTGTCAAATTCCAGTCACGCACAGTTCTTAACAAAGGATAGTTTTTCAAAGCTAGTCATTGAAAAGAATTTGTTTGAAGATGTTTGGGTTTTTCACGCATCAGATACATTAATGTATTCAAAATCTATTCAAATAGGGCCTCTTAAACCTCTGAACATTTTCACTGCATCAAGGTCAGCATCATATAAGAAGTAGTCAGTCAGTCATTATCTGAACCACTTAATCCCAACTGGGGTCGCGGGGAGCCTGGAGCCTATCCCGGGAACTTTCGGGCGCAAGGCGGGGAACAACCCTGGGCAGGCCCAACATACCGCAGGGCACACACACACTCACACGGTCACACACACATTCACACCTTACGGGGCCAATTTAGAGTTGCCAATTAACCTATAACACATGCCTTTGGGAGGAAACCGGAGCGCCCGAAGGAAACCCACGCAAACACAGGGAGAGCATGCAAACTCCACACAGAAAGGCCCAACGGTCGTCCCCGGGGTTCGAACCCAGGACCTTCTCGCTATGAGGCGGCAGTGCTAACCACTGCACCACCGTGCCGCCCTATAAGAAGTAGAGTTGTTGTTTTGTATTTTTTAAGACATTACGCTCGGTAAAGAATAGCAGTAAACTTGCCCTTCTTACAGGGGGAAATAGCAGACAAAAAAGCCAGTAAAAATCTTCTCAAGCTGTTGGCTCCTTAATCTTTGTCCAGATTACAGATAGTTTTCTGTAAGATTGATGGCGTTTGATAACAGACGTAAGGAAGTCTTTACAAGTAAACACAGCCCTAAAGAGGTTTAATTTGAATAATGAGGTAATTGGAGGAAAGAACTGACGACATGATGGAGCTAGTGTTTGTTGGTGGTGGCTGTGTGAATGTTCACGGTTTGTTGCTAGAGAGAGAGAGGGAGACACGAGGGTAAGACAACAAAGATCAATGGACTTCTTTTACTAAGCAATCCTAAGAATAAATTTGTTCTTAAACCCACAGTGTTCTGTCCTGACTTCACTAATATTTTCTTATTTAAGATTTGTTCCTATGCGAGAACAGAATCTACAACAGCTTAGGTACACAAATTTTATTGCACACATGTTTGTGCAAAGGATTAGCTTATTGGGGTCTTTATTCTACAGTTGTTATACATTGTTTTACTATTTAAAATGTTTAACTTTGAGGTGTTGAAAAGCGATTGCTCTCCATGGTGCTGACTGACTTCAGCTGTCGTCGGTTTCACTGCTGGAGCAGTTAATTTGCGAGTGCCAGAGGTGTGCCATGACACATTAGATCAGTAATAACATCAAAACTTCTTCAGTGGTGTTCTTATTCTGTCAATTTTTTTCACAGCATAGCATATTGGAATGTATTATATATTATAGTAAATTATACATTTCCTCTTTATTTCCTTTGCTTTAATCCTATAGACTTTATTCCCTTTCTTTCTGTTTCAACTCCTCTCCATCTGGCTTTTAAATGTAGATTTTTGCTGTCGTTACGCAGGTCAGGCTCCACGGCAACACGACTATATCTTGAGCGCCTGATGTAATACTCCTCGCGCTTTCCTGGGGATCCCAGCTGAAGGTCTGATAGCAACTCGTAGCCCGTCACTAATGCCACCCTGCTGTCTACTCCACAGGGCCAAGGAAGCCGAGCAGCTGAAACAGGACCTGCAGGAGGCCAGAGAGTCGGAGCGGAGGGCCAATCACAAGCTGCTGGAGATCACCAGCAAGTACACGGTGTGTAAATGTACAACACACACATACCCATAGCTTTAGAGGTTTCTCAGCTGCCATGACAGCTGTCCGTCAGTAAGGCTTACTCCTACATTTTAGCTGTGTCAAGCTATTAAGGCACACACTTGCAATATAAAGTGGTTCATTTTTTATTTATTTTTTACAGGTGAATGGTGAATCAAGCTCAGAATCCAAAAGGTTTGCTTTAAAGGTACAGTCTCACTAGCGCAAACATCCTTTCACAGCAAGAAGCTTGAAAATAAAACTGCTGCAATATATTTAATAGGTTCCACCACACAGAGGTTCTAGTGGGTCATTTCTACAGATTAAGGCAGACCAGCATCTTTAAAGCCAGAAGCAGTTGATAGACTGATTGATTTCTTTCACAAAATGCATCACTTCCATTCATGTTTTTGCCACTATTTGTACACAAAACATTGCTTAAAAAGCAATGTTTTTTTAATGTCAGATCTGTTAAAATTCAAAGTAGATCCAAATGATTTAATCTAAAAACTTGAATGAGTAAATATAAATTAAAAGTATTAAATGTAAATCGATATTATTTTTGGGGTAAGATTTAGAAACAAAAATGCATGCCTAGCTTATATTCACATTTGGTCCAAAAATATCATGATTTGACTTTGGAATTCATATCGCTCAGCCCCAGTAGTGGGGTGTGTAGCATGCCACAAATTCACATAAATATTGCTGGCAAATTTGACTTGGGTTGTGTTAGGAAGGTCATCCACTGTCAAACTTTTGCGGTTAACAAGGCAGATTATGATCCGGTGTGGTGGGAGAAGCCGAAAGAATAAGAAGCCATTCAGCTTCTCTCCTGTTAATGCATGCAGACTCCCAACCCACATACTCTTGATTCCTGTCCTACCTCTAGACCATCACCACCCAACATTTAAATAGAATGGAATGCTTTCATATGATTTAGAAAAGGTCGTTGGTAGCATAACGGTTAGGGAGCTGGGCCTGTGATTGGAAGGTCGGCAGTTCAAGTCCCGGACCAGTAGAGGTACCACTGAGGTACTCCTGAGCAAGATACCGTCCCCATCACTCCTGCCAAAATCTGCTCACTACCCTGTTGGATTCTCGGTATGAGAATGAAGAGTCAGTGATGAGGCGGAAAGTTTCAAAGTTTTATTACAGAAAAGAGCAACGATGTTCTTACAAGATGTTCATTCGACCGGTCAGTGTTTCTCTCTCTGTGTCAACTCTCCCTCGCACCCAAGCATGTACCTTTTTATCTACTCCTCTGGGGCCTCAAGGACGCCGTTGGAGACACTGAGTCTAACACGAGGGCCTAGTTTGTCTTGCTAAGATATGCGTTACTCGGAAAAAGGGCAAAGAAGCAAAACTGCACCTGGTAATATGTGGATTTAGGGTGACGGGGTGTGTGGATTTGGGGGGACAGGATGTAAGAGCAAGGGACTGGTTAGGTTAGGAATGTACCAGGGACAACTGGGGAATCGAGGAGCAAATGTAGGAGGCTCTCAGAAAACAGATTCTCAGAGGATACACACATATATGGAAACTGTCTACAAACTAATCATACTGTAAGAATCTGATTGAATAAAGTCAAATAAAATCCATCAACCTCTTTACGAACGGATGAAATTCAGAGGTCACTTTGTGGTGCGCTCTGTTCTGTTCCGTGCTGTAGTGTGTTCACATGACAAATTACTCACCTAAAGGGGCCTCCTCTGTTTCTAACTGCATCCAGTCAACCCCTTCCACAGCGCATTTGGTTGAGATACAAGAGTTTGCGTGTCAAAGTTGATTTTAGGTGAACGTAAGCCTTGGTGGATAGGTAGAGCCTAGTGTCATCTGCATAACAATGAAATGGAATGCTAAATTTCCTAAAAATGTTGCCAAGAGCTCAAAGGTAAATGATGAATAAAGGGCCCCAAACAGAACCTTGTAGAACACCCTCAGTAACTGGGACAGTGTGAGATTTGAAGGTTTTAAATTGCAGAGTTCAACTGGAGAGGTATGAGGGCCTAAGAAAAAAAAAGTTGGTTGTCAGTTGAGTTCATGGGACGGTAGGGATTTTTCCCCACAGTGGCAGCAAGGAATGGGAAATTTATTTTATTTGTTATTTTCTTTTACAGCAGTGATGTTATTTTTTCATAACAGTGCCTACCTGTACGGCGTCACATCAATGCCAAAACCAGAGAGCGCAAAATGGCTTGTGCAAAAAATTTGTGGGCGCAAATTTCAAAGGCGCGAGCGCAAATGTGAAACTCGAGAGCACAAAATTAAGAATCGAGTGCGCGGTTGTGATATTTTTCTCTCGCGAATGACTTTTTTCCTCACGATGTGTTGAATGGCCTTGCACGCAAAGTAGATTACCGACGAGCGGCTTTTTTTCTCGAGTGAGATTTTTTTGCGTGCGGTTTGAAAGGGGCGGGTTTTGGCAGTTTGTTGACAGACAAGTGGCCAAGGGGAGCCATTGATTGCGTGCTTATTAAACGTGTAAGACCTAGCTATTAAATTATTATTATAAGGTCGATAAACTATAACTTGCGTTTAACCTACCTGCAGCTGTTCCTCTTCCTCCGTCATCTTCGGTAATCTACTTTGCACGCAAGGCCGTTTAACACATCGAGAGGAAAAAAGACTTTCGAGGGAGGAAAAATATAGTTTGCACGCAATATTATCACAACCACGCACTCGACTGTTAATTTTGTGCTCTCGAGTTTCACATTTGCGCTTGCGACTTAGTCTAATTTCCCGCAAAATAAACTATATCGATATAAACGATATTGTGTAATCTTATATCTCATATGAAAATATATTGATATATTTTAAAAACTCGATATATCGCCCAGCCCTAGTCAATAACAATGTTAATAATTCCAGTACATATTCAATTATACATGTCCAAATGCATGCATAGCGTGAAGAGCCAAAAAACAGCCACACTCTCATCTCACACACGCTCTCTTGCCCACGCTCACTCACACACACACTCAGAAACACATTGTGCTTTATAATTGAATAAATACATTAAACCAGTACTCAGTAATCCAGAGACTGCAGTAAGTGTTTAACACAGCTGGTTATGTGATTACTTTGCTGATATTAAATCTGAAGCACATGAACCAAGTGTTTATTCAGATTAATAACTCATTGAGCCTAGATGTTACATGTTATGTACCATGATGATGCTACTGCCCAATAGACCTCACCTAGCTTTTTAATGGTAATTTAATTACCTCCGCCCCTGAAGCCTTCCTGTTATTTTATGCATATTTAAAACTTGGTCGTCTGTGTTTTCAGTTGATTTCATCACAAGCCCCAGTGCGATCTCACTTCACCACAGTTTGCTTTTGGCCTCGTTTCTGGAGGCTGTAGTAAAACACATCGGTTCAGTGGTTCACTCGCCTTCTGATTCCTCCGCTTTATCGACAGCGAGTCTCCCTGATAACAGAGAACCCCTCCGCAGATGGAGCCGTCGCTTGAATTGCAAATTACTGCCTTTTAGAAACTGATTATCACCAGGATCAGAACGGACGGACGGCCGGCCGGCGGGGATCGAGAAAGTGTCACTCAGGTCTGCTGAATATGAATACCAACAAGGGTCAAACACAAGAGGAATACGCTGGAACACGCTTTCCCTCCTTCTTCCCACATCAGAGGCTGAGTCAGTGGGCGGCGACTGAGCGATCTCGCAGGCCAGGGATTTGAATAATAGAAGCATGGAAATCAACGAGCGCTCTCTTTTTATAAATGCCATTAAAGTGGAAATGTAAATTCAGGAGCCGGGAGACAGCACCTCTGCGCTGCTGCACTTAATCTGATCATTACTAGTCTGAAGCGCGTTGCACACTAAGACTTGCAGGCTTCTGATCGACAGATTTGCCAAACAGAATTTGTTTTAAACAACGACTTTTTGTCTGACCCCTGATGCGTTTTGGGTATTAAGGAAATGGGCAACGCAGCGCTGTGAATGCAGATTGTGTGTTAGTTGGTCTGTGTTTTGAGGCTATGACGTCACAAGGCAGTGCCAGATCTACCGGCCACGACTAAGGCCAACTGACAAATCAGTTCCTGACTTCTACAAAGCTGATTTAATGTGCTCAGTTATATTTTAAAAAGCTGCAACTGTTTTTGACAGAACAGTACACACAGTATCACTGCCCTTATGTTCGCTCATTGCTCTTTTTTGCTCTCACTCTGTTTATGAACTTTTCTCCTGATTTCTGTTTCATTAATTCTCGCTCTCTCTCCTCCCTCTCCCCATCTTGCTTTCTTTTTCTTTCACCCATCTCTCTTGCGTCTCACTTTCTGCCCATCTAACTTTCTACACTATAACTCTACCTCCCTCCCTCTCTTGTTCTCCATCTCTTTGTTTCTCTCCTCTTTCTTCCTCGATCTCTCTCTCTCTCTCTCTCTCTCTCTCTCTCTCTCATCACTCTCTCATCACTCTCTCTCTCTCTCTCCCCCTCTTTCTCTGTGTCTCTTCCCCTCTCTCTTTCTTTCTTCCCCCTCTTTTTTCCCCTACTCCCAACTCTCTCTTGCTCCCCACTCCCACTCTCTCACAGGCTGTCCCGTTGTCTCCCAGCTCTCTTCCTCCTGACCTCTCCAACCTCAGCTACAGTACAGAAAACTTGAGCTTTGACTTCAAAGACACAGACATGAAGCGCCTGTCCATGGAGATTGAGAAGGAGAAGTGAGTACAGCTCTGTGTGTGTGTGAGGTTCAGCTACATCCCGCTTTGTTCTCCCTCAAACAGCAAGTTTTGGACAACAGGAAATGTTCATACGGACATCCTCCAGGCCTTAGTTTTAGTCTGTATGGTTCTCTAAAAGCTTCTAGTGGATGTGTTAACTACTGTGAACTGTTTGGTGGCAAACAAAATCCAGAATAATTATGTTCATCTTTACAGTCGACCCAAGCAAATAAGTTGGTGTGTTTGTGTGTGTGTGTGTGTCAGGGTGGAGTACATGGAGAAGAGCAAACACCTCCAGGAGCAGCTGAACGAGCTGAAGACGAAGATTGAGGCACTGAAGCTGAAAGACAGAGAGACTCCACTCGACATCCTCCACAACGAGAACTCGGAGAAAGGCAACAGCAAGCAGAGTAACTTCAGAAAGGTGAGCTTGTCTTTACTGCCCCTAAGCATTTACACCTGAACATGGGGCAAATACGTAAGTTCTAGCAAGTAAAAGTAGATATCAAAGAACTAAGTTTTGTTTGTTTAAAATGCTTGTGTAGCAGCATTTTAAAAAGTTGGCATTAACTTTAGAAGAATAGAAGCATTCACCCTGAAAATGAAAAATAATATTCCTAAGAGGATTTAAATGTAATTCTGCGAGATATATACGTGGGTGCAGTACAGCAGAAATGTAAAGTGTGTCAGTATTGCACTACAAACAAGAAAAGTGCACATTAAGGCTTCCCATCTAGCTCTTGGCTCTCGGAGTCAAACATATTACTCATCATTTCTCACATTATGTATGTCACAAACATATATAAATATAGGGGAAAAAGTGACCTTTGTACATTTGCCCATAACTTTGCCTGGCAAATATTGACCGATTTTGCTAATTCTTTCATTGTTGCATTCAAAAATTTCCCCCTTAAGATATTGTTCACTGTCCACAGCAGTGCAGTTCAAAGTCAGTCAGTTTTGTCATCACAGCTGTATAGAAGTATACAGAGACACAAGACGACATGACTCCAGTTGTTACAGAGCACAAAGAAGGCACACAGAATATACACATAAATAAACTACAAAATATAAATTCTAGACTAGAAGTAGAACATTAAAATGTGCAATTTTAGTTACATGTTCATAGTCAGATTTTCCGGCCATATTTTGATACTTAAAGAAAAGCTTACAGTGCTGAGATAAACTTGATAAGGTAAAAACCCAAAACTTCAGCGAGCAGCTCAGCAAATCCGTCTTAAAGCCATATGTGTTGGTGCACATTTTGTCATGTTGTCATTCCCTTTCTTGAACTCCGGGAGGCTGTTAAATATAACAAGCTGCACCTGGGCTTCTTTTAATAATGCTGCTCAGATCCTCTCTCCTCAATCCCATCGTGACCATCATAAAAAGGCAGAGAAAAGGGCACAGTGAACTTTATGAATGCACTTTACCACACAGACACACATCTTAAAATTATAACCTCCCCAAAATATTTTTCTTTGTTTTTGTTTAATGACGTATTCCCTGGAAAGAACACAGTTTATTTCTGTAGACAGCAGTGAGAGTTTGGGATGTGTTTTTCGAGAGTAATTATGGTGTCTTCTCTGTGAGGCTGAAACGCTCAGCGCTGGACCTTGTACGTATGGACTGGTTTTTTTAGTGAAAGGTAGTTCACGTGCAGGTTAGGATTCACTTTCAGAAAAATTTAATTATCTCGATTTTGGATTAGACTGTTATACCATGAAGTTAGTGCTGCAAAAAGGATTAAATCCACTGGATTTGGGTGTTCTAGCCATTTGTTTTGTATAATTAAAACCAAAATTGCGCATTCTGTACGTTTGTACATTCGTAAAATGTTAATCATTCTTCAACAATTGTGGTGATTATGTAAGGAATTGTTTTTTAAATTGTATTTAAAAGCTAAAAACTAGACGGTTTGAGTGCAAACCGTTCTTTCTTGAAGAATAAATCTATCCATAAATTTATCCAAGAATAAATCTGAATAAAATTCGATCAGACAGACTTGGTCATGGAAGCCGATTAGCTTTTTTTGTAAGTAGCACGCAAAAAAGTTGTTGCACGATGTTTGATTTTTTCGGACATTTTAAAAATCCTGGTAATCTTTTATGACTTTGCCCATGATGATTAAGGACTTGGCCCATTCGGACGGGACTAAAATCACTGAGACGCTGTGGTACTAATTACTTTAACCCCACATCCTCATGTGAAGCTAATCCCATCCAAATAGTACTTTAGTTAAAGGAGCTCTATGTAAGATTGTGGCCAAATTTGGTACTGCAGTCAAATTCAAACTACTGTAGCACGTTGTTTGCCCTCTCTCTCCTCCCCAGACGTAAGGTTTCGTGTCGCCATATTTAGCGTGCTAATGTTTTCACCGTTACTACACTGTCTCAGCGTAACACGATGCTGATGTTAGCCATCACAAACAGTTTTCTCAAACAATTCAGCCGGTTCGATGACCCACCTGCACATGGGCTACAATCTATGAATGAACATGAATTCAGCTGTTGAAAATCTTTGAAATATTTATCCCTACGTCTAGTGGTGATACAAGTTAGCCAACCTCGGCTAAATCTTACCTCTCCAGGAGAAAGTTATCCACTTCGGCGTCTGTCTTCAATTTCTTCTCCACTTTCAGCCGTCTCCATTTTTCGAACGCAGCTGATCCTCGTTTTGTTTCTGCTTTGGTCAAGACGTTTTTGAGAGTTACCGTGAGGCCTTTTAGTTTTAGCAACATCAGACATTTGTAATCAAGAATGCTTGTAGCTGCAGCACAGTGGTAACTGGCAACCTGGATGTCGAAATGGTACTGACTTAGTGATTGGGAGATAGTGGTAACATAAACATTTGTGTGCTGTAAATAAAATTTTTCAATGTGAATATTCTGGCTTTACTAATTTTGTCAATTAGATCAGTATTTCAAATGAACATGATTCCTTCATCTCTGGTGACATATTAGGTTCATTTTATGATTACTTGCCATAAATTTCTTACATATCTTCTTTAACATTGCACTGCTCAAAATATAACTTTTGCTCATGCAAGCATCATGATAATCTTGAAACTATATATCGTGCATCTCTAGTTTGAGCTGTTTGTGTGCTTCGTCTTTTAATTTTATCTTCCTATTCAGCATTGGGGTTTGAAACAGGATAGTTGAAATCAGACGTTTAATTACCGTCAAAGCCATAAACAAATTCAAATCTGCAGTCTTCCGCCCTGTAATTTAAAACCACTACTCAATCAGAATTTACCAAGCAGCGCATTAGGAACCTAATTTCCGCGGCTGAACCCTGCTATTAGTCGGAAGGGGAGCGTGAAATGCCCTCGTTAGTGCCTGGCTAATTGATTTCTGTCTCGTCGTTGCTCATCAGTTTGGACTGGGTCGGTCCTTGCGACACCGCCTGTTTTTCCGTGCCATTGTCTAATTGGACCTAGGAGCTAGAGAGCGGGAGGCTGGAGAGCAACCAGGGAAAATCCTCCCAAATCCGCCGGCGGCTCGTTTTTCACGACAAGCTTTTTGTTCTCTTGGCCTGCTTTGAAACCTGGTTTTTGCTGTTGAGCAGAGCGAATTGAGATTCAGTACCAACAGTAGAGGTGTAATGATATATTGACCTACATCAATGCATTGTTGCAGTGATTGTGTTGATCTAAAATAAAAACATTGATCAGACATCATACATACTATAACGTTACTTTATAATTGAATGGGATGCCTTGCTTGCTCAGGAATAAAAATGACATCAGTATATGATCTGTATAAGATACCACTGAGGTACTGTCCCCAAGCACTCCTCCCCGGGGCCTGCCCATGGCAGCTGACCACTCCTCCTTCACAGATGGGTCAAATGTAGAGGTCACATTTTGCTGCAGTGTTCTGTGCTGTGCTGTGTTCACAATGATAAATAATCACTCACTTTTACTTTCACATATGCTCTGATGAATCAATATAATATTGTATTGTGATGAAACTTGAGATTTACACCCCTAACCAGCACTTTGGTATTACGTTTTTCTTTCGAGTCGGGCCGAGTTGGACCGGGCAGGTGAAGAGCCTCGGGCCTAAGGGGGCGATTTTAGGACGACGGGGGCGGCTGGTTTTCCAGGTCAGCCTGTTAGGATGATTAATTGCCAAGAACGTTCCCCTTTTCTCTTTTCTAATGCTTCCCGCTACTAACTGTAGCCCAGGGACCAGCACTATTTGGGGGGAAAAAAAGCCTCGCGGTCCGGTGCCATGAGCTGGAGTGGCTGAGAGGCTCTCAGCAGCTGGACTCTAACCAGGCCTGTTCCTTTCAGCCTCCCCATTTCTCGCATTACGTTGGCGTTTCCAAATAGCCACAAGCCGTGAGTAATGTGGCACATTAACGGGGTGGAGGAGCGGCTCTGAGAGCTACTGTTTACACCCGAAATCACCCTCATGGTCCATTATTTTAGACTCTGTGACATATATAGTATGGGTTTCCCATTTTGTGGTTTTTTTTCCTCCTCATTTATCGTCTCCGTATCCTAGTTCATTCAGCACCTCAGAGCTTTTTTATAAGCCAGCAGAACTTGCCGGTTTGATGCCTGATCGAACAGAGGAAGTGTGC
Organism: Distichodus sexfasciatus; assembly: GCA_032718565.1. NCBI lineage: Eukaryota > Metazoa > Chordata > Actinopteri > Characiformes > Distichodontidae > Distichodus > Distichodus sexfasciatus. The sequence goes on from JAVGVS010000044.1 coordinate 2,681,482, forward strand.
TTTTTAAATAAAATGAATTTGCCAAAATATGACATTTCTAATTAAGGTCCTCAGAATGGTGAGATCAGGATCAAATCTAAATCACGGGGAATGAATGAAGGAATTGTGAATCTGGAAGAAGTGAACAAACCTCTATTCTTGTGAAGTTCTTAAAATGTTATAATTTGAGCTTAGCAGCTTTAAAACCACAAGCGACTAATTTGAATGCTATGCTGTATGAAGCTTCAGAGTATTCTAAAGGATTAAATGAGCAGTTGTCTAAATCTGGTCTGTTCAGTTTGCTTATTTTTGATAATAAAATGTAATTTTCTCATTTAGTGCAGTTTGGGACAGTGTACGCTACCAGTCAAATGCTTTTGAATTCTCTGAGATTTTCTGTATTTGCATGTTACTTTCTTAATTTAAAAAGCACACTGTTCAGGAACTTCAAGAAGAGATTTAAGGACAGAACAATTAAGCATTACAAAGCTCAATCTAAAATGTCATTTAAATCCACATAGCTATTGTAATAAACAGTGATTCAGTATTTAGTGATTGAGTTTTTCCGCTTACTTCTTTAACTCCCAGTTTTCATTGTGCAACAAAGTGCTTACAGCAGGGATTCTCAAACTTTATATTCAAAGATCCAAACATAATTTCAACACGAGGTCAAATGTCAAATTTAACATAATAGCGTTCATTAATGTATCTCAACAAATGTGACCCTCCACGGCAAAACCAGCCGTTTGTCGCAAATTTTCAGAATTGACTTATGTTTTCATGAAAGGGCATAAATCAACCTTCAAAACGATACTTATATCGAATGAATCGGACGACATATGACTGAGATATCAACATTCAAAGGAGTCGGGTTTCTCCCGACACGCCAAGTGAGAAACGGAGAAATCTGCCTGTGAAGTTGACTATCGACGTAGCACTCACAGACGCTTGGTGCGGTTTCAGCTACATTTGTATTTACAGTAGCCTACGCTGCATTCACAGCCACACGGATAGCCTACCTGCGTTAGGTTAACTGAACTCGGGAGACTCGCTAGTCAACGAGTGGATTTACCGTAAACATTGAAGTAGAGCGGGCAAAACCCAAACCTTTATGATTCTGCTGGAATTGAATTCCTCAAGAAAGTCACGTTTATAGGATGGAAAGGGTAGGTTTTTCAGCGAAATTTATTCACAACAGTACAGTATAGACCTTCCACTGTTTCAAAACACTAAAAACAAAAAATCCAACATTTTACCCTATGCAACGTAAACGGTCGTTTTTCTCAGAAACCTCCATTGCGACAAGCGACTGGTTTTGCCGTGGAGGGTCACAAATAGTACCTTTTTGTAAAGTCCTGGAGTGGGGCAGAATAAATGCACGTTTCTCCATCCACTCATCTTTAAAAACTTGGTCTTCTAAATCTAGCTTTCGTTTCTTTGCACATTTCGATAATACCATGTCGACAGGACATAACTCTCTGATCATACTCTTCTGATGACGCTGGTAGATCGCAGGACTGCCCGTTGCTAATATGGACATGAAGTCTGAGAATTAAAGCCCACGCTAATGTTGCGTCATACGTGCACGGACTGGCAACATTGCTTCGGTTGAAATATACACTCAATTGCATCACGTGTAGTGTAGGCTGGGTTGACTTGCCATTTGGTCAGGATACGGATCAGAGTCCGAACTTTGAGAATTGCTGACTTACAAACTGCTTCTTGTCTGTAAATGTATTTGATTAATTGTAACCTTTCATTTCCTTATCTCTTGATTTAATGTTGCTTTTGGAAACAGAATCAACGAAACCAGACATTTCATTAACTCTGAAGCAATAAACAAATCCAAATCCACCACCTTTCACACTAAAATTTTATACCACTAACAGCTAGTTTTTCCTTGTTATTTGTTGTCTCTCTCTGGTCTGTCAACCAGCAGCTCCGAGCCCTTTTATAATCCATCAAAACTTCACCGACCGCTGGTTCGGAGTGGGGAGTGACAGTCGATCAAAAAAGAGGAAGCATGCTTTTAATGCCTTAAACGTGTGACACGTTTTATGGTAAATAAATATGCTGGTGGTCCTTCCTGTCAGGCTGTTTCTATGAATCAAAGTGGAGGTACTTTTTTATTAGTTCTGTTTAAATTACTGATGATTATTGGAAGAGGTTCTGTGTGGAGCAACAGATGCTGATTTTAGTTTGATTGATGCTCTCATTAATTACACTTTAATGAATCACAGTCAGTCTCATTTTAATTTGAAAGTATTATTATAATCCTGCACTTTTGTACCACACTACCCATAACGCTATTGGAGTTCCCCTCAGTCAGTTGGTCGCTGGTTATTATGAACATGAAAAAGCCATATCACCATGACTGCTTCAAGTTGATGTGTTGCAAGCATAAAAAATGGGCAAGTGTCAGGATCTGAGTAAGGACCAAATTGTGATGAAGGCTAGATGACTGGGTTAGAGCATCTCCTAAACTGCAGCAGCTCTTGTGTGATGTTACTGTTCTGCAAAAAGCTGCCAAAAAGTGGTAGAAAAACTGTTGAATAAAAGAGCCAGTGTAGCTCATATTGCTGAAAATGTTAATGCTGGTTCTGGTAGAAAGATGTAAGAATGCTCAGCTTGTTGCATGCGAGGCTGGGTGGTGTATATAATTGGTTCCACATTTAAAACCGTAGTTTAAATTAACAGAGAGCTAAGAAGAGCTTGATTTCCCTGAAAAGGACATTCCCTTGAAAGCCTTGAGGCATTTTTCATGAGCTTTAAAAATTGTCCTTTTGGGTTATAGGTTTATAGAGTTATTTTATTTTCTGTACATTAAGGTACAAAATCTGTTTTTAAATCGTGTAAATATATCAGTCTTTAATCACTAGTAAAAGAAAGTAGTTAAGAGTCATCATATAGTACACTTTATGCTTTTACATTATTATAAAGCATCAGAGAAGCATCAGAATGGCTCTAATATAATAGTATAAATATACTGTAGATACATTGTTTTAGTGCACATTTGGAGAAAGTGAGTGAATATTTGTCTTTGTCAACTCACTGTACCACAATCAAATGTGACCTGTGCATTAAAACATCAGTGAAGGAGCAGTGGTCAGCTGATATGGGCAGCACCTGGGGAGCAGTGCTTGGGGACGGTACCTTGCTCATGAGTACCTCTGCGGTACCTTTATCGGTCTGAGATTTGAGCCAGCGACCTTCCGATCACAGGGCCAACTCCCTAACGGTTACACTACTACTGCCCTTCCTCCCCCCTTCTTATTTCTTCTGCTATGTCTTCAGATTTGAAGTCATGTTTCACGTGGCCTTATGGGAAATGTTGACCACATCAGGGAGCTGTTGCTGTACTAAATAATAAGTAGTAGAGCTTCAGTTACATGGTTCTGCTGTTGCGCTTTGTTGTGCTACTTAGTTTAGAAGTGCGATTTGAGATAAAGCATTTTGCCTCTTGAATAACTGAATTAAAGTAGCTTGCGGGACCTTTTGTAGTTAAGCACCAGTGTGTTCTGGATTGTTTTATTGTGATGCATTGAGAGAGAAAGAGAGAGGTGCCGTTTTGCTATTTTACCCCAGTACACATTCTTCTTTCTGTATGCAGATTGGTTTTTGAGAAGAGAAACTCATCCGAGGGAATACTGTGCTCCTGAACACATTCCAGCATAAACTGATGTGATTAGAGGGGGTTTGTGTACTGAAGTGTTGTGGGACTTGTAAAGAATCATTGCCGCTTTAGCTGTCTGTAAGTGTCTCATGGCATGGTGTAAAGTCGGAGTTGTAAGGAGTGGAAATCTCTAAATAAACACAATTGTTTATTCCAGTGTTTGTGTTTATATTGCTCATGGATTTTAGATTGAGATGGGTTTTGTGGGGTTTAATTGTTCTACCTATAAAGCTCTTCTTGAGTTAAAGGAACCCTGTACTGATTGTGAACTCCATTATTGGCTAGACTTCTGTGTTGGTCGTGATGGCGTTTACATTCTTAAAATATGTCCCAAGAGAGAACTAGAGATTTTCGGCTCATGTACTTGAAGTACATGAAATCACACCAAAACTTTAGCCAGTTAATCCCAAATTAGTTGTGTGTTACGACCCAAAGTGCTTTTGGCTGAGATGTTTAGTGCTTCATGTCTGAATAGTGTGATTGTAATAATACATTTGAGTAATGAAATTGAATTGCTGTTCAAATGCTCAACTGCTGTCATATGTTCTCTCCACAGCTGACACTACAGAGCGCCAAAAACAGAGTGGCCTTCTTCGAGGAACTGTAGCCTTCCGACGTGTGTGTGTGTGTGTATCTGTGAGTGTGACTAAGAGTGAGTGATATTTGTGTGAGAATTTGGGTGTATGAAAGAGATGCATTTTTACAAACTTGAAATTTCCGGGTTTTATTGTGTGTGTGTGTTGAGCCTGGGTGGTTTTCATATTGTGAGAGCAGCTTCAGAACAGTGGTTCTGGATCATGACAAATTGTGAAAGGCTTGTTAGGCAGAACTGGAAATGTAACAACCAGCAAGCTGCTATGCTGATCCATGATCCTGCTCATCCGGATTTCTCAGCTGCAAACACACAAATTCAAAGGAGGCAGGCTTCGGGTTTCTCATTAAGACAAGGTGCATCATAAAATGTAAATTCATATTTGATCATTATTACTATTCAATTCTGATAACCTCTCACTTAAATGTTATTAAGACTTTCCTCATTTCAGAAACATTTGTTTTCAGCTTGATGATAATTGAACAGTCGTGTTAAAAATTGGGGTGCTGTGCATAACACATTGAGCACAACCACTACTCGAGCAAAAATAAACCTCAATTCCTAATAACTTTTTCTGCGTTAGAACTTCTAGAAGCAGAGGTTGGCTTTTAGTCTTCAGCCTCCTTCTACAAGCCACGTGCTGGTATATTACAGTATCCAATACATATACAGTACATTGGACTGTGCGTGTCTCGGTTCCAAAATTGAATCACACTTCTAATCACTATGTAACTTTGGCCTCTGTCTCAGTTCTGCAACACGGTTACCTGTCAACTGTGTAGAGCCGATAGAGCCAAAGAAAACACACACTGCAAAGAGGCGCTTAAGCTTCATGGTTCTTTGAGCCATAACCACAATGAAGGATCCTGTGCTGCTTTTCACTCTTTCTGCAGTGAAGCTACTTCTCTTTGCTGTAAACACAGGAATAGAACTCCTCCCTTTCCTTTCTCTTTCTCTCGCTCGCACTCTCTCCTCTCACTGTCTTTCATCTGGGAAGCGTGTATTAAGGGCTGCCTCTTTAAGGGATTTTATTAGGTCCGGATTCAGGCTGTGGGTTTCCATTACTGGTGAAATGCTTGTGTAACCACTAATGTAGTTTTTTATATTAAAAGAAGGATTTTGTGGGAAAAAGCGCCATAATGGGAGCAAACCTTTTTTTGAAAGCATATAACACTACTGAAGCCTCATCAGGGTGGTTTTCAAACTGGTTATGTTTTTTTGGCGTATAAAGAGGTAGTGTTTAGATAAAGGGGAGATTTGTTAGTTGTAACAGATCCAGGATACTTTCTAATTAGCTCAGTGTTGAGAAACTTGTGGTGCTGTACACATTTGCACTACATGCTGATGAGGAGGAGAAGGAGGAAGGAAAAATGTGAGATTATGACTTAAAATCCCTTTTTTATATCGTGTACAGTAATACTTTGGAAGAGTCTATGTATTTTTGAAGATTAATGTGTTTTGTGATGAAATAAATGAATGTAAAGCCTCTTAAATCTACCTCAAGTTTGTGTGATAAATTGCTAATAAGGTTTAAATATCTCCCTGTCTCTATATCTTTCCCTCTCTCTCCCCATCTCTCTTTACCTACCCCTCTCTCAGTCCTTTTGTTTCTCTCTTTTGTTTTTACTCTTTTTCTTTCTTACTCTCTCTGTTTCACATGGGTGTGATATGACGAAATATATCAGATGATGAAATTAAAACACCAGTTGTTTATTATGGTATTGTTTATTCCGTGGTGCTGCAAAATACACTGTTTACTGCAATATTTTTTCATGGATTGGATGACAGTCACCACAACGCCGCATGGAATAATAATATGGTGTTATATTTGTGCATTAATTCTAAGTGCGCAGTGGAATTTTCAAAGGCAAAATCTTGTGTTATTATGATATAAATCATTAGTGAGAAATGAAATGTCTTATATTGGGATATGAGATTTTGGTCAGATTGCACAGCCGTAGCTTCATGTCTCTCTCTCTGTCTCTCCTTTTTTAACTTTCTTTCCCCTCAGACTTTCTTAGTCCTTCCTCTCTTTCCTCTTTACCTCTCACCCCACCGTCAACTGTCTTTTTCGTCACTCTCTCTACACCTCCATCTCTCTTACTCGTTCTCGCTCAGTCTCCCTTGCTCTCTCTGCCTTCATATATATATATATCTCACGCTGTCTTTCTACCTTTGTTTAAGTCTCTATCTCTTCATCCTTATGTCTGTCTTTCCTCTTCCAACTCCCCCCCCCACACACACACACACACTCACTCACTCAGTCACCTTCATTTGTACTGTCTACACTCTTCATTTGGTAAATTAACATTTTACAAGTCAGCCGTGTCATTGAAATAAAATGTAATGTAACTGCAATGTAATTACAACATGAAACATTTATTTAACCATTATGCTGCTTAAACTGCTAATTCAGTAATTAACGCCCCCTTTTCCAGGCAGAATATTACTGTAAAACACATTATGTATCATGTACCAACTGTGCAAGCCATGCTCTAAATATATTGCACCCAGCCGTGAAGCTCTGCAGGCGCCGCTCTCGCCTCCAGCATGGACAAGTACACCAGGAAGAAAGCACCGGTCTAAGGTAATGTTAAAAATGCAAATCAGTATTTATTAAGGTATTTAATAAATGCATGGTCAAGTTTAGCTGATGAGGAGAGACACCAAGCTTGTAGTTAATTATTAATTTCATTATTTGAAATGTGGAATCCTCCCCAAATCTGTTTTGGTATGCACTTTTGTTACTCATTAGGTTTGTTCAAAACCTATCAGCCTCTATTCTTCTTTGTTTGATTTAGAATGATCTCATTTACTTGACTGATAGGAGGTTTTACATTTACTAGCCAATGTTGGTCAAGTTTCATTTCAAGTCAATACCACTGTCCAAGAAAAGGAATAAAGAATGAGAAAAACCTGAGAAGGAGCAATGAATGCAACAGTTTGTCCTATTTAATTAACTGGTGCAAATATTCGGGTTTCCGGAGTTGAACAGGGTTTAGATAATCAAATTTATAATTAAAAAGTCTCTTTTGTTGTAGACATTAGTTTACATATTTTATGAATCTCAGTCTCTCTTGACTCTCCAGTTTTTAAAACAATTGTTAATTTAAATTGTATTTAAAGTAGCTTGTGTTTGCATAATATCTACATTTTGTCTATATGTCAAAATGTTATACAAATTTGCACAAATAAATTAGTATATGTTATTTTTATATATATATATATATATATATATACATATATATATATATGCACACACAGACACACACATATAAATACATGAATTAATGCTCTGAAACCTTAAGTTAACCCCTTACCCATAATGCCTAGCATTTTGCGGATTATCGTGGTAGAGGAATTTCGAGAAGGATCTGGCTGCAGACCTCCTCTGTGGGTAAATCTCCTCTGTCAGTACGTCTCCTCTTAGGCAAAGGAAATGACGTCATAATTATAACTACGGTTAGGGTTAGGTACGGTTCTTCGTCCTTGTGCGTCATTTCCTTTCCCTCAGAGGAGATGTACTGACAGAGGAGCTTACCCACAGAGGAGGTCTGCAGCCAAACCCTTCTCGAAATTCCTCTACCACGTTAATTCCTGTAGCTTGTCGTTGTATCTGCACTGTCATTTTACAGCTTTTTTAAAATGACTGTCAACTTCTGACCGTCCCCTGATTTGGTTTGGAAACTCCGCCCCGTCCCCCTCCATCCTCATTAGACTGCCTGCATGTCTGGGTGTGTGACAGTTTGATTGACAGTTGGAATGAGGTGTATTGACAGGCCGTCACCAGCGGGAGGAGGACGCGCTCCAGGGAGCCAACACGTATCCCATCATGCCCATGGTGACAGGGACGGGCCCCGAAACAACCCGAAATGCCCCTGTGAGGAGCGAAGGGGGCAAATAGAGAGAAAGAAGAGAGGACAGAGAGAGAGAGATGGATATGAATGTTGGAACTAGTGTAAGCGTAGTACACTTTCAACTGCAAAGGTGTTTTTCTTTTATTCTGATTTTGGGTGGTGGTGGTCCAGTGGTTACAAAGCAAGCGCTTGGCTTCTGCTCCTGTTACGTGTTGCCACAGCAAATCATTGTTAATCACATGTTGATTTTGCCCTTCCTGACATAACCCTCCCTTTTTCCAGGCTTGAGCCTAGCTCTAAGAAATACACTGACTCGTGCATTCCCAATATAAACATTAACCTCAAATGTCATTTGTCACCTATAGTTTAATTTAATCATTAAATATTATTGTTTTTATCTTTTTGGTAATGTTTTTACCTTTTTCAACCTTTACATTTTTAAAAGCATTTTTGAGAACTGAATTTTGTATCATTTTTCTTTGACACAGCTTGCTTATTTGATTTTTTTTTTAATAACACTTGACCTAATCATACACTCCACAGATACTCTTACAGTATACTCCTCATACCAGTTCCAAAAGTCACAGAATGTGCAGACACAGAAATAATATATGCAGAATGTTGTAATACCTAAAAAAAATATGTACGTATAGAAATGGCTTGTTGCACTGTTAAAATGTCAGGAGTGTATAATTCTGTCTTTGTCTTTTTCTCTCTGCCCCTTCCTTCTCTGTGTTTGGTTTCCCCACTGTGTTTACCTGCCTCTCCTTTCCTCCAGTGTACTGATAATAAAACAGTAAGTGAATCACCTCACCTTTGTGTGTGTGAGTCTGTGTGTGTGTAAGTAACAGACTCTGCGTTCAGTCTCTAGGGATCCTGTTTGAAGTTAATAGAAAATCCCCCAGCAGATTTTATTGGGCTCCTGTTCTCTTCCTCTGTGGTCCTTCACTAAAGGTTTGTGTTTGGATCCGAGTTGCATTAAGTGTGTGTGTGTGTGTGTGTGTGAGAGAGAGAGAGAGAGAGAGAGAGAGAGTAACTGTAAACCAGTTTAGAGCAAGTTTTTCTTGTGTAGCATTGTACATATTTTGTCTCTCACCTTCACTTTCTCCTTCACAGTCTTTCTTTCTTTTTGCTCTTGCTTTCCCTCTCTTAATCCCTTTTCTTACTCTGTTTCATTTTCTCTCTCACTTTCTCACCTTCTCTCTCTTAGCCCCTGAGAAAAATCACCCAGACTCTTCTCATTACATAGGGCGATTGTAAGTGAGGGGTCGCTCAATCAGAGAACAACTGGAACTGTCAGTGAGCTCCATCTTAGACCCCATGCTTATTCTACCTCTGTGTGGGTGTCTTTCTTTCTTTTTATTTATTTATTTATTTATTTAACAAATATGACTGTCTCCACAGCAACACATCTGCATTAAGGTATCCAGCCTGTTTTGTAATCTATTCAAAGCAAACCATTTTCTTTCACTCCATTTGGAAAGCATATTGGAATAGCACATGAACACTTCCACTGAGTGTTTAAAACGGTAATTAAGTAATTGTAATATGTTACTGTACTGAAACATTATTTTGAATAATTTAAGTAACTGTACTTGATTTAAGTTTGAGCAACTTTCACTCTCTACTTGCCTACACTCAAAATGATAGATAAGTACATTTTAACGCTAGCAAATTTCTACCAACTACAGCCACTGCTTGTTACATTTTGCACCCTGAATTTGTTTGTGCTGAGAAAAATATATTTTGTGGAAACTGAAGAAGTGATATCACCTGCAACTGAGCAACTGAAGTGGTACAACAGGCCCAAACATGTTTTGGTAACTTAAGGGTGCCAATGTGATGCTGATTTTTGCCCCCGTCTGGTCCCCATCATTTTTTCAATTGAATGAGTTTGAATAAGTCAAGTATTTCTTGTATTAACTGATCTTCTCTAAGACCAGGAAAATACTTTTATTTTATTTAAGTACTGTTAATATCAGATACTTTTACTAAATAGTTTTACTCAGAGTATTCTAGTGTGTGTTTTAACTTCTTCTGGAGTCATTTACTTTTCTTTTCTCATCATTGTCGATCATTGTTGTCATCATTAACAACCACCCACAGATAAAGGTCATTTTTTAAATTTATTTATAAGACAAAGTTGGAGGCAAGATTGCGGTGGTTTGGACATGTGGGGAGGAAAGATGCTGATTATACTGGTAAACGGATGTTGAGTATGGAGTTGCCAGTTTTGAGGAAAAGCGAAAGGCTTAAAGAAGACTATAGATGTGATGAGAGAAGAGGATAGACAGAAGTAAAGGCAGTTGACCCGCTGTGGCAACCCCAAATGGCAAAAGCAGAAAAAAGAAGTTTTATACATATATATAATTTAACATCACACTAAGTGGGGTATGCTAGAGGTGGTTCTGGGTGGTAGGTGGCACAGGATCCCTTTATATTACATCAAGTTTTCAATGCCCTCTATATAGCATCTGCTAACTGTCTTTCCCATACCGACTTCATGTCACCAAATTCCTACCAGACATGAGCCAACGACTTAAAGCTGAAAATGGTTAATTAATTAACTTAATTTAGTGAATTAAGTCATGAATTAAGCCAGATTCAGCACTGGAACGTCTGGAAAGTATGGCGAAGTAGTATTTTAATAATGTTTGAAATGATTTAGTCCAAAAAAAAAAAACATGCCAACTGACACATTATTAGCACAAAATGTAATGTCAAGTAAGTCCATTCTGAAGTAAAATGAGTCATCAAAATAGATTAAAAAAAAAAAAAAAAAAAACCCTAGGTATTTAACAGTTTAGGGAGATTTTTGCATATATCGACTACTGACTCTCCATCCTGGCTGATAATGAGGAAAGTTTGTGTTTGTGTGTGTGTGTTTGCACACATGATTCTAATAAATTTCAGCATTTCAAGTCTGACACAGCCAGTGACGTATAGGCATAAATGTACAGGATTCCTGTCTCTTCCTTTTGACCTCTTTCTCTCTCCCACTCAATCTTTTTCCTCTTTCACTCTATCTTTCATCTGCCTTTCACTCTTGCCTATACTAGCACCTACACACAAGGCAACAGACTCACTCTTTCACTGGCGGACACATCATTTCTTGAGTGCAACATAAATTGAAAAAGCTGTTCTGCAAGTAAACTGTTGTTAAGACAAAAACATAACACATTAAGTTCTTAATAGAATAAAATTTCAACATCTTAAGCGGTTATGTTTGTTCTCTTTGAAGGCAGCAGAGTAAAACAAGTGAATAAAAATCCAGTCCAGAAAATTCTGTTTGGAGACAAAAAACCTTAATTGCTCTTCAAAGCAAACTTCTAATATCTCTCTCTTCTAAAAACATCAGAGTGATGCTTAAACTATATATTGTAAAGCTCTAGTGACTGATGCCGGGCTTTACTAAATGGCCTCTTTGTTGGTGCTGAGCGCGCATTCATGCCCACATCTGTATGCTGTAAGTGCCTGTGTGTGCATTCTACTGTGACATTGGCACTGGGAAAGAGAGAGATTACCGAGTAGTTTTTTTTATTCTTGGAGGAGTTATTAGGGTTTCCCCCCCACAGAATCTTCTGGACAGCATTTGTATTCTCTAATCTTGTTTTACTCTGCTGCCCCCCAAGAGAACAAACAAAGCGGCCTAAACGAGATGTTGAAATCGGTTCTATTAAGGACTTTACTCTGTCTTCAGTGTGTTTGTTTCTTGTTAACAACAGAGTTTACTTGCTTGTTGAACAGCACTTTCAGTTTGCGCTGAGTGTTGTGTCTCAGATCCCGACTAAACCCTTGTTCACGCTACACGACTTTAAGTTGTTTTTGAGTCGACGACAAAAGCCTTTGATTTGTGCGCAACTACACATTTGATCGGCAATCGAGAATAGTTGTGTGTGAACACTACAAAGATGTAATCCAACAAACTAGATATCTAGCCTAAATATTTGGACCAGTAGTCAGTGCCTAACATCTGTTGTCCGAAGCGTGGCTAGAAGACATATACATTTACTCTAAATTACGTTGTGTTTCCATATACAATTGTGTTAATGTTTATTCAGATATATTTGTTTCCGTACTGTTTGTCATAATCAGAAGAGGTTTACTCCTTTCCACCAGGGATCAGCGGCAAGGCTGCAAACCCAATTTAATCCAAGTTTTTACGTGACTTACAAGAGGCAATTAAGGTCAAAATTAAGGTAATTTTAAAGGGGTGAAATTAAGGGATATGGTTTCGCAGTGCATTTCAAACAAAGATGTCTTTGGTTCAGATCTTGTTTACCCAACAACTTTACTGTTACTAAATATTAAGCTTATTACAAGATTAAGCCATTAATACAGTCATGTAAAACAGTAGAGCACAGAGTTTTAATAGCTTTATTATTTGTAGAACTTAAATTGTTTTAATATACCGTTTAGTTTCAATATACTATTTAAATATCATAATATTAATGGTTTAATTGCGTGATTTTCAAATACTATAAAAAGAGTAGAATGGAAGCGAAATTTTGATTTAAAATCCTGAAAACGAAATGGTCTGTCCAATCCATAGATAAACTGCGTCGGCAAAATAGAGAAATATTTTCTCTGGTTTTACAGAAGACAGTCATCGAGGATGGAAATAAACTAGTGGTGGGCATATATTATTATTATTTTAAATCTAGATTAATCTCACTGTAATCTTGGAATTAATCTAGATTAATCTAGATTAAAATGGCTCATTTGAATTCTGCCGAAGCCATTCAGAATATGTGTGCTATGGGAAATGTTACGAGAATAAAGTCGAACTCTTATGAGAATAAAGTCGAAATGTTACGAGAAAAAAGTCGAAATATTTCGAGAATAAACTCGTAGTAATACGAGATTAAAATCGTAGTATTTTGAGAAATAAAGTCAAAATTACGAAAATAAAGTCGAATTTTTACGTGAGTGTTTAAGATATGTTCTGTACAAGCACGTCGTCTGCGCCAGTGAGTTAGCTCTACGGAAGACCTTGCAAACATCAACCGTCAAAGGTAAGGTTTATTAAAATCTCTTTAGTATGCATACACATTTGTAAATGTAGTTTGATATAATTTGATAGATCCTCCACATCCATAGTTTCTCGCAATTCTGTGATTTTTCTCGAAATATTTCGACTTTATTCTCGTAATATTTCGAGTTTTTTCCCGTAACATTATGACTTTATTCTCGTAAACTTTCGACTTTATTCTCGTAGTTTCGAGTTTATTCTCGAAATGTTACGAGTTTAATCTCGTAATCTTAGATTTTTATTTTTATTGTTTTCAATTTTTATTATTGGATAAACTGACAATAGTTTTATAAAATAGTACAATATAAAATCTTAATCCAGCAGATCCCACTATACTAGACGTCACTGCAAGTGACGTCACCTGCGGAAGTGCAGGTGTCTGAGAGTGCGCGAGCAAATCTGCAGCCAGACCCTATTGATACATCCGCGCTAAAATATCAAGGTGAAAGTCATCATAGCTTGCGTAGTATAGACCCAGCTCCCAAACCAACTTTGTGAATAGATTAACGGCGATATTTTTTTATCGCCCGATAAGAGTCTCACGTTAACGCAGCACGTTAACGCCGATAACGGCCCACCAATAAAATAAGCGGAAATATTTCCGGTTGTGAGTCAGTAGGAAACACATATTTGTCACTAGAAATTAGACAGATGTTGCACCTCCATATACGTCGCGTTAAAAGTAAGGACAGGCACAAAAACGACGTCAAGAACGCAGGATGCGGATGGCGGCTGTAGGTACGTAAGTATCTATGAATACACATAAAGTCTGGTGTGTACAAAGCAGTGAGGACCAAACAAAGCAACAACATTTTGTGTGGACGCAAAAGTTATTTCCGCTGTTCACGTACCAACCGTGATTGCGCCGACTGCGTCCGCAGTTGCTTTATTGTCTTCGAATAGCGAGTTGCCATTTATACCACTATGTCCGTGTAGGTTCAGTCGTCCAGGTCTCGAAAGCTTGAATCAAAACCAAATGGACTTCTTTTACGTTCTTGAAGAGGTTTCACCTCTCCTTTGATTCAAGCTCAAGCTCTCAAGACTAGGTCTTTGCTGTAAAGATAGTTCGCGTTGATAGACAGACAGCTGTCACAAGCGAACAAACTTTGTCTAGACATGTGTGAGAGCAGCACAATGCCGTCTCATTTCATGAGAGCTCTTGAGTTGTCTTTGTACGCGACACGTACCAAAAAAGAGTCTTGAGTTGTCTTTCTTCGTCTTTTCTTTACTACAATTCAAAGTTTTACAGGCAAAAAAATGAAACCCTAAGACTACAAAGATACTTTACGTGGCGTTACGTGACGGCCAAAAAACTGTAACGCTCCTGAGCTCTGAGCTCCATCACATTCAAAGTGAAACTAACTCTTTTACGTTCTTACATCATACGTAACTTCAGATTACCACACGTAAGGCACATATTACTTCTACTGTTACATAGTAGTACATTTAACATGCATACGTATTGATAGAATTCTATTACGTAGCACTGTACATGGAAAGTTACGGAAGATTCCAGAAACATTTCTCTACTTTCTACTGTAAACAACTACAAAACATTAAATCTAAATATTCACACATTCACACATACAAAATGGCTCTAACAACATGATTTCTGGACGTCATTTAAATCTAATTGTGAGCCTTCGAAATAAACTTTTCCCTTCGTGACTCCGTCGTTTAGGCGTTCCGTAATATTGTGGTGGACTCAGGTCTTAATCTTTCACAAACAAGTCGTAACACTTGCTATAGACGTTTTTGGTAGACTAAACAGCCGACGAGATGAGATTTTGTGTATTCGGTAGGGGTTTAAAGTTTTGTCAATATTGTATCGACTGAGTGGTCAACGATTCGTCTGCCATTATCATGTTGAGGTCTGCAACGATAAGATATAGAAGGCCTGTCAATAAATATGAGCCAAAATTACGCATTGATTTATCGTAGTCACTTCCATTCATAGCAAACGACAAAAAAAATACGATTATATTAATTGACGTTTTTATTTCTGAGCTCAACTTAAAAAAGCCCATTTAAAACGCTCTTCTCTTTTAATAAAGATTGTCCTCCTATTTAAGTTACAATACATGTGATGTCCTGTGGTGTGTTGGTGCCCAGGGCTGCCCAGGGTTGGTCCCTGCCTCCCACCCGTAGTGCCGGAATAGGCTCCAGTTCGCGTGACCCCGATAGGGATTAAGCGGTACAGAAAACGAATGAATGAATACATGTGATGTCTGATCTGTTTTGGTGGATACTGTAGGCTCTCTGATCATTAAACTGATGTGTCATTACACCCCTAGTGTATGGTACAGCATTGCAACCACTTTCAGAATCATGTAGCGTGAAAATGGTATAAATGGTGCAGACTGATAAAGGCAGATCAGTTGATAGAAAGCTTTAATCATTTAGAAAAATATGTTGTGTCTCCAGTTTTGTAAACTTCCTTTGTGCTCAGAGACGCTTGGTGCCAACTCTCCTTTTTGGGAGACGTCTCTTCCTCTGTGTCCATTTTTATCGTTTGCGTACTCCGTTCAATGAGGGATTTCAGCTCTACAGCTCTGTTAAGCTGCTGTGAAAAGCGCTTTGCAAATAGTGTTGAATTTAATTGGACAGTCTGGCTTTTGGTATTTGGGGGGGGGAAAGCGCAAGTGCTGTTGTGGCAGATTTTACATCACAGATTTCTGTATGTCTTCATGGCACTCCTAATACACACACAACACCTACACACGGACACATGGGTATTTTCCACCACCCACATTCGCTCATTTCATCAGTGCAAGAACTTAGACTGTCGTATCTTGTACGTGTTCTCATCCATCTATTTTTGGGAGCCAATGACAGGTGACCTACTCCTCCTTTCATCTCTCTCTCTCTTGCTCACTGACTCTCTGACCTACTTCCCACTGTACTGTGTCATGTTATTTAAAAAAAAAAATTGCTCCTACTTTTTTCTATGCATTACCCGATTCTTACATGAAGACTCTTTATTTTCTTTGTTCATTCATACATGCAGTGGTTTGATCATTCACTCATTCATTCACTAATCCAGGGATTAATTTACCAGACTCTTCTATCATTTCTTTCTTTAATTCTTAATGCTTAATTTTTAGTTTTTTCTTTCATTCTTCTTTTTTTTTTCATTGGTCCATTCATTAGTTTCTGCAGCACACTCTCCTACCGCTCTTCTTCCGCCTGTGTGTGTGTGTGTGTTATATAAGGGCTTGTGGTTCCTCTCTGCTTACTCATACTGAAGGAAGGCGGGAAGTTTCAGGCTGCTCCAGTTTTTGCCTCTGACAGTTCCAGAACTCTGCAGGTTTGACCTGAATAGTCGAACACTGAGAGGAATATGCAACACTTATTCATGGTAATCTCGCTCTCTCCATCTCTTTCACTCTCCTCCTCTGTCTCTTTATTCCTCTCTTCATCCATCCACTGAGAGAACAGTCTGAACTCTATGTGTTTCTCCTTCGCCCTTTATTATTTTGGGAGTGACTCGTGATTTATTAAGCACAAACCTGTTCTTTTCGGGGTGGAGAGAGATGTAACGGTTAATATTGAATAAACACATTGAAAGCAGACGCGCTTCCGTACCTCCCTCCTTCCTGCTGTCCTTGCACCGCCCTCAAAGGCCTCGGAGAGCCAGCTTTGTGTGCAGAACCTGAGAAGGCGCCTTAATTACCATCTTATTAGCGCTGCTTCCATTTCATCATGCATTAAGGCCTAATTAGGCGGACTCCGAGTCGGTGTGTTGTCATATGGGGATAAGCAGACCTGCTTTAGCCTTGCTGTGAGCCAATTTTGGATTTCGATGAGCACTATACAGTATATGCTTTTATGGGAGTTAGAAGCCACTGGAACATGCTCCTGTAGTTGTCTGTCGCATTACTGATTTTTTTTCTTAAGCTTGCAATGGCTGGGGATTGTATCTGGTTCCTGCCACATTGTAAGCGAACTCTATTAATCAGGTCTTAGCAAGAGACGCAGCAGCACTCTTATCTGCTGGAGGTTTTTCCTCCAACGTCATAACCAGCATTTGTAACTCGAATATATTATAGAACAATGTGGGAGAAGCTCTTTATCTGCTCTTCGTAAATGTCAAAGCCCTTTACTTATAGCACAGTTGACTAAATAGTTATCCTCTTGTTTTCATATGTGCCTGTGTGGACGTGAGCAAATTAATTTCCTGCGGGAAGTGGAGGAAAAAAGTCAATTCTGCTGCAACGCTTTGGTGAAAAGGAAGAATATTGGGTATAATTGCCATTCGGCTCCCAGGGGCTCTAATGGTAATGAGGGGCGTGAGCAGAGCCGAGCACTTAATTACGCCGGCAGCTGATCAGTAATTTGCAATCTGAGGCAATCGCTGGTTGTTCCGGTAGTGCAACAGTTCAGTGTAAAGTGGATGAAAACAAGGTTTTCAGACCTGGTAAATAAGACAAAAGGGTATAACTAGAGACCTAAGCAATGACTTATTACTTCCCAGAGTAATTGAAAGGAAAGATTACCCATTAAGTGAAAGTGAGTGATTATTTGTCATTGCTCATTGTGAACACACCACAGCACACAATGCACCACAGTGAAATGTAACCTCTGCATTTGACCCATCCGTGAAGGAGCAGTGGGCAGCTGATGACCATAACCATTACACGATTAACTGCCCCACCAAGGGAGAGGGATGCTCAGAATGGAGCTGCCAGGTGAGACAGGAAGAAATGGAATTAAATAAGGAGGGCAGCAGGGAAAAAAAAGATGACGATCAATCACCAGGGGTTTTGACATGGTTACGATGTACATGAACTGTTATGAAGTTAGTGTGTAAAAGGTCATACTCAGTTGCATCATGATTGCCTGAGCTACGTTATTTTTTTGTCAATATATATTTAAATGAACTCCCCTCAAATCGTCTAGAAGCCATCAGAAGCAAATTTTACCCTCTTTGATGTGTGGTTGATCATATTTGTGGAGCAAGTGTGGCAGATGCTTTGTGCTGAAGTTGTGCAAGACATGAATACTAATGAAGGAAGAAGGGAAATTAATGATTGAAGATAATATTTGAACCATTGAAGTTGGAGAAACCTTTCAGTAGATAGTTTTATGTGGTAACCAAGATGGAGTTTTATAAATTAAGGCTAGAAAACTTTACCAAGATGGAGCGCCTGAGCAGGGCCATGAAGTACATTTAATGCTTTGTGCTCTCAGTTAGTCGACTCGGCCAAACTTCTGAGTGGTTTCATTAAGAAACCCAAGTTTTCAGACTTTGTGTGCAAAGTCACTGGTTTAGACCTGAAAGTAGTTTCAGCTGCACACTCCGATAGTTCCACCTCAGAATGTGCTTTTGCTGTCCTTTATTGCTTTGTATTCTTTAATTAAACAAACCAATCATTTTCCCAAAATGCCTCATTAAGGTTTGTCACAAATTATGCAAATACAAAATAAGACAAATTACACAACATAATGTTGTGAACATGTAGAAACACACAAGAGAAAAGGAATTCAGTGATGGAGGGACAACAATATAAAGAATGAAATAAAGAAGAATAAAGTGTGTGAGCAAGAGGATGCAGAAGAAAGAGAGAAAGAGAAAGAGAGGTGAATTGAGAAGGAGAGGAAGACGAAGCATAATAATAAATATGCCTAAAGAGAATGTGACAGATGAACGATAGAGAGAGAGAGAGAGAGAGAGAGAGAGAGAGAGAGAGCTGGTCTAAGAAAGAAGTACTGAAAGAGAAAGGGAGTGAGAGAATGAGACATGGACTAAAAGAGACAGAGACAGAGAGAGAGATGCCAAAGAGACAGGGACGGAAAGAGAGATGGACTGGAATCGAAATAAGGAGTGACCCAGCGTGATGCCAAATTGTTGTTTATTTAGAGGGGGCGAGTGTTTGGCTGTGCAGTTTTATGTTCCTGAATTTGACCATAAAACTCAGTAATGCTGGTGTTCTGGCTTCTGGACGGATAGAGAGGTTGGTAATGGGCTATAACTCTGCTCTCTTTCTGTCAGTCTACTTGTCCCACACTACGTCTTCATCTCAATCTCTCTCTTTCTACATCTGTTTCTCTCCTTTTCAATTCATCTCTCTTTTTGTCACTCTTTCTCTCAGTCCGTCCCTCTTTTCTCTCTCTCTGCCTCTCTCTATTTCCAGATCATGTCTCTCGTTCAGTCCACCTCTCTCTCTTTCTGTCAGTCTCTCTCTCTCAGTCCGTCCCTCTTTTATCTCCCTTCCCCCCCCCCTTCAGATCATCTCTCTCGTCCAGTTCACCTCTCTCTCTCTCTCTCTCTCTCTCTCTTTTTCAGATCATCTCTCTCATCCAGTCCACCTCTCTCTCTCTCTCTCTCTCTCTCTTTTTCAGATCATCTCTCTCATCCAGTTCACCTCTCTCTCTCTCTCTCTCTCTCTCTCTCTCTCTTTTTCAGATCATCTCTCTCATCCAGTCCACCTCTCTTTCTCTCTCTCTCTCTCTCTCTCTCTCTCTCTCTTTCTCTCTTTCTCTCTCTCTCACTTCTTTTAAGACCACCTATCTTTGTTCAGTCCACCTCTTTATCTCATTCCGCATCTCTCTCTCTCTCTCTCTCTCTCTCTCTCTCTCTCTCTCTCTCTCTCTCAGTCTGTCTGTGTCTCGCTCTCATTTTTTTTTTCAGACCACCTCTCTCTCATTCTTATTTTGAGATCCTCTCTCTTGTTCAGTCCATCTCTCTCAATCAGAGTCTCTCTCCTTCTCTCTTTCGGTTCAGCTTTCCCACAGTCACACCCTCAGTCTCTTTCAGTCTGTCTTTCTCTCTCTTTCAACTCATCACTTTTTTTCAGCCAGTCTTTTTCAGTCCTCCCTATCTCGCTACCCATCTCACTCGCTTTCAGCTTTCAGTCCATCTCTGTCTCTCTGAACTCCCCCTCTCAGTCCATCTCCCTCTGTGCACCTCTCTCTGTGATGACCGGCTCTCTTGAGGAAAAAAGGTTTTATGGGGGAAAACTATTGCCTTTGGCAACAGAGGTTACAGTTGGACGTTGCTGTAGTATTATGTACAGCTAGTCATTATGAAAGTGAATGGAAAAACCTCACAAAGACATTCAAGGTGTGTGTTGCTTAGAGAGAGAGAGAGAGAGTTTGCTCGATCCGAGTTGTGCTTTTTTGACACTGATGCTGTCTGACTTACTAAAGTGTTGTGGATGGAAGGAGGGTTTATAACTCCTACAGTGCATTGCCCACTCCTGTTGTAGAATGATCAGCAGCAGCAGTCGTTGCAACTCACTTCCTTTCTCCAAACACACTCATTTGTCTTCACCTACAGCGTCTGCTGACTCTTCCTCCGTCCAGCATGGCAGGTTTCGGCTTCTTGCAGGTCGTTAATTTAATGCCTCAGCTTTGTGATTTCCTTTGCATAATTCATGTTTGTTTAGTTTTTTTTGCATACTCACGCTCCCTCAAACTCCCTCATGCTTACTCTCTCTCTTTCACACACACACACACACACACCACTCTCTTCCACCCACAAACTGTTGTGGGAAAGCACGATGGGCGATGATAATTTGGAATAGATGAGTTGCTCTCGTCTTTCTAATTGGAATATATTACCTTTCATGTTTGTGCCGGAAGTTTTGCTCAGGGTTTTCTCATAGCCTGCTCGCACTGTAACGCCGCAATGAGCGTCGGACCCACCCAAAAAAAGAGGGAGGGCCTGTTTTGGGCTCTCTTTCTCAAAAGTTTTCCGTACATATCATTGCATTTCATTTAGGGTTTTTTTTTCCTGGAAACATGTCAGCATTGGGCAATGAGTCAATTCAGGCTTTTTCAAGAAGTTAAATTTCTTTTTGTTGTTAATTAACAGTCCAAATCCACTCTGAGACATAACACAGAGAGTGAGTTTAAATGAAAAGAGGAGAATGTCTCTAAATAAGACCCCCTTGTGGTTCTGTTACACACCGGGGCTTGTAAGTGGGCCATAGTTCATTAGATGCAAGCAAACAGTGAGGCAATGAGGCAACGTTGTTACTGGCTGCACTTTATGAGAAAGTGACTTTTCATATCATTAACAGCAAATGTGCTGTGAAATTGATTAAATGGACCAAAATGGAAACGGAGAGCACATAACAGCTCTTCACGACGTTGTTCCGAGTGGATCACTGCCAGAAATATTTGGTTCTGTTAATGTTTCATTTGAAGCATTAGGATAAGTGTACTTGATTTGCTATTATACTAAAAATGATTCCTCTCACCGACTGGGAGGTCCATACTCCCAGCGCTTTCACGTAACACTGTGGGTTTTTTATTACCATACGTGTGATAGCACTTGGATAAAAGTCCACAGGCTTTGGCAAAGTTATTCTCCATTCACTCAATCGCTTAAAGACTTTAACCATCCTACACACACTTGTTGGTACATTACATTTACAGATCCAACAGTTAAAAGGACATATCCATAGGTTTACAGGAACCAGACGTTTTCATTTATCATTGTATAAGGCTTAGCGCAGTGTGATGGAAAATTTATTCCTGTGTGTGTATAAGTGAAAATTTACTGTTTGTTTTGTCAAGTCATGATCTGCTGAGTCATGATGAGCTTGTGTTCTTCTGTACTTGATGAACTTTCAAGATCACGGGTAAACGGTGCGTGACCTTTTGTGATTAGCATATTCTAAGAAGTGTTTGTCCTAATTGTAGAGGTGTGAAAAACTGTTGTGTTTCAGATTTGAGATCCAGATTAGTCTGTGGTTTATAGAAGCCACTGACCTTTCTGTTTCTTCCTTATGTCTAGCGCCAGGCGTGCAAATGTTCTGTTTCGGTTGAGGATTTTGTTATAAATACCCATGTGTGGAGCGTGTTCGGGGGGCACTCACTCGATCTCGCACGAGAGCTGTGACGGCACCCTTGCTTGCAAGCAATACTCTATTAAAACTCAACTATCATTTAACTCTGGCTCTGAGTCTGGTCTTTGGGTAAACAGAATTTCCACCACAGCAGTAACAGTTCTGCTGACGCATTTTACAGTGACATTAAACCAGAGTGTCCTAACTGATCAAAGTTTTTCTTTCAGAAACACTTTTGTTATTGTTGTCCTTTAATTACTCTTGTTCAGTGTTGGGCATGTTACTTTAAAAAAGTAATTAGTTATAGTTACTAGTTACTTCTCCCAAAAAGTAGTAACTGAGTTAGTAACTGAGTTACAGCATTATAAAAGCAACTAGTTACCAAGGAGACTAACTATTGCATTACATTTAAAAAATATTCAAATATATCAAAGAATTTGGATCGTCCCCCTTAAATGGAAGCGTGTGACAATGAGAGGTGCTTCATGAGATTAGAAAAGTTTACAATCTATATGGAGAAATGCTTTCTTCCTGGGCAAAATGTACATTTCACATTTACGTTCTTGCCTGTTATCGCGGTGAGGGGAACAGTAATGTCTGTACTTCCAGTTTAAAAACTTTGAATTCTCTAGTCTGGCCGTTGCTGCGTCTTTCTCTTGGTCGGGTGTGTGTGCGACTGTGTGTGTGTGTGTTTGTGTGTGAACGCCCACCCAACTCTGCCTCTAACTGGCTTACTATGAAATTTTACTTTTCCCTAGCCAGTCATCATCACTTATTCGGTTGTTTCTCCCCTCGCCCCACCACTGAATTAAAACCTTGAGAGAGCCTGGTCGGATGAAAACAGCTTTAATGATAGTAACGTGCCGCATTTTGTTCTCAGTAACGGTAACAGTGTTGTAACGATTGTAATTAGATTACCCGTTACTGAAAAATAGTGCCCTAGTAACCTTTATTTATAACACTGTTATTCCCATCAGGGCTCTTCACTGATCAACCTAAATAGACAGTACCTAGACAGTACCTCATTGTATTCCTGTTGTTACTGGTTTGCATCTCCATTGTTATTTTTTTATATAG
Organism: Distichodus sexfasciatus; assembly: GCA_032718565.1. Lineage (NCBI taxonomy): Eukaryota > Metazoa > Chordata > Actinopteri > Characiformes > Distichodontidae > Distichodus > Distichodus sexfasciatus. The sequence goes on from JAVGVS010000044.1 coordinate 2,704,487, forward strand.
CACTGACAGTAAAAAAAAAAAAAAAAACCTAAATGATCTCTTGCCAGTCCCTATGTCCATATTTCGAACAATCGAAAAGCAGTGACACAGTCAGCTAGGTCATGTCCTGTTTGTGCCCTGTCATCGAGCAGGACCATGACAGCGCCGGTGCGGGTCAGTTTCAGGTCAATTTATAATGGAAAAACATTTGTTTATGGCAGTGGTTCCCAAACTTTTTCTGCAGGGCCCCCCTTTTCCAGATAGAAACATTATTGAGTCCCCCCCACCCCCCCAAATTCAACTACACCGGTTCAGATTCAAACTTTACTTGAAATACAACTCCCTTTTCTAATTGAGCGAAACAAATGCAATTACAAATGGTGCAATTTCACCACTGTGGGAGAAATAAAGACCATACTGAAGTTATAAACAACTGTCTCCACAAAAACGGCTGGGAAAATTAACCAGTTCCCAGTCAGAAAAAAAATTAAAAGCGGATCATCTCAAGTCTCAGACTTTTCAGTGGCTGGTGTGGGCTTGCTTTGTGCTGCAAATCTTCTCAATTCGGGGTTACAGCTGGGAAACAGAAAGCTTCTAGCAGTGCTCGAGTGGAGCGTAGGCTATCCCATTGCTGCGCCCCTCTGCAGTACCTCCCCCCAGTTTGGGAACCACTGGTTTATGGTATGGTGTGGGGTCTGGTGCTATCAGAAAAGTGTTATGTGGCTCAACATCTGAAGTGCTTGTTATTGTTCTGGTGGCGTCATATGCACTGTCATTGTTTGATGTGCATTTGTGATTAAAATCATGCATTTCCATTTACTGTATTTACCACAAATCAGCCCCAGACGTAAATTTCTTGATTACAGGAACAGACTCCCTGAACCAATTTGGGGTAAAGGGTCTTGCTCACAGACTCAATGATTGTACTGCTGGAGTAGAGTAGTGAGTGAGTGAGTGAGTGATAATTTGTCATTGTGAGCACACAGCAAAACACACAGTGCACCACAACAAAATGTGATCTCTGCATTTGACCCATCCGTTAAGGAGCAGTGGGCAGCTTTTTGGCAGTTACTCTACATACTGCGTATGCAGTATGATAGAGACAGTATCCTACTACTGAACTACAATATTAATGTTTTAGCTTGTTACCTATTAATAAATTGATATATTTTTATTAATAGCTGATATGAGTTAATTACAGATTAATTTCAGCGAATAAAAGGCACTGAAAAAGAGTAATGGAAACACAAAAGGTGTAATGTTCAATTTTGTTGCATAAGTTGTCCACTGGGGGCAAAACTGCAGATCCACTTAACAAGTTTTTGTTAAGTGTTTGAACGTTTATTTAAAGTAATTCATTTTTAAACTCTATTATGTTATGTTTGTGAGGACTTTTAAATATCAGCAGCTTTGCAAAACACTTAAGTGTTGAAAGCAATTGTGAGAGATTTTTCCTAAGGCAACAATATGCTTGACTCTACTGTGACCTACTGACCACTTTGCCTGTCTGTGACTTGGACAAGTACTGAAAATTTGTAAACTACTTATTTTTCTGCTGTTAGGCCAAACTAGCGGGTGGCACGGTGGCGTAGTGGTTAGTGCTGCCGCCTCACAGTGAGAGGGTCCTGGGTTCGATCTCCGGGTTGGCCGTAAGGCCTTTCTGTGTGGAGTTTGCATGCTCTCCTCATGTTCGCATGGTCTTCTCCCACAGTCCAAAAACATGCACTGAATGTTTATTGGTGACTCTAAATTTGCCCCATAAGGTATGATTGGGAGTGTGCTTGTGTGAGTGTGTGTGCCCTGCGGTGTGTTGGCGCCTGCCCATGGTTGGTACCCGTCTGGCCCCCGTAGTTCCTGGGATAGGGTCCGGTCCCCCCCGGCACAGTGTGTATTGTAATGCGTTGTGATGGGAAAACCCTTCCCCGAAAGGCATCGCCATGCCGACCCAACATCCGCAGCTGTCAGACTCGAGTCTTATCTCAGGGCCGGTTTTCTAACCCCCTGTTTCCACTTGAGCTTGAGTGAATGTGAAAGCAGCAGCGGCTGCAGCACGGAGCGGGATGTGTGGTGTTTACTGAGGGCAGTTTGCCATGCTGGACACGTCTCTGTAGCCCCGGCCGGGGTCACAGGGCTCACCTTGCTGATTTATGGAAGTCCTGTTCCACAGCATGTCAGATACTGCTCAGGAAATGTGAGCTGAGATGTAAAATCTGCTCTCTCTCTTTCTCTTTCTCTTTCTCACACTCCCTCTCTCTATCTTTCTCTTTGAAGACATTTATACATAAATAAACATTAGTTTACTGTGCACAGTTGTCAAAACCACAAAGGTCACTGGATGAGAAAAAAAAGTCTCTTGGATAAACTAATGAGAATAACAGTAGTTCTGGAACTCTCTCTCTCTCTCTCTGTGTCTCTCTCTTATTCTTTTCTTTGTCTCTCTGGACTTTTTTTGATCATATTTATCATATTTTAAACACATTTATGGTATACCCAAAATAAAATTTGGCTAGTTTAAGGGTGCATAAATAGTCACTGAGTCATAGAAGGGGTGTAAATCTAAAAGTTGTGTACTTATTTTCTTCGTTAAAACAAGGCTGTGGTTTGGGTGTAACATGCAATAAACCAGTCAGTGTCATCTCCTCTTTGGTGCTACTGTAATCGTGCATTTGTGATAATGGTAACAGTGAACATTTTTCTTATAGGATGTAGATCTATGGCACACCATCTAAAATTATTTTTAAAAGCATTCATCTTTCACACTGCTGTGTGTTCTTGTGTGTGTAACAAGCATGTGTGTTGTATAGCTGCCTATGTAGTGTATCGTACTAGCTTGATAATGCCTCTTTAAATAACATTAACAATAATTTATTGTTGATCAAAAAAAATTACGATTATAATGACAATTAAAACATCTATTGTAGGGATGAATGGGAATTATAGAACAATGCAGTAATCCAATGTTTCTAATGCTTACCTATCTGCTGATGCCGATAGTCAAGAGTTAACGCAGGCAGTGCTGAATGCGTAAAAGCAAGAGATTTTGCTCACAAACGTTCCACTACGTGCTCAGAATTTTGGAACAAAATAATGCTATACATTTTAAGACAGATGCAGGTCGTATATTTTGACCTCAGCCTTTGGGAATGCCTGGCATAAGCGCTACCTTTCTGGCATACAATAAATGTGTTATCAAATACCGACTGGATATACCAGGCAACTCCAAGCATCAGTCTGACTACAATGACTAAAAAAACAATTATCGGCCAATTCTGATATGACTCCGACATCATTGTGAATCTATAGTTTAATATTATGCTTTATTGTTTATTTTGAGGTGTCGCAAAATTTGCTGTTTACAGCAATATTTTAAAATCATTTAGATGACTTAATGAAACACTTCTTAAAATTTTGCAGTTAATTCACTATATCGTGATCAGGATGAGATTTTTCGTCATATCACAAAACCCTAGTCAGAAGTGCTAACATTTTGTGTTCTCTTAAAATAACAGTATGCCAACAATGCACCTGCACCAACATGCCCAGGTTCACAAAGTTAGTGAATCAGTGAGGGTGTAAAAACATTTGTGCTATATTGCACTGGGTTAAAGAGCACTGCGTCTGTCTCTCTTTCTTTTTTTTTAATCTCTGATCCACACACACACACACACATACACACACACGCACAGCTGTCTTTCTGTCATGATTTCTGATATACTAACGCTCCCAGGCAGAGTTAGTGACTGACAGAACAGGGAAGCATGCAGTTAGTTTTGTTTAAGGGGGGGTAAACCTCACTAATCTTCTGCTTTGTTGTTTAAAAATGTGAATTTACCCAAAAGCGTCAATTTATTGACAACCCCTAGGTACATGTCGTGCCTCTAACGGATGAATATTTAATTAAATAGAATGCCGTCCCTGTGTGCAGCGCATCTCCCCTCGCGTTTCACTGCTGATCAAAACTGGGGCCTTTAGGGCTGGTTAGATCATTCTGCGTCTTGTCTCTTGGTGGGTTGGTGCTAATTGCAGAGTTTTCACTGACTGATGTGGCTGCAGGTGAATTCTCGGTTTCCCTTCCCTAAGTCCTGGGGGAGAGATGGAGGAAGAGGGGGAGGAGGCGATCGTTGGTCCCTGTGGGAATGTAAGCAATTAAGCACAGAAATGGCTGCTGTAATTGGAGTCATTTAAACAGGCCGTTAGTCGTTAAGAATGGCATGGGAGGCCGTTAGTGCATCACGTTAGTCTGTGTGGTATCTCAGACATATACACTCTCTCTCTTTCTCTATGTGAGTGTATGTTAATATATATGTATGTATATATATCTATATCTATCTATCTATCTATCTATCTATCTACAGTATATATATACAGTATATATATATATATATATATTTACGCTTATTGCCAAATTTATGTTTGTCTCACTTCTCGTGCTGTCGCTTGTTCGTGTGTGCTTATTTTTCCCACGCCGGTGTGCGCGCCACCAAACCCACTATCTGGGAGAGGGTAGGATTAACCATCTTCAACCGATGACCCGTCACAATTTCATGAGTGGACGAATAAGAACTCTACAAAATCTGACGAACATATAAACATCCCAAACATGTCCAAAACATGTTAAATAGGTAGTTTTTGTGATGTGAAGCAACAGAGGAATATTACTTTTAATTATACTTCCAATTACAATATTCCCCTTTTAAACAAGGGAAAACTTCCCTCTGTTGTGTTGCACAGAAACCATCTGCGACTAAAACTGGAGAACAGAGTTGCATTGCAGTAGTACATATGTGGTGGTTATAACAATTCGACACAAATTTGTTACCAAAGGACTGGCATTAAATATTTCAAATATATTTATCCAAACACTTAATGGCTTCTTCTTTTGTGTATTTTCTCCATTCTGCAGGTATTTCACCATTCTGTTTAAATTCTTTACTATAGTACTCTTCCAGATCATCTTGGAACCTACACACAAACCACTTCCAGTACTGGAGCTCTGAATTATCAGGGGTGATGCTCCAGGTAGCATATTTACCTCCTGCTGTTCTGTACTGTTTATAAGCAATTGAATTATCTTTGTCTGGATTAGGGTAAAAACGATTTTCGCTTTGCACATTTGTTGTGCAGAAATCAGCACTAAGATCAGTTGAACCTCCGTAATACCAGCCAATATTTGTAGATATAGATAAATATTGATATATGGCCAGGTCGGGTGACCGGAGGCAGGCTGCATGGTTGGGTTTAAACCGCCTGGGGCAGGTTGTCGGTTCCCTCTTGTGTCTGCGCGGTAAGTCTCAAGAAAGAAAGAAAGAGGAAAGGAACTTTTCTGCGCAACTACTGCCAAGAGAGAGAGAGATGAAGGAGGTGGAGGAAGGCATCCACTGTGACAGAGAGAGAAGGGAGAGAGAGATGGAGGTTGGGGGAGAGAGAGAGAAATTCCCCTGCAGCAAAGCCAGAAGGCTTAGGGAACATGTGGTGGAGAATGTTAATAGTGTAGTAGCTAGGGAGCAGGGATTTTCCATTCTGTCCCTCTGAGCACAAGTCCACACACACACACACACACACACCATAAATATTACAGCAGGAGGAACTACAATTAAGCACATTGTATTCACATTGATAATTATTTACTGAATACTTTAATACTAAATACTTTAATTAAATGCCAGTATTGCTTAAGCATCAAATTGATGATGGTAAATTATTCTACTTCTCTGGTCAGAAGTGTCTGTTAAAAGAATTAAGGACCCCATAAAATAAGATTTTTACCTTTTTGTATTAGTATGAGTATTTACCTTTTTGTCGTCTAAAATAAGAGCATAACAGTTTGGTTCATTTATGTGGTTCATAAATACGAGACAGTTTGATTACAGACAATTTGCTCCTCAATAATTTTGCAATATTTATCACTATGTACAACGACTAAATTATTAAACATTTTTATTTAGTCTTTTTAAGGAGTTTTATTCATATAACATATTTTAAATAATAATTACAGGATAATATCACAAACCTTTCACTGAATTGATATTTTTTCAGTATTTTCCATCTTTTTAAATTTTCATTAGCATGAACGGCATGATTATATAAACCATTTAACATTGTATCTGCATCAAACTGGGCTTTTGTTTGGCTTCTCTAACATGTCTACAGTCGCTGGGTTCTCTCTTGTAATCGTACCGACAAAGCGTTGGCACACTGTCCAAATATTTGGAGAAGGAAAAGGGAAGGGTTTTCTGGAGCGGAGAACGAAACGATCCGCTGCCCGAAGCCGACAGTGCTCAACAAGAACCACTCTGAAACCTCTGAATAAACAGCATACAGTGGAGCTCGCTGCGGCCCGCCATGTTTACACCAATTAAACAGCCGTCTGAAGTCCACAGCTTTAGCAACGCCTAGCGAAAGACGCCGTCAAGATCCTTCCAATTATTAGGGAGCAGCGCCGTCTGCAAACACTAATAAACTCCCAAAGCCGTCTCTATTCAAAAATCCCACATGCTACTGAACACTGTTTACTTGAGTGTTCCCTCAAATCACACCCCGTCACATGAAAACCAAACTGTCAACTTCCCCACTTCCTAATGTTTGCCTTTGTTACTGAGAATCTCATGACGCGAAAATAGAATCAAGAAGCTTACTCTCTTCTGGAATAACACACTATGGTTCTATCTGGATTACCGGTACCAGCCAAAAGCTTTTTATTAATGGCTTGGTGATGGGATACAGACCAAGAGATTCTAATCCAGCTCTATCCTACCTCCAGCACTACCACCGCTGGGTCCAGGGAAAATGGACGTTGCTGTGCATTCGATTGTCAGCTAACTACAGGAAATGAAAACTTTTATGCTGTGATTGGCCGACATGGTCCAGTGACTGTCCACATGACTAGTTTTCCCATAGGGTACTTTAATAACTTGCATTATTGTATTAAAGTTCTTCATTTAGACCCTTTGAAGTACTGGGCATAGTAAAACCGCTTAGCAGGGAAATTCAATCATTTATCAATGATTTAGTAATATATCACCACTGCTCCAGGAACGTTTTTCCTCGCTGGTTTTCAGCAGCCATGAATATAAATTGATTTAATACTTCACCCAATGCTGCTTACATTTTGCCTATTGTAAAAAATTACATGTGATGAATAACTCATGGAGCAAAATTTTCCAACAATTATCCAGGCAAGAATTAGCTGTCTGAGGAGTAATGAGGATTGATAACCTTCTGCTGTTTATCATTAGCTGAGACCTTCCCAAGGCTAATGAGGGTCTATCTCATAAGCCATAAAGGCATCACCCCAGTTGCCTTTTGTGTCCTGGAGAAATGTTACAAGTATGTGCCAGAACATCCAATCTATGATGTCCAATATCGAAGCTAGGGTCAGTGCTCTTACCCTGTAGATCCACATTCTTGTTGGGTTCAGCTCTAATCCAAATTGAACACACCTGGATCTTGTAGGATCAGGCACGTTGTTGCAGTTCTTAATGAATGGGAAAACTATTCCAGCTGCATTTGCACCAAGCATTTGAAATTTTGCAGGTCCATAAGACAGACAGGGATTATTTAAAGGAGAAAACTGAGATATGCCATATGTGGCCTGCGTGCTACACGAGTGAGTGAGTGATTATTTTTCATTGTGAACACAGCACAGCACAGCACAGAGTGGATCATAATCAAAATGTGACCTCTGCATTTGACCCATCCAAGAAGGAGCAGTGGGCAGCTGAATATGACAAAATCTCAATATATGATTTTAATACAATTAATACAGATTATAGATGTCAAGTGGGTAGGGACCCAGGAAGCAGTGCTTGGGTACGGTTCTTCTCAAGGAGAACTCAGTAGTACCTTACTTTAATAAGTTCTCTCATTTACTATGTGTAATCAAGCCGAAAAGGGATACAGATTTCAAGATAAAAGACAACAAACAAACAAAAAAAAACTTAACGTGCATAAAAAAAAATATCTGCAAATATTTGGAGATGAAATATATAATATATTGTAGCTTAAAAATAGGATATGTCTAAATTATACTTAACTAAAACATACATTGTATTATTTAAAAATACAAAAAAGCCATTAGTGAGTTTAATATAATAAAAATAATAACTGCTGATTTGATTATCTGTGTGTGACTGATTCTTATGTTTTACATTGCTTTATTATAGCAGAAAGGACTGATGATTTTTGGAGTGATCTAAACAGCTGTGACATAGACCCAGCAGCTCTGCAGAAAAAGGGAGCCTTTTGCTAAGCAGGGCATTACACGCTAATCCTGCTTGTCTTCTCTCAACACAAATGGGTTTAACACATCCCGAGCAATGAGATGGCATTAAAAGTGATGGTGGGCAAATTGCCTTTGCATTAGTGAAGGCCTGAATGTTAAGAGTTGGCACCAGGAAAGTGTAACATTCAGATGTCTTGAGATGGTGCAGGCAGTGTGACTGTCTTTAGGAGACATATTTAGACAGACATTCGTTTGGCGATAGTAATGTGTGTGACGATGAATGATATCTGAAGTGAAGTCGTTTGTGCACCTGTTGCTAACAGCCCTTCTTTCATAACCACAGGGAGTTACATATGTAGAGAATCCAGTCTAATGGAAAAGGAACTTCCATAGTTTCTTGGAGAAAAAACCTATATAGCTAGCAAAAGTATGTGTAATACTTAAGTGTTGCTATATTAAGTACTTTTTACTAGAAGTTCTTTAGGTTTTTAAAACATTTGGAATAATTCTGGATTTAGAATGAAACAGAAGACGGTAGTGTTGTTCATTTTAGTTACCTGCTCCCCAGCACTGGTGGTAGGTGATCTTTCACATGTTAAATATCTAGACTGTTATAAACCAGATGCTTAAAGTTTATCCTTTGTATTTAATTTTTGAGTGGTTTGAGTGAAGTGGTGCTCACTAGGGGTGTAAATATTTTTACGATACAATATTATTGATCATTTCCATGGACAACGATTCAAAGTCTGCCCATATCACACACATTTCTCTTTCACCTTCCCTCACACTCACTCTCTGACACACTCTGTCGTGTGATCTCTGTCTGATCCTCACTCTTTCACTCTCACACTCACTCTCATATCATTTATATTTTGTTGTATTTCTTGCTTCCTCTCTCTTTCTTTTGTTGTGATTCTTTTCTTTGTCTGCCTGTCTCCCATTTCTGCCCCTGTGCATCGCTTTTCATTTTTTCTGCTTTTTAAAATATTTCTATGTACTGTACATACACAGTGAAGACAAAAGACCCTCGCTTTTCTTCTAGGCACCCTCATACAAAATGCAACTTTTCCATTTGTCATAGACACACCAACACTGGGTGTTTTTAATTACCCACTGTCTGTACCCCAGCACCCAGCTTCACCTCTGTGAGTGATCTTAAAATGCCCGCGGTCCTTCCATTGTGCCGCAGGTATGAACATCTGTTAATGAGCGCTCAGAGCACGTGTTGAAGGAGTGTCCACGTCTGCCAGCTGGTGTGTCTCATTAGCGCCGCTCCCAAAGTCCGTCTGTCACTTGACCCTTGTTCCTGTCCTCCAGTCTGTCCCCAAGCCACTGCACCATGTCAGCTATGGTCACTCTTCTACCTGTATTAACGGGTTTCTGACTCTATTTGGAAAGAATAAATTGTGTTAGGTTGATTTTGTAAGGGGTATTTCCAGATAGAAATAAAAATTGCATTAATGAGGCTGAAAAGTCACTTTTATATTTTTATATTTTATATTTACTTTTGGGGAAGTTGGTGAAGCAAGAATTGTTAGGCTGCTGTTCTTGATCAGAAGGTCACCGGTTCAATCCCGGACCGGTAAAAGTACCACTGAGTTACCCATGAGCAAGGTACCATCCCTAAGCACCTCTGCCCATGTCAGCTGCCCACTGCCTTCATCATGGATGGGTCAAAATGTTACATTTGGTTGTGGTGCACTGTGCTGTGCTGCAGTGTGTCTACAGAAATAATCACTGACTACAACATACACCTTACAATATCGTAAACATGTATGTATATGCACATATTATCTTGATAATATAAAATGAGGTATATATAATAATTAATTTAAATGATAAACAAAAAATGCACAAAAAATACATAAAAATAAATAAATTAATTAATTTAGGAAGTATAAAATTAAAAGAATAAAAAATAAAAAAAATAAAGGGGACGATAATGGTGCAATCTTGGTCAGCTTTTGGAAAACACTGATTGTCCATTCTACAGTCTGTCAACTTTACTCAGACATTTGTTTAACCGGAAATGCAAGAAACATGGATTCCACTATTCACAAAGAGTTTCAGGGCTGTTCCTAAGTCAACATTTTTAAGAGAAATTTGAGGAATTTTTTCGAGTGTGAACCATCCTTTCTTAAATCTTATCCAATAAGCCTTACATCAGAGTAAATGAAGTTCTATCAAATCATTCTTTTCTTGTAGATAAGTCATGGAAAATGAGAACAGGGCGAGTTTTTCTTTAGTTTCAAGCAGCAAAAAAGTTGAAACATGATGTTTCGAATTGAATTTGTCTTCCCCGACTACGATATACAGCGCCCAGTCTCTAAAATAACTGCAGGCAAACTGCTAAGGATGGATTGATACAGGAGTGTGAGCTACACCAAGGAGGGAGGGGGGAAGAGAAAAAAGCGTTGTACAGGGGCTTGACTTCCTCAACTGACCAAATTTAGAAGAAATTCAGTCAGAGTTCTGGAATGGTGCATGCAATATGCCGGGTCCGCCGGGGATTTTAAAATCGTGTTTCGTGGAGGATAGGGCGAAATGCTTTGTGGAGATGAGAGTTGGCAGAGGAAATAAAGCTTACTTTCTGATAAATGTTCACACTGCAAACGACTGACACCCTAGCAGGAGAAAACAAAGGAATTACGTCTTCATTTAATATTTAACTGAATATTTAAATCAACACTTAATTTATTACTAAAGTAAGACCTTGAAGGAGCTTTAGATTGACTGTTAAAAAGCATGTAGTGTCTAAAAGTTATCTATGAAGATAATACAAAAAATATTTTGCAGCAGTTTAGTTTATCTTTTATAGACAAGTAACTATTCAAATGTCAAAGTGTAAAAATAGCTCTACTTAGATGTCATAGCAAAGAATGCCAATATTCACCTATATTTCTGAAAAATGCACAAATCCTGGAAACAGCACTTCGCAGTACATGATTACAGGGCGCGCTATGCAAATTCATAGACTTTATCAGAGTATTGCCCACCCAGTGATTCTCTCTCCTTCCTTAATGTGTCTCTGTGTCTGGAAGACTACTTGGGTCAAGATGCGGTCAAACCTCCAAATTGTTGTCAGGAATACAGAGGATTAATAAGTCGGGTCGAGCCTTTTCCACACCAAGACAAAGGGTCAAGGGGAGTGGATGTGGGGCTAGTTAGGCCTTCAAGTTCACTACCTTGCATTGTATTTATTCCAGTAAACTAGATGAGGATAAAACAGATCTCTTAATTTTGGGAATTCATGGCTGGAGAGCTGAGCCCACAGCACAGATTAAAGACAATGAGAATGGGCCTGAAATTTGATCGTATGGAAGTGGCTAAAGGAAGAAGGAGGGAGGGGGAGGGGAGGGATGGAGGGCAAGAAATTAGAAAGAAGATAGAGAGAGAAGGATAGAGGGAGGGTAGAAAGGGGAACCAAGTAATGTAGAAAAACAATGAGGAGGATGCGTAAATAACTAAGAGAGATGGAGAATAACAAATCACCTTTACATGTTAGTAGTCCCGTTGTTGGTAATCTAATAGGGGACATGACAGCCCATGTCCTGTGGTTGTGTGTGTTTTAAATATTAGAGAAGTGAACCTTCACTGAAGTCATGATTTGATTCACCATTTACTATCATGTCAACGATTTGATTCGATGCGGTCATCCCATTAATCTTTCTACATTACTTCACATTGCACGCAGACTGGGTATGGATCGCAGATCTGGCAGCCATAGTTCTTTAAGTAGAATTTCAGCCGAAGATCAAAGCAAGGTCATTATGAAATAATCTGCCACTGCATTGATGCAGAATTGTGTATACATATATATATGTAATTATTGGCGCCCCTGGTTAAGATGTGTTAAAAGCCTTAAAATAAATTCAATTTTTATTTCAGAAGCATACTCTCACATGAAAAATTGTAGAAAAATGTGTAACCTTCAACTCAAATGAATTTTAAGGAAACAAAAATCCCTGACTAAGAAATAATTATTTTCTATAAAAATCACCTGTTCCACAATTATTGGCACCCCTAACAATTCCTAGGAAATAAATGTAATTGAAGTATTTACTATTTTCAGAAGCTATAAAGTTGATCAGAGTATCTAGGAACATTTAATTAGTAATTCATCACTTCCTGTTTCCTGGGGTATAAATATAACGCGACACAGAGGTCATTTTATCCACTCTTCAACATGGGAAAGACAAAGGAACACAATTATTCATTCCAAGTAAAGGGGCAGATGTGTGTCGACCTTCACAAGTCAGGCAACGGCTACAAAGAAAATAAAGCCACTCGCCTGCACTCGCCCATATCTACTGTCAGGAGGAATCATTAAGAAGTTTAAAACAACTGGAACAGTGGTAAACAAGCCTGGACGAGGACACAAGGTTATTTTGCCGCCACACACAGTGAGGAGGATGGTAAGAGAAATAAAAAGTTCTCCAAAGCTCACTGTTAAAGAATTGCAACAAATAGTAGCATCCTGCGGTCACAAAGTCCCAAAAACATCAGGCGCTTGTCTACATGCCAAATGCTTGGGAGGCATGCACGAAAACCTTTTCTCACCACAATCATAAAATGCAAACGCCTGGAGTTCGCTAAGCGGTACTGGCTTCAACTGGGACTGTGTGTTTTGTCAGATGAGACCAATATAGAGCTTTTTGGCAACAAACACTTCTACGGGTCTGGCGGAACACAAAGATGAGCATGCAGAAAAGCACCTCATGCCCACTGGTGAAGTATGCGGATGACTGGTGATGCTGTGGGCCTGTTTCTTCTTCCAGAGGCCCTGGCAACCTTTGTTAGGTGCATGGCATCATGAATGCTTTGGAAATACCAGGACATTTTTAATCTGCTGGTGGCCTCTGCCCGTATGCCGAAGATAAGTAGAAGAATTCAGGCTGGATGATTTAGAGAGATTGGTGCAAAGAGGAATGGTCAAAGATCTCTTTCTGTATTCTCCCCATCTTGTGAAACATTATAGGAGAAGATAAAGGTTTTGTTACAAAAGGGGTTGTACAAAGTGCATAATGGAACATCAGTAAGATAACACCAGGGCACACATGATTTGATGTAAAAAGAATTATTTAACGTGATTTTTTTTCCCACTGAATAAATGCACTTGGAATTAAAGGTTGATTTTCCTCTTTTTTCATTGTGGTCCTATATTATTTAGAAAAAAAACTGAATTTATTAGAAGCAAAGAACACATCTCAAACTAGGGTGCCAATAATTATGGAGGGCACTGTATATATATATATATATATATATAGAGAGAGAGAGAGAGAGAGAGAGAGAGAGAGGTAATAATGATAGTGATGTGGTGCTGCTCCCCTGCAGCACAGTGTTGAAGCAGCTCCAGTTCAGTTTCAGGAGCGGCATCATTAAGCCACAAACCAGGTTGTGTGATGAGCGGTGCGCTTTCAAATCGACTTCATGTTGAATTAGAGCGCAGCAGTCAGAATCTGGCAGACCACACAGAAATGTTTGAATTCTGTTTTCGCTCAGCAAATAAGTGGAGAGATTTGGAGAAATTTGAAGAGAGTGATGAGGGAGGGAAAGTATTAGAGGACTCTATGGGAATGTTGGTTCAGTGTGATGGAGAGATTTGGGGTGTGTAAATGGGGAAATGTGAAACGTATGAAGCTTTTAAAGCGAGAGGAGAGTTGATTTCGTGTTGAATTGAGTGGATTTGTCATGCAGAAGGGGAGCATGACAGACTGCATGAGTCATGTGTTTGTGTGACAGAGAGAGAGAGAAACCTGTGCTTTTCACCCATTCCATTAGTGGTCTTTCAGAAATCTCTACCTATCTGCTCTCTCTCTCTCTCACACACACACACACACACAACACTTTCTTTCTTAGCATGCAGACGGTAGTTTTGACAGAGAGAGAGAGAGAGAGAGAGACTACCTTTACTTGGCATGCCATGAGATTCTTTTGGAATATTCAACTCTTTTCCCTTCCCAAGAGCTTCCTGCCCGCAAGAGGAACTGCATTAGGCTCTGACTGTCCATTTGAGATTTGACAGTTACATACATGTGCACACACACACACACACACACACACACATGGGCTCAGCGGGAGAAGAGCTAAAAGTGATGTTTACCCACTGAGGATCTCTCTCTCTCTCTCCCTTTCCCCCCCTTCCCTCTGTTTCTCTCACTCACTCTCCCCCTCTCTCTGATCCATTGCTGTGTGGCTGAGGGAAATGTCAAACAGAGACAGGGTACAAGCTCAGGGATGGGGGCTTTAGGAGGTGAAAAACAAGAGGCCCAGCACTTTTCCTCTCCGCTTGCAGACGGGAGCTTTATTCTGGGAGAGAAATGGAAAAATAAGGTATTTCAATTCGAGTTACAGCAGGTTACAGCAAAGCTATCAAAATGTGCTGTTTGGACGTCAGTGATATGTTTTTGTTTATTTGGTGCATATAAAATACCCTTATTGTTGACATACTTAGGAAAACATGTACATCACATTACCTAGTGTTATACACACTCTCTCTCCCTCCCACTTCTGTGTAAGCCCTTGAGGTCAAGTTTTTAGCCTGGTTCTATGTCAGAATCAGTAATTAAAAATATTACCATCTAGTCTTTCTAATGAACACTGATTGATTATGGGGCTCGGAGTCACAGTCTGTACAGCTTGAGGCCTTAATTTTAACGATCAAAGGAAGAAAGCTTGGCACATTAGGGGCCATGTCCAAATCCAATTTTGCTAGTTAATAAGCACAAAGGTTTTCATTCCTCCAGCTGCATGGTCTAAGAGAGCTGTACCCATTCTCTTCATTAACACAGGAGTGTGTTTTCGGTGTAACATGCAGTGTCATCAATCAGTGTCATCTCTTTAAAGCCAGATGCACTTGCACATTGGGAGTTTGCTATTATAATTTTGCATTTGCTAGATTTGGAGGGTTCCACTAAAGCCCACCAAGCATTGACCTACAGTACTGTGCTAAAATTCTTTGTTTATTTTTTGGTAGGAAAATGATGCAACAGGTACAGAGATTTATAATATATACAGTATGTATAGAGTAACCGAAAAGACCAAAAAAAGTTCTTGCCGTTTTTGGTCTCGCATTGGAAGAAGTGGAAATCAGCGCGTCATGTCCCGGAAAAGCTGTCGAGATGGGAGTGGGGACATTGGCCTTTTCCTATGCAAGCATTTTGTGCATTTACATACAGCAGTCAGAGCTCGAGTAGGGGTGAAGAGAAATGGAGGCGTCAAAGCAGTTCGTTCAGGGCTGCCTGCTTTATGACTTCAGTCTGCAGCTGAATCAAGTCGCCAAAGTTGTCAAACCTTTGGGGATAATTTTATCAATGAAGGCACCGCCAGGTTCCAGAAGTTCAGGAAGGGAGATCTGTACCTTTGTGATAAATAATTTAAAAAAATGGCAAGAACTTTTATGATAACCCTGTATATGTTTGACACTTTGAAAAATAATATTTAATCACTGCAGGTCCCTGTTTGGAAAAGCTGCACTTATATGTCGTAGGACTGCACAACTCCCCTAAACCAGGTATGCCACATGTTAAAAAAATCATAATTTCTTATGATGTGATGTGATGAACAACTAATGCTGTTTAAATGGCCTACATTACATCATTTAAACTGTTAAAATCTCAAATGAAATATTCAACAACTAAATAAGATATTTCTGTGGGAGTGTGTGTGTATCCAAGAAACTCCCTCCTATCTTTCAGCAGTTCCACACTCTCGATCAGCACTCTTTGCAGTCTTATCATACTCCCCAATCTTGTCTAACAGCCTTTGTGAGTAAATAACAAATCCTCCCGTAACACTGAAAGACAGGAAAGTCCTAACACTGAGCTCAGATCAACTCCGGTGCTATAAGAAGCTTGAAAAGTTTGAGCCACACCCGAGATCTTCTTCTCAGCTCTGGTCTTATCTGATACCTGTCTTCGGAACGGGCCAAAGCCGTCCATCACGAGGCGACCTTGGTCCGGTTCTGGCTCCAAATCTTCTCTTATCTGTGGAGCCAAAGTGCAGCAGAGTGGCGATAAGAGTGAGGACTCTCTCATCCAAATGTGCAAAGCCGCCGACTCTGATCAGGACTGACGGGAAGGGGGCTCTTCTGTCAGTGGAGGCTGAAGATGAGATAGACGTAGGCATTTCAAGATTACAGATAAGACTGGACAGAATCTGGGACGGAACTCGTCTTTGTATCGTCAAAGCCAACTGCACTGATGTTAAATCAAAGTGCAGACTGTGTTTCTACAAGAACTAGCAGACGGCAAAATGCACATAAAAAGTAGTTGTCTTATCATTACTGCATTTGAAAGAATGTCTATAACTGAGCAGGATGTTTCTTTCAGGAAGAAGAACATAAAACATTAACTGAATTTAATAAAGAAATATTTTAATCCTTACTGTAGTTTTAAGGGTTAATACTTTTTTGTCTGATTACAAAATTTCTTTCATGACATTTGCTTCCCTTTTGTGCTTCTCTGCTTAGCTACAGATCAGAATATTTACAGACAACTCCAGCACTTCCTAGTCAGAATTCTCACATGACCAGCACAAATAACTCAAATTTAAAAAAAATTGCAATCAAAATTTATTTAAAAGCAGCAGTAGCATCTGAGGTTGAGATATGTTTTAAAAGCCATGTTCTTTTTGCGGTCTCAGGATTTACACATCACAGCGGATTGAGACATGTGAGCTCGGTTTTTATTATCACACGGCATTCAGCCACATGGAACAGCCGGAATCTCGACTTGATTTCAATTAACATTTTGGCACTGAGCGCCGGTGGTGAAATGTCACCTGGCATCACTCGTTGTGATGAATCCCCAAACTAATCCAACGTGCTTTGTCTACTTTAACTTTAAGCTCTTAATTTGTATATTACACCTCTAAACAGGATGTTAGTGTATAATAAATCAGTATAAGAAGTATAATAATATATTATAATAATAGATTTGATCAGAATTACCTAATAATTACCTATGTGGGGGCTTCATCAGAAAGACAGAGACACTTGACAGAGGAATGTGGAAGAGAGAGATGAAAACAGGGAGATATTCAACAAGAAGTAGAGAGAGGAAAACTGTGAGGTGTGTGTGTGTGTGAGTGAGAGTGTGTGAATGAGGAGGGAAAACCCAGAACTGGCAGGAAT
This sequence comes from Distichodus sexfasciatus, assembly GCA_032718565.1. Taxonomy (NCBI): domain Eukaryota; kingdom Metazoa; phylum Chordata; class Actinopteri; order Characiformes; family Distichodontidae; genus Distichodus; species Distichodus sexfasciatus. The sequence goes on from JAVGVS010000044.1 coordinate 2,721,820, forward strand.
GAAGGTGATGCCTCATCGGTCTGTCTGGCTGTCTGTGGCTCTTTGTCCATATTGCACATCACTTCAGGACAACTGGCTATATGTGACCCTCCACGGCAAAACCAGTCTCTTGTCGCAAATTTTCAAAATTGAGCTATTATGTTATGAAAGGGCATAAATCAAGCTTCAAAATGATACCTATATCGAATGAATCAGACGACATGTGACTGAGATATCAACATTCAAAGGAGTCGGGTTTTTCCTGTCACGGCATGTGAGAAACGGAGAAATCTGCCTTTGAAGTTGACTATCGCCGTAGCACTCACAGACGCTTGGTGCGGTCGCGGCTATGTTTGTATTTACGGTAGCCTACGCTGCATTCACAGCCACACCGATAGCCCACCTGCGTTAGGTTAACTGAACTCGGGAGACGGAGATGGATTCTGGAGAAATATCTTCACGCTAGTCAACGAGTGGATTTACCGTAAACATTGAAGTAAAGCGGGCAAAACAGAAACTTTTAACATTCTGCTGGAATTGAATTCCTCACCTCAAGAAAGTCACGTTTTTAGGATGGAAAGGGTAAATTTTGCAGCGTAATTTATTCACAACAGTACAGTATAGACCTTCCACTGTTTCAAAACACTAAAAAAAAATCCAAAATTTTACCCCACGCAACATAAACGGTCGTTTTTCTCGGAAACCTCCGTTGCGACAAGCGGCTGGTTTTGCCGTGGAGGGTCACATATTTGTGAGATACTTTCAATGATTCCCATGATGATCAGGTATATATAATACTTTAACTTCACCTAAGCCTGACTTTAACCTCTGTAACCAAAAGCAAATTTTTACCCTTTTTTCGTTTTACCTGGGGTTGCACAATATGGGAATTATTAGCCGATGCTGATATCCAGTGTTTTTCATGCACATACTGTATGTGCCAATGCCGATAAATGAGGAAGGCAGAGTTGAGCGTGAGCGCAGGTCGAGTTGAGCGCATGAAGACAAGATATTTTGCTCGCCAAAGTTCCACTATGCGCTCAGAATTTTGGCACAAAAGTACACCATAGTCGTGAACTTTCTATCACAGCGTCGTCAAGCTAGCGTTAAAGCAGAGTGAAGCGAGGGTGGAGCATTTCGAGTGTAGTGCACAATATTTGAAGAAAAAGTCACTTCCCGCATGCGGTTTACCAAGTCAAATAGGGCGCGTGTGACACTCTATGTGCACAACCTAGTTCATAGAGAGCCGTTAAGTTACAACCCCGGCTACTACCACTTAGAAAGTATGATAAGAGCGCCTTACCTATCATAATATTAAGTGCGGCAGTACGCAGCTCAGAAAACACAGCCCATGTGCCAGCTCACATTCGTTAAGTGAGGCAAACACGCAATTTAAAAAAAGAGTTGAGCGTGAAAAGAACAGAGATTTAGCTTGTGAACGTTCAACTGTGTGCTCTAAATTTTGGCACAAAATAACACCATACATTTTAAGACAGAAGGCACGGGCTGTATTAAATCCCACCTCTGACTTTGGACATACCTGACACAAGCGCTACCCTTCCAACATACAGTAAATGCATCAGAATCCAAATCTAAGCATTGGTCCGATTTACCCCAAACACAGAAGCACAAACACTCTCACACACATCTGTTCACTTTGCTATTGTATTGAGAACATTCCCATAGACAAAATAATGACTGTAGTTAAATAATCCAGTGACCCCTAACCATAATTTTAAACATCCCATCTGTAATGGAAAAGAAACGTATTTGCTCTTTTAGTTTTTCATTCCTTCTAATACAAAAAAGCTACAGTATTTTAACAGAACCCAAATATTGCCAGCATCTTTTGACCCAGTCTTTGAGTGTAGAGTCTGAAATGTGTGGCCAAAATAAGTCTAGGTCAGAAACTCTCTCTCTCTCTCTCTCTACACACACACTTACCACTGATGGGGTGTGCAATAACCTGGTAGACACACACACACACACACACACACACACACACACACACACACACACTGTTATTCTTTCTCTCATTTATCCACATTTCTGGTTCATTGCTTTTTAGATTCTGGACTCTATTCAGTAATTAATTTCTGTATCAGATTAAAATATGTGAAGTACGGAATGCAAATGCAGTGCACACTCACGCCTTCTTCTTTAAAACACCAACACAAAGAGGCACGGGCTCAGCAAGAGAAGAGCTAAAAGTGGTGTGTTTATGTACTCTCTCTGTCTCTTCTATTTAAAATTTTCATCTCTTTTGTTATACACACAGACAGAATTCTGTTTGTTAATGTGGCTTTAGCGCACTAAAAAAATGAAAAAAATCAACAAAGATTTTAGCTGCAGGACAGGCTGGTCATGTTGCCCAAAATCCATCTCAAACTACAACCAACTTGTAGGCTTCCAGAACAAATGTATGCTTGTCACTAAGATACCAGCAGTAGCTAGCAAGTTTTTGCCACTAACTGGGTATTGGGTACTGGATATTTTTTACAAAGTCGAGCTCTTTCTGCAGTCCTTTCTGCAGGCTACTCAGACCCCAGTGGGACATCTACACTCCTGGTAAATTTGCTGGCTATTCATCCTGTTAGTTCTTAAATCCTGTTGAGTCAGGGACCGTCTTTTTCAGAAGACATCACTCTCCCCAGCATGTCCCATATTGATAAATGCCTCCCAAAGATCTCCAACTCGGTCAGATCCCGTAGAAGTGGCTTCCGTGACTATATTTCCCACTTCTCACTAGACTTTCGCCACTTTTTTGAAACTGCAGAGCCGTAACTCCAGGATTCGTCAGCAAATGGATTTCAGCTTCCTCCTTCTCTCTATTACCCGTGACAATGCCCTGCCGCTCTCGTCTCGCCAGCCAGCCCTGTAGCGGGATAAAATATGTGTGAGGATGAGACGGCAGCCGGCATTGTACCCGTAGCTTGGTGCAAATGATTTGGAAACGCGGTGTCGCGGTTTCCCAACCGCTTCGGACTCTGATGTATTTGTGGAATGGCTTCCTCCGACAGCAACACCAGTCCCCTCTTCAAAAGCCATCAGCAGAGATTAGAGACCCGTGAGGTCCGCCGAGGCCTTTGTGCCCACAGGAAAATGAAAAGGAGGAAGAGTATTACAGCTACGCAACCGTAATCCGATTTGGTGAAAAAGGGGGGCCGGGGTAGTCACTGTGCGATAGAGCAGAAGGTGTGGAAATGCTTTTGTTATGGGTCGATTTTCTTCTTCTTCTTCCTCCAAGATTCAGCCCCTGATGGAGAAGTGAATAAAGCTGTTTAATAGACCAGGAGCACATGTGCTTCTGCAAAGATTTGGGTTCAAATCCCAGCTGGGCCATGTGCCTCCTGTAACGCGCTCTCATTTCCTACCTGTTATATATTGTCACTCAAAAGAAAGATTTAGTGAAATTATAGAGACAAACCAGAAATTTTTTATATATTTAGGCATTTCTCTAGACTAATTGTTAATTCCACTATGATATGTTCTTTTATATTGGACTGTGTGAAAGGCTTTAGATTAGTTTCACACTCTCATGGTTCTGCAATGAAGGCAAAGTTGAAATGTGAAACTTTGTTTCATGGCAGCGCAACAGAGATTGAGAATATGGGTGCACTGCATTTGTATTCCTTACCTCACAGTTTTAATCGCATACAAGAATTAATTACTGACTCAACCCCACAACCTAAAAAGCAATAGACCAGAAAGATCATAGTTGAATAGTATAAAGCATAATTGATTGAATGGTGTGTGTGTGTGAGTGTGCAATAAATGTTCTACTTCAATAGGTCAAACCCATCTCTCTCTCTCTCTGTCATCTATATGGAGTGTGTACATTGTGACTTGTGTATAACTATAGATAAATAATGCCATGTCTAACTTTGACACTGTTCTTTCACTGCACCACTGCAACATGAAGGGCAGGTCTACAAATGAAGATGGATGGATTTCGGTCCCCAACTTGTTATCATATACAGAGCAAAAATAATACAGAGGCAGGACCCACAGTCAATAATATCAGAAGTATAAAGTGATGTATCTCAAAAAACAAGCGTCTAAATTGAGTTGCCACTTTACAGGAAACTTCAGAAAGTAAAACTCCAGCCAAGTTTTCCTTCTACCTGTTAAATTGAAATGACATTTTTCTCTAAAGTGGATTATGGGATTATGCTAAGAATCCCAATGAGCTTTCACTGGTAGCCACATTAGCCTCAGGTCAACTCTCACTCCCAGTTATAGTGAATGAACTCCTGAATAACAGGCAAACATCAATTGCTTGGTATTTCACTTTATTGAAATCTAAACCTTAGAATAAATCAAGTACATTTTCCCTTTCAAAATATTACATTTCTAGAATCACTTGTACCACTAATAAGGCTTTGCACTGTGAGTCAAAAAGGGACCTCTTTACCCGTGATTTTGGCAGATTTACAAACTTCCGTCTCTGTTGCACTCAGAATTAAATATACAACAAATTAATCAATATGATTATTCATTATTATATTTCCCACTACACATAAAACATGTAGCTATAATACCTTGAACATTCTTTTTAACTTGTGACTGCAAGGCAGGCAATTGTTTAATTTGGTCATAAATTGATGTTTTATTTTTCATGGTCAAGTTGTCATGTCTGAATCAAAATCAAAAAACTTCATTGATCTTGGAGGAAATTGCTTATGCTATGATTGCAAAGACAAGAACAGTATAAAATAAAAAGCCTAAAAATTATATATTGTTAATAAGAAAATATCACTGTTTGAGATCAATGATATATTGACATCTTTGAGGTGTGGAAGTGAAAATAATTATTTTGTGTACTGGATGTTTCACATGCCAGACCAGAACACTGCAGTTGCCACTGACACGCCCCACTGCCCCAGGGAAATGGCTGGAGGCTGAGATCAGCAAGCACCAAGCTGCTTTGATGTAACAAAGTCAGGTACAAAAAAGGTTTAATGGCAAATGACGATCTGTGACTTTTAATCAGCCTCCCACAGTGCTTAATTAACAGAACAGACCTCAAATTTATAGAGAAGGGAAAAGTTGGAATGCTCAGTTTAAATGTTAAGTAGGTGCAAAAATTCTTCTTTGCATTCTGAAAAAAACTATTAAAAAGAAAATATTGGGAAAATATATAATGGGACTAAATCTAACTTTCATCCGTTTTTTGTGGTTTTAAGTATGTTTCATGAACCGGGTCTATAAGATAGATAAATTGAAGCTGCTCTTTATAACTGTAAGTCATTCATGGAAGCCCACTAGAAAACCTTAATGGGTTCTAACATTAAATAAATATATCATTATTTGTGTTTTTTGTTTGACTCTTCATTGTGACTCAGAGTTGACCCAAACATACCAACTTTCTCATTTAATGTTTCCAATGCTGAAATATAAAAATTATGCTGATTTTTCTTTTTTACTTCTTTTTCAGAGACATGCAAATTTCCTCAGTTCCAACTGCAAGAAATCCATTTATTATTTTTAAAGATTCATTTAGTCAGTGTCAGCCAATTTTAAGAGTGGTTGTCATTTTTGTCATTTTCATCTAATTTTTTCTTCTCTTAGTAGATTTGATTAAGTTCCAAAACTTTGACTGTGGTGATATTATAATGTTTATGGAGCAGCTCTTGTGATTTGAGGGTTTAATTTAGAGGTCGCATTTTATTGTGGTGGGCTCCATCAAATGAGTGGTTAACAATTCTGAAACAGCTTAGAAATCTGTTATGATCCATCTGGGACTGATGGACTACCTCACCTGATATTTTTCTCCTAGCTAGATGGATGTTTGCAGGCAGAATTGTAAAAAAAAAATCTGATAATGGGTATTCTTTTCTGCCACTGGGCTGGCATAAATGCCCGTAAACAAGCCTGTCGAGCGGGCGGCAGATGGATCCAGCTTACCAGATGCTATTTGGTGTCTCCCTGCTGGCTTTCGTGCTGCAGTGCTTTCTGACATAACTCAGCAGAATTATCAGCTTGGAGAGTTCGCTTAGAAACCCACATCAGCAACCCACAAAAAATAGCCCGTCTACAGACAATTTCCCTATCTGGAGCTCAAGATGGGCTACATCATCCTTTGAGTGACGGGATGCTGGGAAATGAAGACTCCCTGATGAGTGACTGATCTGCCTATAATGCATTGTGATAATGCCAGTAACACATTGTGATAAAGCCCTGGCCTCGTAGCTTTACCCATCAAAGCTGATAGCTATCCGACGCTGCTGGAGCTTTAGGACTCTCTGCCCAATTGACAAAAGAGCCGTTTGGGACTGGAGAAGTACACAGGAGAGGTGGAATCGGGTGGATAGTTTCGTTTGATTGAATGCTGCTTTACAGTTAGATTGGTTAGAAATTCATTAAACTCCAGAAATAGCCACCAGAAAACCAGTCGTCTAGCCATCATCACAAGGATATCACTCTGATCACTTGACCAGTTTTCTGTGTCCAACACATCAACGCCAACTTAAAACAAATGTTTAATTGCTGCCTAATATATCCCATCCACAACCAGGTGCCATTGTAACACAGTAATCAGTGTTATTCACCTCACCAGTCAATAGTGAAAATGTTATGACTGATGGGTGTATATCTGGTAGTTTGCCATTAGATTAGCCTTTATAAACTACCAGAAATGCATCCAATTCCAGTAAGAACAATTCAGAAACCTTAAAGTCTTCCACTTTTTTTTTTTCGCTTGATTATTTGCACATTGAATTGAATCTCCAAAATGTTAAATGTTGTGTTTCTGTTTTCCCAAGAAGGTTAATTTACTTGCATTGTTTGTTTTAAAGTATAAAAGTGTGTTCACATTGGCGCAAAAAGCTTTATCTTCACTGCATTAATGCCAAAGAAGAAAATTTATAATAAATGCTGTTGCCATGCACAAATCAAGCTAATTTCTTTGAAATGATTCACGGTCCATTTTCTTAGAAAAATTCAGGAACATTCTGATCTTGTTTAATGAAAGCAGTGAACACATTAGATACAATTTGCCTCCCATCCTCATTCATGAACTGACTCAGCTTCACCAAATTATAGTGTGCATATAATCAAATCTCCAAAATGTAAAGAACGCGTTGTATTCCTGTTTACATAAAAGACTCTAAATGCTTTAAATTTCCAGGAAATAATTTTGTACCGGTGCTGACCTCAAAGACAGAGGAGAGCAAAAAAAAAGTACTTTAAAAACATTAGAGAATAAAAGCTATATTCCTTTAAATAATTACCTTTGGGATTTTTCCATTACGTACATTAGTATAGAATTTGGAATTCAGTCATTTTTGACAAAAGTGTATTAAGGGCATACATTTCCTGTCAGAAATGCTGACTAATCTCTGATGGCTAGAGGCCAGTTTTCACAGTTCAGAAAAATTGCAATTTTGAAGGTGTGTTGGTTTACTTTCTCTCCACCATTTTTCTAGATAAAGCAGTGGGTGAATACTCGCTGGAGCTGGACTGGAGGGTGAAACAACCCCCGGCTCTGATCCTAGAATTCTGTGGGTCACAACAGCTTGTGGTAAAGACAGCCACAAATAGATTTTAGTCCATTGACAGTGGGATGCGGACACATGAAAGCAAAGCTTGAGAAAGAAAGAAGTGGGAGAGGATGAGTGCACAACAGAGGCATCCTGTCTTTCCTACATTTCTCTGACTTTGATGTGAAACGAGAAGGAGGTTTTTCTCCTCTGCTGGCTTGGTTAATATTCTAGAGAGAACAGGTATGGATCTTAAACACAGTAGTGCAGATACATTGCAGCACTCCTATTTCATTTATTCTCTCTCTCTCTCTCTCCCCTCCTCTTTCTCTCTGTCTCTCTCTCTCTCTCCCCCTCTCTTTCTCTCTGTCTCTCTCTCTCTCTCCCCCTCTCTTTCTCCACATCCCTCCCTCCTTTTCTCTTTTTCCTTCCCAATCTCTTGTCCTGCCTCTCTCTCCACTCTCTCCTTCCCTCTCTTCCCCCACTCCCTTTTCCGCTTTCCCCTTTTGACTGTTACTCACTCCCTCCCTTTCTCTCTCTAACTCACTCTTCCTCCTTCCTTCATTCCCTCTTTCTACCCTCTGTGGCTCTTACCTTACCTTCCAACCTCCCTTTCTCTCCTCCCACCGCCTCCTCTTTCTCTCCCCCCCTTTCTCTCTTCCTCACTCCGTATCTCCCTCTTTCTTTCTTCCCCTTCTCCTCCCCCTGTTATTCGCAGTGTTAAAAAATGAGGGCATAGTTGCATAGTTTTCGATATTCACAGAATCTGTCCCACCTCATATAAGCTTTTATGTATTTTTAAGATTTGAAAGGAATTTAATGTTGATGTTTGAATGCTATAGCAATACATTTGGGTTAGTTTCACCAAAGGTCACTGAGTGCTTGTTACATTTGTGCAGTGGATTTTCTATGTCGATTTGCATGTCCTCTCAATATTATAATGTCTGCAGGTGGGTCATAGTGGCACCTACTAGGCTTCTGCTTTCTGGAAAGATCTGTTTGTCTTATTAGCAAAAATTTTTCCCTATGTTTGTTGCACATATTTCTCTGTGTGTATATAGGTGAAGGTGGTCTATCTGGGCAGATTTCGACATTGCGCCATCTATAGGATATATGAACACACACACACACACACACACACACACACACACACACACACACACACACAGTCTTGTATTACTATCTTTGTGAGGTCCTTCCATAGGCTCCCATAATAACTAAAGTACATAATTTTACAGCTACACCTAATCCTAACCCTAACCTTAACCTCAGTAACCAAAAGCACATCTTTTACCTCTTTTAGTTTCTCAAATAAAACAAGCACATTTTCTATAAAGTCATTTCTCCTCATGGGGACCTCTCAAATGTCCCCACAAAGCCCAAAACAGATAAAAGTGATTTTAGTGGACAAAAGGTCCCCACAATGCGATAAATACATGTCCACATATGTGTGTGTGTGGGTGTGTGTTTTATACCTCTCAGTATCACTGTCAGGTTGAGAACATCAACAAGATCAGAAATGATAAAGGTCTAGTGAAGGACTAAGACAAGCTGTGCATGCTAACAGAAGGATTACACTCTCAAACTGAACACCAAGCAGGTGGAGCTAGAAGGGTGGGGTTACTAATAAAGTGGCCAGTCATTGAGTATATTCGAAACTGTAGTGGTGTAGAGAGAGAGAGAGAAAAAAAAAGATAGATAGATAGACTGACATTGAGCCCCTCTGGCATAAACAGTAACGTGTAATGCACATCATCTCCAGGCCTGATGGATGTGGAGGCTGACCGGAGCGTTGCCTGCAGGTGAAAGCGCATGGAGATGAGACTCAGTGTGTGTGGAATACACGATGAAGACACGCCATCACTAATGATGCACACGGGGAGCGGGAGCACGAACACGAGCGCTGTCATCATATTCGCATTATCACTTCCCGCGTTGCAAAGCTGCAGGCGGCTCTGCCTTACTGATCTTTACATCGCCGGTGGGGGTTAGTGGCCTGGCAAGCTGTGAATAAAGGGAATAAAGTCCAGTTCCCACTGTTGAGGCTGTATCAGTTACAATATGTTGAAGGAAAAGGATGCCGGGGCAGGGACATCATATATGTATATTTGTGTGTGTGTGTTGAATCTTTTCAATTCCTGATTCCTTTTTTATTGTAGTTAGTCTAATCTGTCCAGATATGATGCCATTTTGACACAAAATAGTTACAGCCAATGAGGAAAATTTGAATAAAGTTTGTATTATTGATAAAAATGCAAATTTTATGTATAAGCATAAATGTAATCTTATCCATTCCCATAGATGCTGATAGTCATTAACATAATTTCTTAATGAGTATTTGTCATTTTGATCATCTTCTAAGTCTTGTTAGCAACACGATCAAATAAAAGTCTGTCATGCCACATCACAACCTGAAAGCACTGAAGCAGTATAAATGAGTTTTATTTGTTGTAAAATATTGGTGTTTTTAACAGGAACACATTCTGCTGAAATCCAAAACTTGCCTTGCTTTTTCTAGATACCTTTTGAAATGTGCCTATTTCTGTGACACTCAGTGAGTAAGGTGTCAGTGTGCTCATACCTTTGTGTGTTCGGAATGAAAGCATCGTTGCTACGTCTTAGAACGTTTGCCCCGAATAGATTCAAAGGCTTAACCTCAGCACAGATGGATGTAATTTTAACTCCGCAAATCTGCTGTGCATCACAAGGGAGACCACTCGCTTTTTTGCCATCGTTTGTGCTTGTTTTTGGCACAGCGGAAGGAGCTTTTCCCCCTTTTTCCCTCCACATCTAAAAACACTTTCCCTCACTTTCTTGTCCAGGAACCAGGCCTTTTGCTCTCTCTCTCTTTCTCTCTCTCTCCCTCTCTCTCTCTGGAGGTCCCTAAACAACCAAGCGGCACTTCAAACGAAGACTGACGTCCTCCTGCAACCTCTACCTCTGCAGCATGCCAAACAGAGCCATGGGCTTCTCGCAGGCAGGGAGAAAAGACGTTAGTTAACAGGAGGCAGCAGGTAAACAAGAGGGCGAGGTGGGAAAAGAGATGCTCAGCCAGGTCGGAGAGTTTGGTCGGGTGCAGCAGCCGCTCTCATCTGTCCTCTCTTCCTCGTGACTCTCTCAGCTCAGCTCAAGGTGAAAGTGGGATTGCAGGAAGGAAGGAAGGAAGCCACAGAAAGGATTTATGTTCGCTTGACTGAGCTCAGATGTTTTCAAACAAGCAAGAAGGCAGTGCCGCAAGGACACTACGGCTTTCCCAGCCCTGACCCAGTTGATCTCTTGGCAGACAGAATGTAAAACTCTTTTTATTGTTCCAGCTGCAAATCCGTTCTCCTTGTTGATTTTTCCCTGCTCCTCTTCACAGTTCACCTGAGGTCCAGGGAAGCACATTTCACTGGCATGGCACTTTAATTTGGTTCCAGTGGTACAGGTCACCGCATTTACCCTTCTGCCCTTTCAAACGTGGCACTTTGAGAACTGAGCTGCCAAAACAGCTGTTGGCCTTTTTAGAATGATCCACTGCAGCAATGTTCACTTCAGAGGAAAGTGCTTGAGAAATCATAGTACTACATGTGTAGACTTTGTAGACTTTGTAGCTCCATCTCAAGAGATTGTATGTCAGCAGTTAAAGTGTGTGATTGTACAAATAACTTTAAGAATATATTCTTAATAAAGTCACATCCAGGCATGGTACGTGGCCAACAGGTTTTAATTCAAGTTAGAATGAATATACTTGACTGAGGCATCTTTAACAGGCCCAAAGAATAGTGTTTTTTGCACTGAAAAACAGCTTATGCTAAGTATTTTAATATTTGTTACTTGAATGATAATTTATAGTGCCATTATTACAATGTCTAACCTACATTTAGGCACATGAATTTTGTATACCTTTTACTATTCATCTCTGAATATGGAACGAGAAGTGATCTTGCATGCTAAAGAATTCACTACTAATAGTAGTAAACTGCAAATGCATATTCATTTGTTAATGTAAAATAAATGTTAATGTCACCAGATCTGAATGTAAAATCACCTTATGAACTCAACAAACATGATGCAAAACAAAAATGACAGTTTTGCTGTCAAAAAATCAGCCTTTTGAAACTGGAATGTTTAAAGTGATTTATTCACCTTCTTGTTGATCTCATTATCAGTTAGTCAGTATGCCACTCTAAAGGACAGATAGTGACTCAATGGTCTCAAGGACCAACTTTGTGCTAAGAAAAAATGTTAAATGCAATTAACATCTCAAATTTGCATTGCTTCTGAACTGAATTTCACACCATTACTTTTAGAAAAACCTATATTTTTTTACTGTACATGCACAAGATCCATTCCCTTCATTCATGCTCGGAAGAGAGCTGTGGCCCACTGCTGTGCTAACTGTCAGACTGAACAAACCACTGGACTGGGACGGCTCACCCGAGCAGACATTAGGGTTTGTTTATGACTACTGTGTGAAAGATTGGCACTTGGCAGCATTCCTGGAGCTCCAGCTCACTGATATGCTTGGAAGTGGTGCACGATCAATGATTTACTTAGATTCAATAGGCTTTGTGTGAAATTGACCTGCTCTGTTAAATGCTTCTAGTGTAGTTACTATTATGCCCTCCTGAAAAACAGCACAGAGTTTAAGATTGTTCATGATGATCAGTTACTGTTTCATGCTGGTAAAGCTAGTTAAGTGTTCTAAGTATGGCTTCAGTAAAAACAAAGATACAAGATACTAAAACTAATCTGATGGGGTTTGGAACACAAATTAAGCTAGTTGCAAGAAGAATTGTGACGTCTAAGATCAGCATATCTAATGACTGGTTAAAAAGCTTCCTGAATATTGTTGACATCTGAAGCAATCCAAAAAAATACCTTTCCCCAAAACATTAAGGCAAACGATTAATGAAAACCACTGCATTTTACTGTAGATCCTTTGTGCCATTAGTTGTACTTCTTTGTTGGCAGCATCACCTCAGTAATTTTGTGGTAAAGATTTTATTCTTTTCTATTCTATTTAGTCCAGTATATTTTTAACCCTCACATCCAAAGCCCACACACATCACAGTACTATGCTATTTGATAGTTTTTAGTGAATACATAACTGGGTGAGTCAGGAAGAAATCAGAGGTAATGAGTAGGCGAGTAATAAAGGCAATGTGGACATGAGATAATGCACCACTTAACTGTAAGCTGAAAGAACCGTTTGGGCCATCAAACTGGTTTTAGCTGGCCCCTCATTGTCTATAAAGACTCATCCTACTGGTCACTGGCTCAAACTCAAATAAATTTTGAACTTATTGCCGTCATCAAACCAGCATTAATCAGCAAATAACTTTATTAATATATATTCTGGTCAATATTGTTTTATTTTATTTCATCCTCATGCATGGTGGATAAACCATATGTTGTTAAGCTCAGTGTCAGACTTCTGTCAACAACAGACTGCATGCTCAATGCTGCCCTCTAGTGAGAGATGAACGCCACAAAAGTCAGCACAACAGGTGATGATGTAGAAAACCCCTCGAGGCATTTCTTCCAGTCATCGACAAATGTGTTTTTGTGAGCACTGCATTACTCTGTATGGATCTTGGTTGAGACTCCTAGTCCAGTAGGTGCTATTGACAGACCAAGGCTCACTGACCTTTAGAAAGTAGGCCCCCATGGTGCAAGCTTTTTGTGCCGCATGTGAATGTTAGAGAAGGTTATAGCTTCATCTGCTGCGTGTCCAAGAGGCAGGTTTTATTCCGAAGGTTTGTCGTAGTGGGACAGCGCCGATGCTGTGAAATCGATGCGGGGCACAATGAGACGGAAGTCATGCAGAGAGAGAACTCTACGGCTTTGCAAAATGACGAATGGTTACTTAGACAGGCTTATTTGGTGGGTTTTTTTGTGAATCTGTTGCTCTAATAATTTTGTCGCAATACGGTGCTACAGCTGAGAGAGGGAGAATGTGCATGTATATGTTATTTTTTTCAATTAGACCCTTCAAAGTGTACCAGGCTTAGTGACTGTAATCGCTCTGAAAAAAGAAAGAAAGCAAAGTGAAAGACCTGAAATTCAGACCTGAGTGATCTTGGTTCACTCACCCATTCATTCATTTTTTCATTCACTTGGTAGCTATCATAACGTCATGGCGGACAGTTTTTCTCCACCGCCCTCTCACCCTCTATCGTTCTTCATCCCTTCATCCTCCACCCTTATCTCACAGTCAAAGAGGCTTCTGGTCCTCAGAGCATTAGAGAGCAGTCAAGAGAGACTACCTGCTGTCAGAAGGAGAGGGAGAATGAGAGTAAAAGAGAGAGGAGGAGGAAGGGGGTGGATGAGGAGGAGGAGGGGAGGGAGAGCAAGTGCAACTGATGGAATGCCTCATTTCTTGTCAGTCAGGGGTTGACATTTCACAAAAAAAACACAGACGTTAATAGATGCTTAACCCAAGAGAACAGTCTTTAGAAATTCATTCTTCAGAGTGTATCTGTGTTATGAGCATGTGTGTGGTTATAGCTTACCACACATGCTCATAACACAGGTGCATATAGGTTTCCCAATTCATAATACTCATGCATGCCGCAGACTGATCAGGTAATGTAGATAGAGACAAGAGCAAGACAGATGCACATAACTCTGCTCATAACAGTCCATCAGGTCATCATTTTAGCACCTGGGTCTTCTAGCAGTGACTCCGGTCCACAGCTGGGAGTCACAATAGGATCATTTCATACCCTCACATCCATCATAGCCAGAGATTCCCCATAATAACACAATGTCTGCCTGTGAGAAAATAGCCAGACACTGACTGAAAGAGATTTTGATACAGAGAACAGATTTTAACAGTGATTTGTGGCTGCAGTGGCATTGTCAGCCAGATTGAACACCTGCTTACAAATATGAAAATGATGCAGAAAAGGAAATAAAAAGAATGAATAGAGTTTTGAAGAAACTGAAATATCATTTCTAGTGTTATCGCAGGCATCTGGACATAAGCATGTGGTTCGTGATATGATTCAGGAGTCCACATATTTGCTCCAAAGACCGTCACCAATTTCCGTTTGGTTTTCATGCTTGTAGGTTTACCACCTGCTTCCAGCTGGGCATATCAAAATCAAAAGTGAAATGAAAATGTTTTCATTTCTTTCGGCAAGTGGGAAAATTGGTCCATTCTTGTGCCATGAGATCATTGGCTGTATTTGTAATGGTTTGCTGCTTAACAGGGGACTTCACATGAGACTTGTGAACAAAGCAGAATACGAATCATGGTCACTTTCCACTGCGCAAACATCAGATGAGTTTACCTAATTATTTTTCAGCTTTTTGTCGTGTCCAGTGCCTATGCTTTGTGCGCAGGCGCACATCTTCCTGACGTCATTCCGCGGCCTTCACCTGTTGAGTTACAACGACAACAGGCCAAGCCAAACTTTTCGGGTTGTTTTAAATAATGGTTCCTCCGTCGGTACAGCTGACTTTTTGTTTGCTTAAACATGTACTGAGATGTACTTGTACGTTATTAGCAAAATACTTTTTACTTATATACCGGCGACGTATTACACGTTTATTTTCGGTTGCCGTAGCCGCCTCAAATTATATCGGTGAGTAAAGTCGAATACTGTGCGCGTCTGAACACCGCTTTCTCCTTTGGAAATGCCTGAAAACCTTTTAAATTGAGCTTAGTCAGACAAAACAGTGAAGTTTTCCTGTCAGCAAACGGAAGAAGCGAAGCTCGCGTTAAGCCGGCCATTAGGTTGGCAGCAAAATAAACAGAGTAAATAACGACCGAGCTGTTGCGAACCAGTTTTATAGATGTGTTGCATTTTTGAAAGACAACAACTTTGTCTTTCTAATTATGTCTTTCTGTCTCGCACACTCATTCTCTCCACATAGGTTTTTATAACCAAAACTGGCCACGGTCGCCTGGACCCCCTCAGTGGACGAAGAACTCAACACTACCAAGGTTCGTAAGTGGCCTTTTGCTATGTAGAGTGTGGTTTCAGTTGTTTGTGGTATTTGCCATTAAAACCAAGATTATTTAGCTTTGGTGATACCATTAAATAAACAAAAATGGTTGTCCAGAAGCATTTCTTTACATTTTCCTTTTAGAAGAAGATTTTCCCCCCTTCTGAATGCTAAAAATGGATTATAAATGGTTCTTTGGTATATTATGATTCTATGAAGAACCCTTAATCAGTCCGATTTAGGTTTATTATGGAACCAAAATCGTACTTAATGGCATCGCCTTATTGACACCTCTTAAAACGGGACACGGTTCCAAACCTACTGGGTCACCTATATGACTATATGGCCGTTTAAAATGAGCAGGAACGGAGGTCATAATCTTCCTAATAATCAAACTGTATAATATACACCGCCCCCCTCATAAATATTTTTTTGGCAAATGGAATGATGCATGAAATCACCATATTTTCACTTGATGCCAGTTAGATAACTGCCTGAGTTGCTAATTGTCATGTCCCGTTTTTGCTCCCGCTCTCCAACAGGTGAATCCTGCATTCTCCCCTGCGTTCCTTACAGAGGCGTTCGGTAAATGGAGCCGCGCTCCCTCCGCTCACGGAAACGCAACCAACAACCGAACCGGAACCCATCCGCGCTATCGCCTACACACGCTTTGTCGCAGTCATGAACCAGGCGCGTTTTCCGTGCGTGGAAAGACTGAAATGATAAGTGATGAGGGGCTTCTCTTTAATTCACATTGCTCCCCAAATGTGAAGACGCGGAAAACAGCGAACAGAAATTGGTGTTTAGACGTGTAGAGGTAAACGAAATATTTGAATTCTCATCTCGCGCAGTGGATTTTGGAGGGATTGAGGCTTAAGCGTGGCGCGCGGGTGCCGTGATTTTCAACAGCTGTGTTTTTTTGGGTTGCGCCGTCGTGCGCACCGAGGGATCACCGGGAGCACTGGCGGAGGTTCCCGTTCATCTCGCCGCCCGTTCCCTCGGATGAAAACACGTCTTCTGCGCCTCAATTGTGGCTGCATTTCAGCGGCGGACGCGGACTCGCGCGGTCCCTTAGCAAAGTGGAAGAAAGTTGCCTTCTGGAGTTTAACTTATATATGAAGATCGGGGCACCGGAGCCACCGGCCACAGACCGCAGCTATGCCTATGCATCCTGTGACCTCCACTTTGATGTACCGGGGAATCTGTACCATTCCAGACATCCTCTCGTACCGGACACCGGTCAACCTACCTGAAGACGAAGTAGAAGGTGAGTAGAGTTTCATTCTTCAGTCATTATAGCTTATTGCGCGGTGCTACACCTGCCCATTACTCATCCAATTAACAGATTAGTTGTGTTTTGACCAGAGGGATGAAGCATTTATTAAATTTGAGCACTAAGAGGTAATTCAGAATTCATTTAGGGCAATTGTTAATGCGGTGCACATTGCACACTTATTTGTCAATTATGCAGGAGCTTAAGCATATGTTTCACAATCCATAGAAGTCAATATGGCAATAGCTTTATCTTACTTGTAATGTTATGGTTCAGTTTTGCTGTTAGTTGTATGTGAGAGTTATGTATTGAATTTTAAACTATCAGAACCAAGGACAGCGCCAGATTAACCCGCCTCTTCTGTAAAACATGCAGACAGACGTGTTCTGGGTATATATGTGGATTTTTGCTGTTATAAAGGCCAGTTTATGGCCGTTATTAACTGTGTTTGACTGTTACACATCACACAAAAAACATCAAAGCTTGATTAAGACACACTCGCTCATTATGTAAGATGCACATGAGATTATTTCTGTCATGGCTGGTTATTTTAACCCTGTTCAATTCATATCTCCCCACTTTAAGTTACTCGTTACTTTCTAAGGAAAAATGGTACCATTTATTTTAGCTTAATGAGGTCCTTTGTGACTCACTGTTTGTGGTCCATGTAATTTGACTGGGAAGCCTAACCAGACTTTGAATTAGAAGCCATTATTTGAAATAGGAAGCAAAGATCGCGTCTTTGAGTCCACAATACCCCTAAGCTTATGGACTTTTTCTGAAGCATTGTATTCTCATGAAAACACAGATCAAAGACACTGATCTCATTTGTCTGAATGCTTTCATCAAAGAAAACACTCCTCAAATGATATGGCATAAGGTCTCATAGGTAATGAACATCAGGCTAAATTAAAGTCTATTTCTACTTTATAAAACCTTTATTTTTTGTTCAAGACACTTGGATACATCATACTTTCATTGCCTGTTTTAAAGTTGTTACTTGTGGTGACCAAAGACAGTTTTGCTTAGTGCGGAATGTGTGATTAGCATTGTCCATTAACATCAAAAGCATTGTTCGTTATTAATTTCCCTTAAGCCATAACTTATCCTCATATTTAACCCAGGATATGTTTTAAAACAGATATGTTCATGTTCTATCATTTTCTCCAATATTGTGTTTAATAAATCAGCTGTTCTCATATGTCTCCTAATTTAACAAATAAGTCTCTAATTTAGTTCTTAATTAAACTAGTATTTCTCTTTATTAGTCAGTTATCAATTGCCCGTTATCAATAGGTCTCATATTTGAGACTAAAGCAATTCTAAGACTGACACAGAGTCCAATCCTGACCATAATTTGTCCATAATCATAAATAAATTTGCTGGAATGGTGTGCCAACATCACCTTTACCAGAAACGGCCCAACTCTGATCATTAAGTACCATTCACAATAAGTGCCCTGGTTGCCTCCTGATCTAGTGCCCCTGTATGTATTTGTAAAACCATGCTAAATATTCTTTTAGCCCGTGGATTTGTTTTTAAACATACTGCATCTTTATTAATGAGATAACTGCCAGTTATTAATGAGATGCCATGGCAGAAGCGGGAGAGGGTCCTGCACACAGAGAGGTGACAGGCTATTACATTGGGCATCGGAAAGAACGAAACCGTCCTGTCAGGCCAAACACAGACGGCTAACACCTGCATCAGGATTCACTCGTATACAGCTGCAGTCCGCACATTTGCAAGGCAAATTGTAAACACTGTGAAGACAGCCACGCACACACACACCTCAAGACAAGATTAGTCTTGTTGGTAATGAAGGCAAAAGACAGAAAAGGTGAAACGCTCTGACACGGCCATCATAAATAATGTTTCCTTGCTACTACAGTGACAGTTATGTACGTTATAAATACTTGTTGAACGCTGACTTTGTGCTCCTTGAGCCGCAGAATATTGCTTTAGGTTCAGTATGTAAGGCACTGATGCATTAGATCATAATGGAAGATGTTATTCAACTTCAAATTTCTAGAACAAAAAGTAATGGGACTATAATGTTGTTGTTCCAAAGCACCATGTTAAATAGCTGCACTGAATTTTTTTCGTTGCTTGACACTGAAGTTTTTTTCCTGGTTGGGCCAGCCTAGAGTGACCAGCCGTTTTAGCGGTCTGAAATTCGCTCAAAGTGGTGAACAAGGACCACAAAAAAGAGGGATTTTACAAAGAATGGACTGGTAGGATAAAAGATTTGACACTATCAAAATACAGCAAATGTCGGATAGGCAAAATGAGAAATACTTCTGAGTTGAATCGAGCCTCTAGCTCACCGGTTTGGTAGCAATAGCTAATTTCTGTGAGTAAACGTTAATACAAATGAGTTAAACTCATCAAAGTTTTTTTGGATTTTTCCTAAATGGTGTATCCAAAAATGAAGTTTTTTTTTTTTTTTGTACTTTTGACATAAAATCTGTAGACGTCTGAATGCCAACACTGTGTTAAATTTGTTTGGTCCCTCATTACACCAATCAGGCTTTAATTGGACATTTAATTATATGTGCAAGTAATATTAACAAAGAGCTGAAAATTGCATTTTATCAGGTGAAAGTGTTGCAAACAGAGGTGTGTAGACACTTTTGTAGAACTTTGTTTTGATTCTGCTAAAAAACCTGCATCTGCTTGTCATACAATTGTAGTATAGTGTCCCTCACACACACACTGCCTTACACAACACCAGAGTCATTGTGTTAATTAGAGGCATTTTCTGAGCTGAGGGACCTCCCAGATGTTTGCTGCACCTGGCCACGTGCTCTACAAGGCACGGCACGGCACGGCCTGGCCTGATGATGATGATCGGATCCTGCGCTCACTTTGGGTCTGATTAAAGTCTTGGCACAGGTGGCAGTAGTGCGTGTGATTGAGATTGAAACTGGCATAGTGGGTGGGATTCAGACTCCTCCTGAGCTGACCATGTGGAACAGGAAGCACTGAAGATGCCATTTCCTGTGTCTGAGAGAACGGCTAGTCCCTGTTGTCTGTCAGAAGCTGTAGAGATGCTGATTGTGATGCGTTCCTAAGGACAGGGAGGGATCTCTAGCACTTGCGTTGAAGAAGGACCATGTGGAAAGAAAGTTTAGAGAGTATTGTGGTGCACTGTAGTGTGCAGCTGATGTGAAAGTTTATAAGAAAGGCAAAGATATTGCTCTTTGCCTGAAGCAAAGGCATTTAAATCACTTAATGACAGCATTCAGATTTTTATTACATTACCTACCATTAACTACAAGTTTTGACCTGAATTACAACATAAAATGTTAAATTAAGGCTTATCGTGAGAAGAAATATTTTAAAGACTTCAATATTTGAGTTGTCCCTCAGGCATGGACTTCATATCGATGTCCATAACCCTGAATTAACCTCCGTTTACATAATTGCAGCTCTGCTGACCACAAAAAAGTCCACATTCATTGATCTGACACTAATCTGACACGCAATTGATTTTATACACACATTAATAATTACAGCCACCTCAACTAATGCATTGACTCAAGTTAATTGCCCCCAAAACACAAAATGCTAAACTTTGTAATCCATTTAACACATTTCTCTGTGGATAGTGTTGCCAGGAAAGCAGAAAGCACCGCAGCTCTGGTGTCTGTTGGAATATAGTGTGATGAATGACTGTAGGAGAAAGGAAAGAGATCAGTGGGGTTTGGAAAACATGGCAGTGTAGTCCTGTAGTTCAGTGAGTCAATCAATCAGTACATATTTGTGTTTGTGTGGGTGGGTGCGTGTGTGTGTTTTACCTGATAGCATTTTAGTTCTAATAGTGTTAGACTTAGAGATTTCTCAATCTAGAGATAGAGATTGTTTGCTTCATTGTTATTTATAGACTTGTGCTAAATGCATTTGCACAGTTGTTTGCACATGCAGTTTTGTGATTGATGTAAACCCCCTCGCTGATTTGGGCTATACATTTTGCTGTCCTGCCAGTATCTTTTAAAAACATTTTAGCTGCCATCACTGTGCTGCATTTAGCTGGTCTCACCTGTTGAAGGGGTGTAATACAGATTAGTCTCTTAGTTGGTGTATTAAATGGGCAATAATCAAGGGGTTCCTATTGGACAGAAATGTAACCGTTCTTGAGGATGCCGGGATCATATTAGCAGTAGCCATGGTTATGACTTATGGTTTTATTTTGAGTTAAAATTAAATACCTTTTATGTCTGAAAATTAGTGTTTACAGTTAGTTTTGGAAGAATTTGCAGGTGCAATAAGAAGCAAACGAGTCCAAAACTAAAGAGGCAAAAGCATAAAATCACCATTTTGTCTTAAATGAACGCACAAGTAACGCTATTTTTTTTTTTTTCCTGTCACAGGCAGGGAGTGTGTTACCGACCATCTTAGAGTTTTATTAATACTTTTAGTACTTAATATTGTGCTTAAAATATTATTTGAATGCTTTCATGTATTCATGACCTGTCCCCTTAAAAGCATATGTTTTTACATCTACATACTGTACTGTGACTACATCTGTGTTTAAATGTGTTTCCTTCTTTTTTTCTTACTGTAAAGATAGACATTCTTTCATTAAATAAAAATTCCAGCATTAATAATAGAGCATATTTATTGTACAAACATTATTAGTAAACTAGTGCAAGAAATGAAACAAAAATCCCATAACAACATACTTTCATTGTTCATAACCAGGTAAAATGGTCAATTAATGATGCAGTCAGTGACTGTTATGCATCCCGACTGCAGGAATACCCTATAAATTATGTGGAGCACAGACACCTTCCTAGTAAATTATTGTTAACAGTCATTTCAAGTTTTTATTTACATTTGATGCCATTTTTTAGGTTATAAATTGAGGTAATTTTTCGTGCATAATCTTTTTGTTTAAAAGTCCACTTGCACTTTATAGTGTGTATGATTCAATTAGATTAATGTTACAAACCCGTTTTATTAAACTAATAAAAAATGTCTTTCATGGTCATTATTTTGCTACAGGATTTTTAAGAGGAATCAGGCAATGGGGCCACAATCATTTGAGATCGGAACAGAAGCCATGCCCACAAGTAGCATAGATAGAGGCGTGGCATAAATAATAACGGATTAATCCAGGGGGAAAAAATAATTAACAGATAAGTAGTTTGTTGCAGCCCTAAGTGATTGTAATCCCTTCTACAGAACTGAAGTTCCTAAATTACCAGTTTTGTGATGGCGACCCACTGGCTGTTTGCAGCCTGCGAACACAGTCGCTATTGGAAATATGGAAGTCTTGTGCATGCCAAGTTCATCAAAACACACTTTGTTTCTATAATGTCAGCAAAGTATGACTTGGCATGGCAGCGTGCTGTGAGTTTGGGCAGGATGCCAGCTTTAGAAGAGCCAAACAGTCAAAGCTCTCGACTTGCGGAGACATCAGCGAGTCGCATGACGATGCCTTGTGTGCCGTCTTCTCTCTGTTCCACGTTCAGCATCTTCTGTGCTTGTTTCCTGCTGGTTGTTCCCCACATGTTCCAGTAAAGCTTTTCAGCAGGAGAGATAGAGAAGGGTACAGAGACGCAGTTATCTCCGCCCTGCATCTTGCATTTACTCTGAAAGTGCAGAATCCCTAAATGTCCTTGTCTGATTTGTATGCTAGGAAGATCGGAGGAGTTTCTGCTTCAATTTCAGACAAAAGCAATTTTGCGGACTGATTTAATTTTTAAAAACGTTTTTAGAAAAACTTTTTAGTGAAAGCCTGTCAATGTAAACCAATTCTAAAATAGTACACTTCTGTTCGTTACCCTATTAGGTTTAAACTGCTTGTAATAGTATTAGTATATTGAACAAGCTATTTTGTTTTTTCTGCATAGATATTTGTCTACTTATTGTTTTCAGCCATAGGCACAAAGTGTGTGTTTAGGTATGTCATGGATTTTATGTCCCTTGTAATTACATCTACCTCTTCAAAGTGAAGAAATCTTTTGAATTTTGTGTTCACGGTAACATTAATTTAAGAAAAAAAGATCTATAAACTTAAAATCTAAGCTAGATAAACTAAACTAGTAGTTACTAGAAAAGCAAAATAAAAGAAACAACATTCCTTTAAATATCCTGTAAGCACATACATTTACTATTATTCTATAAAAATCACAACACATGGTTATGACAGGCAAAGCACTCCCTCCACCGTTCCTCTGCATTCGTGTCTATATTTAATGTCTTAATATTCCCTTATTTTTAGCCTATTGAGTCAGGGCTTTGAAGACTTGTGTGGCTGTTTAAATTGGGCAGTGATTAGCTAACCTGGCCCAGCATGGGTTTATCAGCAAACTGCGGCGGATTTCAGTTCATTCATCTGCTTTCAGGTGGATGATTGGATACCAATTAATGCTGAATAAGCCACATTCATGGTGTGACGTGCTGGCAAGGCGCCATTATGAAAGAGGGCAGGTTTTTCAGCCCTTGTGCTGGTCGTATCTGGTCTCCCTTCACAGGGGCTTTGTTTCACTTTCTAATCAACAGGTCCAACAGTGCAGTAACTGAACTAGAAAAATGAATAATTGGGAGGCTTTTAAATCACTTTGCCAAGTGTAGGAAGGGGCATATTCGAGAAACTATTCAGATGTCCAAGGTAGTACATTTATGTTCTCTTTTTTGTAAGGCTGTCGTCATAAATCTAATATAATATTTTAAACTGTATTTGAAAACGGGCTTGGAAGCGGAACAATATGAAAGTTCCTTATAAATTGTGATTCAAAATTAGTTTATTAATTATTCACAGAATTTTTAGAAGCATTTATATTGTAGTCAGTACTCTTGCCAAACTAAATTAACTTAATGTAATTGAACATGTAGAATGTCAGTAAATTGTTGAAATAATGTGAATTATGCTCCAGTGCAGCCATTTTCAATATTTGTTGAAATCTGATCTTAAAGGTGAGATTTCCTAAACTCAGTCCCTAAATTAAAGGGTATAAAATATATGAACATAGAAGGCAGATTGTGAAACTGACTTGCATCATTCTTCATTTGTTGCTCTACATGGAGTAACAAGATATCTGACATTTAAATGAAGGCGCTGAACTTTTAAGTTCTTTTTCTGCAGAATAGCTTTGGCTTTTGAAGTGAGAGTGTGTATAAGTGTTCATTCAGAAAACAAAAGGTGTAGAACCCTTTAGCCTATGTTTTGTGGAGAATACTTAAAGAGAGTGAAATGTTGAGTATTTGTTTAGGTGTGTTAGGGTAGGCATGATTCTGTTTTGTTTTGTGCTGTGGTTTGGTCCTGATTATATTTGGAATTAACAGGCAGCCGTCTACAAGCTTTGACTTGCATTCATGCATGAAGGGGTTAAAGGCGCTTACCTTCAGGTCAAGTATTTCTTGTAATAGCTTATCTTTTCTAATGCTAGCAAAACACGTACTGAAGTAGTATTCCTATGAGATGCTGACTTAACCTTTACTAGATACTATTCTTTATATCCAGTTTGTACTTAAGTATAAATATCCCTCTCGTGAGTTGAAGACACTAGGTAAGACTTTCTAACTGTATTTAAGAAAAAATGTGACAATCCTAAAGCCATATATTGTATAAAAATATTTTATATGACTGGGGGCAGTTGGTAGTGTAACGGTTAAGGAGTTGGTCCTGTGATCAGAAGGTCGCCAGTTTGAATCCCAGCACAGTACTCTGCCCACTGGTCCTTCACTTATAGGTCAAAGTCAGAGTTCACATTGGGGTTTTGTGCACTGTGCGCTTTGCTGTGGTGTGTTCACAATGACAATCACTCACTATACACATTTAGAATGTTACTGGCGTAAGCAAGTGGGCTATTTTTCTGCACGTTTGTTAAGTGGTAGGATGGTAGGTTTAGTGGGAAGTGGCCATTCACACGGGTAAAGCATGGATCATCATAACATGCTCCAGACAAACACCAATCAATAATCCCGGAAGACAGAGGTGCCAATACATTTGATTAGAAAGGGATGAATCAGATTCTGAAGAGTCAGTGAGCTGGAAATTCATCAGAAGCTGAATCACGAGTTGTCAAAGTTTAGAGAAATGATAAAGAAGAAGAGTGTGTGTAATTTTCATCTTTCTCTCCCCTCTCTCTTGCTATCTGTCTGTCATCCCCAGCCTCCCTTTGTGGATGTTCGGCAGTCGACAGTTTTACACTCCGAGTCAGGCTTCTGTCATCCTATAATTACCAGGGTGTGCACTAACAAAGACGCTCTCGCTTTCATTCGCTGCTCTGAAATCTCGAGCCTGCAGCCACGTCGCCTGAGTCGAGTCCTGACATGCCGTGCTGGTAACAGAGGCTTGGGGGAAATGCTGCAGTGCACTACAGGTGTAAAGTAGTAGCAAAGCCACACTGTTTTCTGAAGGTGCTGTGTGATCCATCTGGGTTTGCGTTAAACTGGGCAATACGGCTTAAAAAGCAACATTACTACTATTTCGTACTTTCATACCTTGATTACTGTTTATGAATGATTAACGGATGGTTCAAATGCAGAGGTCACATTTCGTTGTCGTGCACTGTCTGCTGTGTTCACAATGACAGTCACTCATGCAGATTCACTTAAAGATAGTCAGCCAGTTCCTAAATTCCTTAAAGTCCCCCAAAACCCCTAAACTGAGGAAACGGCTGTTTTCAAATCAATATTGCAATCATTTCAAGCTGTTACCTCAGATATAATTAAAGTCAAAGTCAACCTTGTCATCTCTACTAAATACATGTATATAGAGAGACAAGGCGACGTGGCTCCAGTTTCTACACTACAAATAACAAATAAGGCTCATACAGCAAACAAATATGTAAAGACTAATAAGGCACATAGAGTAAGTAAAAATAAATACATAACTCTAAAATATAAAAACTCTAAACTAGAGGTAGTAAAATGCAGAATTCAAACAACTATTTTGGTCCAGGGATTATCTTTCTGCATTGAATGTGCATATGATCTGCGGCAGTTTCATATGAGAATTTTAAACAGGCAGTCTATTAAAAACAGTATCTTTATAGTGTCTAACTTAACTATGAGATGTGCTCAATAATATGCAAATATCATAACAGCAGTCAAATGGAGAAAAATTATGTTCATTACTTGTTTATAACCAATGTTGTATTGAGATGATTTACTAGCAGCTCTTGTAGCCATTGGAAACTCGAAAGAGATGAAATTTGATGCCAAAAAATGATTATAGGGTCCCAGTCCAGGCCGACAAGCTTGATTGCTGACAAGCTTGATAACAAACATTCTCACTGTTCTGACACTGACTGAAAGTGGCAGCGAAACTCTTGAAACAGCTGAAATCTCAGCCAAAAGGTAGTTCACTCTGAGAGGAACGACCACCAGTACAGCTGCTTCCGTTAGCTTATACTGTAGAGAAAAACTATGTTCACAGTGGCCCATAAAGCACCAGAAATTTGGCCTCCTTTGGGGCAGAGAGAGAATCTCCCTGAAACAGCAGTCTGCCACCATGCTTACTACTCATTTAAATACTCCAGAGTCTTGTTAAAACACATTTACACTGATACTGGGGAGCGTGGGGCACCAGAGCAGGTCTGCACTACATACAAGATGGATTAAGGCTGCCACAGACATTTAAAAATAGTGAAAGGGTTTTGCTTTTTGGGGGGGGGCATACAGGCACATACACACAGTCTCGTATTCCTGTCTTCATGGGGAATGTTCATTATTTGCAGGATGTGGACGACTAGTGGATAATTCAGAAGTGGATACACATTGGAGTTTGGCTCTGTTCTGCCACCATCACTATCACCACTGGGCCCTTGAGCAAGACCCTTAAGCCCAAGTTGCCCCACCAAGATTAGTCTGTGCATAATCTTTTAATTTTTCTAACTAAAATAACAACAAATCCCCAAAACCACTTTTTTCCCAATAATTAACCAAAATTAATAAGCCATTTCCCATTTTTCGAAAACACACTCATTCCATTTAGGTTTTTAACTGACCAAAGTGGCAGGAACCGGAAGCGATCATTACATGCAAAAGACACGCAATAGTACATAACACATCATAAATTAAGAAGATTAACCTTTGTACTGCCAAGTGACAAAATTAAACACTCCGTTCAAAAAAGCACACAGCTGTTTATATGTTTTATCATTTTGTTTTTGGAAATGAGTATTGGAAAAAAAATCACATACTTTTTGGTTTTAATTTAAATACAGATCAACTCATGATACATGGGTTGAAACTGTCCTCGAAATTAGGTAATTGAGTCTCTCCCTGAGTATCTTCTAAAAGTGCTGTAAAAATGTAAAAGTAATTTGTATTTGACAGTAGCTAAACTTGACCTCAGTAACCAAAGCCACATGTATAGGTTATCTGGTTGTCCTGGTGCCCACAAAGACCTAAATACATGGAAACATGCGCACTCCATATGGGGTTACGGTTGGTTTATAAAGGCATTGATCTTGAGTAATACAGAAGGACTAAGACAGTGAGGGAGTGTTCACATGGGTATAGTACAGAGTGTGTGAAAAGCGAACAGCCTGTATTTGCGCTTCAGGCCAATTAGAGCGCTTGTAAATAGAGAGCCATTAGAGACAATGCAGGGAAATGAATGATGTGCTATGTTATGCTATGGATCTTGTATGTGAAGGAGAGAAATATCTGGTATTTAGCTGTCTGCTTTTTGTTTGCTTGTTTGTTGTTACAGGTAGAGTGCTTTGCTGGTCATAAGGTAATATTTGTATTAAAAATCAGTCTGCTATTCAAAAACTGAACCAGCCAAAAGACTTGATTTCATTTATAGAGGAATGTAGGTAAATTGCGAGCTGTAACTACACCCCAAAAATCTTTAGAATGAGTCGATGTGTATCTTTTACCAAAATTCGAACCTGCCTAAAGATTTTATTTTGATTAATTTTTTACATTTTGTTTAAACATTTTGTTGAGAGCTTTTGTTTTACTATATTAAAGGGAGTGTGTGTGTGTGTGTGTGTATGTGTGTGTGTGTGTGTGTCTGTGTCTGTGTGCATGCTCTTGTGTGTGGTGTCAAGACATACAATAAAGCTGTTTAACCCACCACAGACGAACGCTCCAGCACGGTCACTTTCATGTTGGTGGCTCTCTGTGTGGTCCCTGTGGGAGCTGTGTGAAGCTCCTTCAGGCTTTGAAGTGAACCTTACCTTCCCACATCAAACAGAGTGGTGGTGTAGACGAACGAATGCTCCACACACTCCACCTAGACCGCCATGGCCAGCTTCAAGCCATTCTAAACCCATGGGATGTTTCAAGATGAATAAACCGAGCAAAGGGCCAAACTATCAACACACACATCAGGCAAACAGCAGCAAACCTGGCAGCTGTATCTGGAGGAGATCCTGGAGCTGAGCTCTCAGTGGAGCGCTTGGGATGCTCTCGATTTGTCTATCCATGTGTAAAAGCCTGAATGGAGCTGTGTGTGTGTGTGTATGTGTATACATACATAGATATAGATAGATATGTATATATATATGTGTGTGTGTGTGTTTATTTTGTTATTAATGATCAATATATAAAATGAATTATCTTTCATATAAGACCTACCTATAAGAAGATAAGAAATTAGCATATGTGGTATCCTCATTGCTCCGTGGTGATCCACTGGTCCCCGGTGGGATAATGACGCACGTCGTGTTACTCTGGGTGGAGATATGAGTGGACGTGATTGCTGGTGATTTAGCTTTCTTGTTCTGATGCGTTTGTTTATCAACAAGTATTCAAAATTGAAAGCATTTCCAGATTCTAAGAATAGTATAGTATGTAGTCTTAGTATTATAGTTAGTATATGAAATTTCTCCCCCTTTCTGCTTCTCTCTTTAGGGGTTGCCACGGCTTCCCCACTTCTTCCTGTCTCCCACATCTAGATAGTATATGAAATTTGAGCACAGAAAATGAAGATAATTTTTAAACGCTGGAAATTTTTTTTAACAAAGTTGACTTTTTCAAAATTTGAGTCTGAACCATTATTTCTTGTACTTTAAGTAAATGTTGTCAGACAGACTTGTAGATTATGCATGAGTGAGTTTTCCTTTAGTAAAGCTTGTAAAAGCATATATATATATACGTATTGCTTGATGTTGTGAGTGCTGTACATGCACACCTTGTGATTGCAATGCAGAAGTGATCTGTTGTGCAGCTCTACTGTATGGTGTGTGTGTTTGTTTTTAAAATACCAGCCATGTTGGTTTGGGCATTGCCAGGGTTGTGTTGTCATAAGGGTTGCAGCGTGCATGTAGTTAGTCATTCTGAGCACACAGACTGATGGATGTGTTTATAGAAATATGTTCAAATGAGCTGAATTTGGGAGCGCTTGAGCCCAGGCTCTGTATGGGCCGTTATCTCTGTAGAGGAGGGGGACGTGCAGGAGAGATATGCTATCTCTGTCTCTCTCTCTCCTTTTCCCTCTCTCTCTCTCTGGGCAGCGATTAAGGCCAACTATCGTCACTTTGTGGGTATAATCTCTGTATGAAGGCCTCACAAAAGAGAAATGGGATACTGAAGAAAGATTAATTAGTTTTCTTTGAAGAGGGTTCATTTCTCTCCTGGAGTCATTTGTCTTACTTCATGCCCTCTGTGTTTAAAGTCTATATTGGTATATTGGCCCTTAACAAGGTGTCGGGCAGTAACAAGGTGTTGTTTACACAGATATTTTCCCATGTGTATATTATTAGTGTGTGTTTGTGAACATATATCTGTCAATATATTTCAATGTAAAAGTGTAAGTATACTAATGTGTTTTATGGAGCTGTGAGTGAGTGAAGTTGGTAGTGTAACGGTTAGGGAGTTCGCCCCGTCATCGCTTGCTGGTTCGAATCCCGGACTGGTAAAAATACCACTGAGGTACTCATGAGCAAGGTACCACCCCCAAGCACTGCCCACTGCTCATTCATGGACCAGTCAAATGTAGAGGTCAGTAATTACTAAAGATTCCTTCAAAGAAAATGACTCCAGTTTAGTCACGTATTAAATACTAATTTGATGCTTGATATTTACATTATTTGAGTGGAATAGGTAAAGGTTGGCCATTACAGGAAATAACTCAAAATCTTTGTCATTTGGTGTAATTTGGTTGTTTACAAAATAAGATGCCAAATCACACATTCCTTTACTTTTGGTTAAACCGTGGACCAGACTGTGGCACAGTTAGTGCAGATAAAAGTAGGGAATTAAAGAAAAATTGATGAGGCCTTTTTCATGGTGGTTTCAAGCTTGCGGTGTGTAGACTGTTGTTGTAAGACAGGTTAGTACCGTGACTGAAACTGTATTGGTAATTCAAATTTGAACCTTAAACCTTAGAGTTGTTCCACGTAGATTGGAAAATACAAATGGACATCACTCTGGATAAGCCACTGTCAATGTAGAAATGAACTGGAGTGAAATATACTTGTGGTCAATTAGAGCGTATGCATTTACTGATGGTTCAAATAGTTGAAATACAAAGCATTTGATTTCAGTGTAGTAATGTAGTAAGATTACTCAAGTACAGGCGTGTGCAGTATACATCGTTTACGATATCTTAATTGCTGTTTTAACGATGTGGGAGGTTAAATTATCGAGTATGTAACTCGCTTTAAAAACCCCCAAACCATAACACACACAAACACAGATCAGACCACTGCGCATGCGCAAAGCGAGTTGCGTAGGCGTGCACGTTCAGCAAGCCGCAAGTTAGCCCCGCTCGCTGCCTCAAAATGAGTGATAAAAAACAGCCTCGCAATATACGTCGTTAAGAGTTAAACTGCAGACGTCGTTCATTCTCACTTGTGCGGCAGTGGTTTGGTTTTGAAAAGACAGCTGTTGCTCAAAAGACGGCAATCTGTAAACTGTGGTAAATCGGCTGCCGTTAAAGACAGCTCGACAATTAACTTGTTTTGCCATTTGCGAACTAACCACCGCACAGAATACAAAGAATACAAAAAGCTTCAACTGTCCAGGACAAGTCTAAATTACCCAAGGTACAAGCACAACAACACACTCAGCAAACTTTAGCAGACTCATTCTGCAAGAAAGTGCCTTACGACAAGGAAGTTAGTAATTTCTTTAATAGTGTTAGTTTGTGTAAAACGTGTTCACAAATGCTACTTCTGCAGTATTCGATGGATGTTTAGATGTTTACAGTATAGTACAGTATGTTAGATGTGTTCTTGTTTGCATGCTGCACAGTTCAGTTCATAACCTTTAATTGTGATGTCCAGGTACCCACACCCCTACCCCTACTATACATAGTGTGTGGTTGCCTCTGTTTGCTGTGTGTAATTCTAGGTTGCAGGGGTTTCCTGTGTAAGAGCTGTGTTTGTAAGAAAGACAGATGGGAGGGCTGCCGCTAGCTGACGTGAATGGAGCGTTATTATGGAAACCCAGCTGGGTCGAAGCCAAGAGCTGCAGGATTTCAATACCAATGATTACCAAAAAAAAAGAACAGGATCACTTTGAGACGGAGCAATACCCGTGAGAGAGAGCGACTGAGAAATAGAGAGGGAGAAAAATATTTCCCAGGTGCTGTTGGGTGTTTGGTTAGTCAGTTTTACCTGTAAACAGCAACAGGAGCAGCCCACTGGAGCCTGCTTTAGGATTTTTACCGAAAAAATGCTAATACGTTTGATCAGATATGTCTAAAATATCCACTAACAACTGTTTATACAGTGTATTGATAAATCTGTTGGTTCGATCCCTGGGCTGGTCGTGGGATCTTTCTGTGTAGAATTTTGTGCTCTTCTCATGTCTGTGTGGGTTTTCTGCAGGGGCTCTGGTTTCCTCCCACAGTCCAACATACACTGTAAGTTGATTTGATTACTCTAATGGGGCAGGCATTACGCGGGTAGTATTACGGTCAGGGCTTTCACCCCGTGTTCGGAAGGTTGTTCGAATCCCAGACTGATGAACTTACCACTGAGGTACGCATGAGCAAGGTGACCCGTCCTGGGTCAGATGCAGAGGTCACATTTTGTTGTGGTCCACTGTGTCGTGTGGTTCACAATTACAACTAATCACTCACCTTTACAAGTGTTTGTGTGAGTGTGTGACTTATGGTGTGTTGGTGCTCACCCACCCCTCCCGTATTCCCGGCAATGTATGTTTTTATGTACTCTGTGTGTGTGTGTGTGTGTAATGTGTGTGTGTGTGTGTATATATATATATATATATATATAGGGGTGCACCAAAATGAAATGAAATTTTTGGACAAAACCGTAGCAAAACACCAAAAGAAATTACTACGCCAATTTTTGGTGCCGTTGCTGTTATGGCTGGGACTGTATGCACTTACCTCACTAAAGTCAAAGCATTGCAATTGCATAGATTAATATCCATGCTTCAAAGAATAAATCAGTTACAAAACTATGAAAATATTTATTTAGAACTAAATGCTGACATTCTGACAATGCACAATATCAAATCAAATTTTAAATAAAATGTTGTACTTGGCCTCACTCCTGAATAGACTATAGGCCCATTGCTGCCTGCTGAAATACTGCAAAATTAAATATCTTCTCTCATAAAACACAAAGTGCATTAAAGTCAAGCGTATTTTAATATTGCACAACAAATGTGCACAGTTATTAATAAATTATTATTACTATTTGTTTTAGTTTTGTGTAGTATAAAAATGCTGAAACTGTAGATGAAACTACTAGAAATAGTAAGAACAGTGTCTTTTACTGACATTTTATTCTGCAGAGACATTCTATGACTTACTACTGGTAAGAAAAATAAGTGCCAGGCAGAAACGCTTCTTTATAAATTTGGTGTCCATTTGGATACAGAATAAATGATTTGATAACAAAAAAAGATATTCTTCTATATTTATCTTTTCATATTGATTACTTTCTAACAATATAGAATGAGAAAAATATTTTCTGATCAATTTAAGATGAAGAAATACTAAAGTCTTGCGTAACTTTGAGCCAGTTTGGACTCATTTGCTTTTCCCCACAATGCCCTGGTGTTATGTGATTGCTGCATGCCCGAAATAATCACTGGAAATTATTATAAATGGCTGTATTGTGAGTAGAACGCTAGTTGTTATTCTTCAGCTAAAATATGAATTTTGTCAGTAATAAAGATCTGACTGATTTTGTGGGGTTTCATGTTGGCGCTCAGACTCACATGCGCAGGTGTTGACACAGCTGACCGGCGAGCTGCATAATAAACATTCTAATAAGAAAGCTATTGAAGTGGGCTATCCAAAACTTATATACCTTTCCTACTGATAACATCACTCAGTACACAGTGAGTGCCATCACAGTCCAATAGACGGAAACCTGTCCCTCTCTTGCCTCTCAATATGATATTTTTCAGTCTTACTGACTTGCATGGGGAATGGTCAGTGATTAACAGCAGGACAGCGGTCTGGTCGTGCATCTGGGTCGCCCCGCTCTTGTTTCTCAATTATTCTCCCAACACAGAGCAGTTCAGAAATAGACAGAAGGAACTATAACTGATTGAATGAACCATTTGCAGTTTCACTGTACCGCCCATATGCACTTAGACCTGCATGGCTTCATCTTTGAGACAAGCATATGTTACTGGCAGGTTCAACCGGGTAGCTTTCACCGCAAAAAGGGAAAATTAAAAACACACTGGGTGCTTTTGCATTTTTTTGCAACTTTGATCAGGAAATCTGTGTCTTTACACCATGTTTGCAGGTTTTGAGGAGAGGATATGGGGCACGTGGGATTTCAGACTTGGACTCTCACGTCTCAGTTTGCAGATGCAGAAAGAATGCTAACACTACTTAATAAGCTTACAATTTTATAAGTTTTTAAATAGACATGCAAATAGAGCTGCTGAGGATTCACTTTACTGTTTGAGCAAATGACGAGTTTTAATCATTCATTGTCACTGATGTATTTGCATATCTGCTGTTTAACATCTGTATTCCAACACAGTATTTGCTCTTCTCAAATATTCATTGTATGCAATCCCAAACTTTGCTGTCACCTTTCAACGACTCCAAGTCTAATTGTGTTTTAATGAAGCGCGGTTGTGCCGCACAGCAGATGGGGTTGTAAATGGTGGCTCAGGTGTGTCTCTCTCACGTGACTCTTCTCCCCATTCAGCTCAATGTGACCTGGAGAGAAGCAGAGATATTGTTACCTCATGTGAAAGGTTTAGAAAGACGATGACTGACACCCATTTTTGAAACCCAGCAGTCTGTTTTCATTCCGTTTCATTCCGAGTTATGAATATTCTACATTTTTAAAATCTCTTACACTGAATCCAGTTCTGATTTCTGCATTAAAAGAGATAAACTATATTTTTCATGTCCTGTTACAGGGGCATGAGACACCTTTTGGAGATGTTATGCAGTGTGACTGAAAACGATGTTAGTATGTTACGCGACGTAATGGTGATTTTTCAGCAGCTTTCCTGTTCCATTCTTAAAAATGACCAGCAGACAAATAAAATAGATGTGTAAACGCAGCACGTGGCAGTTTGGAGACCACACTTGTGGGAATGTTGACTGCTGAACCACTTCCTCTCTATCCCTGTCACATTTACATTTGACAACCTGTAATGTAACAGACTCTGGGATGTTCACTAATGAATAAATGTTAGATTTCGACACAGTGTTTCTACACTGTCTAAAAGCTTTCATCGAGAATGGCCCTCATTCACCAACCATTCTTAAAAAGAAAAAACGTTCTTAAAACCCACTTAACCAGTTGATTTTGATTCTGACATGTTTCCTTTAAGATTTAATATTTGCAAGACTAGAATCTAAAATTGGTGACATTTACAGCATTTAGCAGACGCTCTTATTCAGAGCGACACACTTATCCAGAGTAACGGATCTAAAAGGGTGACGGTGGAGGATTTTAGCAAGACATCAGGGTTCCAGCGGATCTTTGGTATTTTGTCTGTCGGGCTATCAGTCCAGTATGTTCATGGTTATCTTGAGAGCTTTAATTGAAGGCACCTGGACTTCTTTGAATGTTACTGAAGATGTTTCAATGCTCACCACTAGAAGTCTGAGGGGGAGTTCCAGGTATGTATTCTTAAGTGGGTTTGTCACCTTGAAAGAGAAAAGTGCCACATCTTCAGTTGTCTTCGATTTGAGCTCTCAGGAATGACTATTTTGATTTTTTTTTTTGCTTTTCGTTCACTGACAAGAGTTGTACTATAAATAAGCTAAATAGATAAATAGATAATTTTAATGAAACATCTTTGTGATTTAAAATTAACTGAAGGAAACAACACTAAAATTTTCCAAAAATATTAACTGAATTCAGAAAATTAATTGAAATAATCATCATTGGCAAGATGACTCATTTAGAGGTTTTGAATAATCAGTTCTACTTCTAATATTATTAACCAGATAAACTAGCGGGTCTCCCATCCTGCAATGCAGTTATATATTTGTGTACTTTAGTGAAATGTAGCACCTTTAACATGTTAATATTTCATTTCTCCAAATTGTTGGAGCCCTCACTCTTACTTGCGGTCATTTATCAAAACGTTTACAAGAAATTGCTCTTAACAGTACATTAAAATAGCTGCTCTTGTGCCAGTCTTGTAACTCAATACATTAAAATCGTCGCCGACGCCGCACGGTCAGCGGCTGCCACATATTTCATAATTATCGTCTTGACTGTAGGAACTGACATGTGGAAAATTGCATATGACTGAATGATGATTTGTAATGCATATAAATGAGATGGTCCAGTCGACCGTACGCTCAGGACCTTTAGTACTGTTTAACAGGACGGCACGAGGGAACAGATCATAACTACTCTAGTTATGAGAATACCTTGACATGGTCTGTTCATATGTTCATGCATTATTAATTTAGGATGAATATGTCTGAGTGTATTTTTGATATATATGTGTTATACATAGCTATGGCATGGAAGAGTTCCTGAACAGCATTTAGAAGGAAAACACTGACTGTATTTAACAGAAATGTTTGTCTGTGTGTGTTTCTTCAGAGATTCGTGAGGCGTTTAAAGTATTTGATCGGGATGGGAATGGATTCATCTCGAAGCAGGAGCTTGGCATGGCCATGCGTTCTCTAGGCTACATGCCTAACGAGGTGGAGCTGGAGGTCATCATTCAGAGACTGGACATGGACGGTAAGATAGAGCTAAACGTGCTACACACACTAATCTGAAAAGTCCAGTACTACAAAAAGTGCAAATGTCTTTATCCTTCCCACAAGTTTTCAGATTTTCTTATGCTTTTAATGTAGTCTTGGGTAGTGTTTGCTCAGGTTAGAAAGGGTGGCTCAAGACCTTTGCACAGTGCCGTGTATATAATTTATAAATGCCTTCTCTTTATTTATGCATTCTCATATGAAGCTTGTATAATAAAAAGCAAATACAGTTATGGTTTATTTTATGACAACATGCATTAAGATAGTGTTTATGCATGTTGCATTTATTTACGGTAGTCTTCATTTAAATAATACAGAATGCGTTAATTACCAGGCTGTCTGGCTGTTGAGCAGAATTTACACATGCAGCAGTACAAAAAATGTTTGCACATGCCTACCATTCTTTATTATATTTTCAAATATTTTACATAATAGTATAATTGTTCATTTATTTTGAATTGGTTTATCTGTTGGCAGGGTCAACACTTTTTTCATGAGTTAAAATTAGCCATAATAAATGACTTGTGGTGTATAAGGAAGCACCACTAGATGGAGCCATACCAGTCTGGTAAATTAACAGGTATGTTAGAGTAAACGTTAGCTAAAAATATTGCTACATCAAAGCTCCAAACCCAACAGGGCGTGTTGATCAGTGTTACAGTAGCCATAGTTTCACACCTGTGATATCAGCATCTGTTCCCATGATAGTACTGTTACATTTACAGCATTTAGGCTTATATATCGTGGGTTTAGAAAGTATTTAGACTCCTTCATGTTTTCAGTTTTATGTTGTAACTCGATGCTGCAATCTTTTATATTCATGTTTCCTCATTACTCTACACTCATTCTTAGGTAAATGTGATTATTTCAGTTTTTAAAAATGTAGAAACATTAAAAAAACAAAAAAACAAAACCCTTTTCATTCATTAAATAAATAGAAAAAACTGAAATATCACATTTGTGTGTGAGGTGTTTGCATAATAGAATTTAGAAGACTATAAAGTTAAGCATAAAGTTTATTTGTCATCTGGACAGGTTCACTGCAGTACAGGTAGACTGGAATTCATGCACATTTCCCCCAAGTCAGCGTCATTTAAAACAGGAAAGACTTGAGCGCGAGTGAAGAGTTTGACACACATCTAACTAGATTTTTTACTTGGTAATGCATGTTTACGCCTGCCGGTAAAGTGCCTGGTTATCTGACTTATCGCTGATGTTATGCTTGTGCTGGTTTAACTCTGTGTTCTGCTCTTCAGGAGACGGTCAGGTGGACTTTGAGGAGTTCGTAACTCTGCTGGGGCCGAAACTCTCCGCTGCTGGGATGCCGGACAAATTCAACGGAACAAATTTTGACTCTGTGTTCTGGAAGGTGATTATTGCTCGTCAGTGTCTTATTAGATGCGACACCAGGAACATTCTCTGCTGCTCAGCTTCTCCTTCCTCCTACACCTTCTGCTTTTTCTATTCCTTCATTCTTTGTGCAGTCAAATAAGGTCTTTTCCCCCACAACAATTTTCATAGCTATACCCACTTTTGATTAATATGTAAATTTCTGCCAACATTCTTGCAGGGACAAGGACATTTCTGCATTAATTCATATGGAAGCCAGAGAAAACAGCTGCTACATAGTCTAAAAGAGAAAGTTGTCTCTACAACTGATGTTCGTACGTTGTTTATTCCTACTGACCAGTAACGCAAATGTGTGCTGAATTACCAATCTCTAAATGTTGACGTCATAACCTTTCATTTGTTGACAGGAAAGTTTTAAAACTTAAAGACGCAAAATTAGAACTAAACATATTCCTTGCGTGGTACGTGAAACAGCTAAAGACTTTGGTTCATTTATTTTTCAACATGTTTAAATTTTCAATTTTCTTATGAGTGTCCTTGAGCAAATGGCCTGACGTCCTCTTTTCTGAAGTGATCTTCACAACTGTGGGTTGAGAGGTTTGTGGGTACAACTGCATTTGTGCAGGCATCAGTTTGATTGAGCATATAACCATGTTCATAGTCATTCATATATATATGTACACGCTGTATATATGAGACCTCAAACAGTTCTACTGAACATATGCCTAGACAGCCACTCAAATATACAAATCATTTGTTTTAATAATGAAAAACTCCATCTCTCTGTGTTTTAGTGTGACATGCAGAAGCTGACGGTGGAGGAGTTGAAACGCCTCCTCTATGACACCTTCTGTGATCATCTCTCCATGAAAGACATCGAGAACATCATCATGACAGAGGAGAACCATATTGAGAACCCAGAGGACTGCCAAGTGGACATCGATTGTAAGAGTTCAACATTATCACAAAACACTCAAGCTCACACTGGTTGGTGCCTCAGTAACTGTGTAATGGGATGATTAGCACAAGATTTTCAACTAGAGACCATCTGTTAATGTTCTATAAATAAGAAACCAGATTGGGGGAGGAACCTTTGGCAGCAGATTATAGATAAGAAATAGACAAATACATATTCAGCTTTTCTTGTAGCCCAACTCACACGTGTGGCTATTCCGTATGTTTTATAATCTTCATCGCTACTTAAACAAAAAATACATTTGTGTATTTATAAATATAATGTAGAACACTGACATGTCCATCTACTACATGTATGTATGACTCCAGTATACACTTGGGGCAGATGGACATTGCAATGTGACAGACATACACACGTATGTATCTACTAGGGATGCAATGGTTTTCTGAACGCCTGATTTGGTTCAGTACATCCACCTGAACCGTGATAATTCGGTACGTCCAACATTTTAAAAATGAATGTGGTCATTGTGGGATTAAAGTTCTTTGTCACTACGATGGAATTCCGTCAATCGAACGCAAAGGCATATTTGAGATAATGCAGATCCATGAGAACTTGAATGCGAGTGGAAAGTGGGTGCACATTGCAAACTTATTAGAAAGTTGGTTATGCAGGATTGCTGGTCAGTTGTGTAAACACGCAGGGTGTTTGAGCGCTCTCACAAACACTCCAAAACTCATTTTTCAGCTAAAATATAAACGTGCGTTCTACTCACAATACAGCCATTTACTGATATTTTGTAGTGTTTATTCCATCGCTTTGTGACATAGCAATGTTCTCTCCCAGAAAGGCCAAAAGCAGCTCATTTTAAAGTCCAACTGGGCACCAAACTACCCAGAACTTTAGTACGTCTTTATTTTCAATTGATCACATTTAAATCTATTTTATAATGTTAGAGAGAAATCAAAAAATGAACAAGAACTATGAAAAAATGTTATAAGCAATGTTCTAATGGAATTGAGCAAAAAAACTGATCAAATGAAAATAAGTAATAGTAAAATAGTGGTCTATATAAAATGAGCTGTTTTCTAACTATATTTCCCACAATCCCTCACGCACCACTCAGTAACGCAATGGCCGCACATTCCGGAATAAACACTGAAAATCTCAAATGTATTGTGAGTAAAATACTGGTTGTTGTGGTTTATCAGCTAAAATATGAGTTTAGACTAAATTGGAGCGTTTTAGCGAGTAATGGCGCTCACATGCGCATTCACGAGCACAGTTCAAGTTTACATTAAAGTGTTTTTACGCATTTCTTTTTGTGTACAGAATATCTCAAACATACTGTGGGCTCAGGTCTTGACTTGATTGTGCGTCACTAATAAGTGTCTGTGCGAAACAAGCAGCGTGAGTGAAAAGAATTAAACAAAGCATTGATTCTAGAAAAACTGCCTTGAATCCAATAATTTGAGTTATTCAAATAATCGTTTCAGCCCTAGAAATAGAAAAGAACCTACTGGATAACATTAATATACCACAACCGTACTGACGCCGTGGGTACACTGTACCGTTGCATTTCTAGTATCCATATATATATATATATATACACACACACTGTGTGCATGAAAGTATAATTAATCTTTCTATTTGTTCTCTGTCACGCTCCACAGCATCAAGTCCAACCCAGCAGGTGAAACAGACTTGTGTGAGGAAGAGCCTTATCTGCGCCTTCGCTATTGCTTTCATCATCAGCGTTATGCTCATTGCAGCCAATCAGGTGCTCCGCAGTGGCATGAAATAACGATGTCATCCAGAGAACGATGAACAACAGCATCATCACTCTGACAAAGAACAGTGGCAAAAAAACATACCTGGCAATTTAAAATAAAAAGTGAATAAAAAAAAAACATCTATGGCTGAGCTGTGACCAAGATACTCAACCAGCTGAACTTTTCAGTGGGAATTGGTAAGTGTAGACCTATGATTGAAAGAAAGAGCAAACAGAAAAGACACACCTGGCTTGACTTGGACGTGCATGGAAATACCCAGGGTCTTTGTCCTCACTGCATGAACTGATGCATGGATTTACAGTAGTCTTATAGCCTCTGTAGAACTCCGCTGTGCATCCATCCATATAGCAGACCAGAACGTGTAAAACGCAGAGGGACAGCTGAGGATGACGTGTTTAACAAGTAACGTATCCTACATACTGTGTATCAACCCATTTGCATGACTCCAAGGGCTGATTAGAATATGCTCATGTTGTATATTGTCTGTTAAGTGTTCTTGGTTACTGTGGGTTCCTACCTGTTGCAC
The DNA here is from genome assembly GCA_032718565.1 of Distichodus sexfasciatus. Lineage (NCBI taxonomy): Eukaryota > Metazoa > Chordata > Actinopteri > Characiformes > Distichodontidae > Distichodus > Distichodus sexfasciatus. The sequence goes on from JAVGVS010000044.1 coordinate 2,762,166, forward strand.
TGAGCAGATTATAGTAATACACACACACACAGCCAAAGGGGGGGGTTCAACAGCCCCAAATAACTTTCAGTTCAATAGGGTGTGGAATTTAACCCAATCTTATCAAATATTGGGAGTCTTAAGGAATAACAAGTCTGTTGACTTCATTAAAACAAATGTGATCGATGGCTCCCCTCCTTACATGCAAGCTAAGCTTGGGAGAAATCGTATAAATGTGAACATGTGACACTGTGTCGTATGAACAAACACAGGAGAGACATCAGGACTGTTACTAGTCCTTATAGAAGTGGCGTTAGATGTTGTTTTGGTGTTAATATCTGTGTTAAGTGCTTATATCTTGTTTTAATACAGTCTGCATTTAGGCGAATTGTAGCCAGGGAGATTACCTGTGCACCCCAGCAAAGTTAAATGAAGGGGGAAAAAGAAATTGGGTTGAACTTAGGACTTCAAGATGTAGGTCTGCTATGACCCTCAATATAGCCAAGACGGGAAAACATACAACATTCACAAAACAAAAAGGCCTGGGAGTCAGCAACAAGTTCTCAATTTCTAAAGTAAAAACAAACCAACATTAATGCACCAAGTCAGATGATCTCTATAAATCTTTAGATTTTACAAACTTCACTTACATACCAAATTAGCAATATGTTTACATTTGGGGAAAAAAGTGCTTAAAATCAACACAAAATTGTTTCTAATGGATTCCTGTTGCAGACCAATATAAACTCACTAAGTATTGACGATGTGCAGTAGCACGTGTTAATACAAAGCAGCTGAAATATTAGTAGAAGTTACTGAATTAATCTGTGTTTAGGAACGCCATTACAAACAGTATTTTGTTGATTTTAAGTATGGCATTTACTGTGACATACATGTTTACTCACCTACATGCCAGGATGCTGATTTGATTACTTTCTTCAGCTGTTGAGGAACCTGCAGACCCTGTAAAAAAGATGTTACAGAATTTGGTTGATTGTAGAGATAAGGAAAAAATCTGAACGGTTTCTTTCAACACAATTACATGATATTATGCATCTTAAGGTTTACTCAACTTTTTGATGGATATGGGTCAGACCACATTTTGTCTGTGGCTTTAGAGGCATATGTTTGTCATATGCTTCAATATATAATATTTTTGCCTGGTGATTTCAGACATAGATGATGAACTGGGTATATACTCATGAAATGAGGAGAAAAAGAATAATCATTTGATTTAATGTAAATACACAAACCATCTCACTCTGTGGATGTTCTCTAAATGTACCTAAAAGCATGTTGTGTCTCACTGACAGCGTATAGAATTTGAAGTCTAAATCGCACAACCTGAAATGTTCTTGTGGTTTAAGGTCACCAGTGTATGAATATGTAACTCTTGTGGTACTGAGTCTTTGCCCTGCATGAGCTGAATGTCCAGGAGAAGGTTAACTCATATACTTAACTACACGTCTCCACGAGCTCCTAATCAACAGCCACATCAGAAGCATTGGGTGGGATGCCCCTTTAAGTGCAAATCATTTGAAAAAGTAGACACTATAGCAGCTGGCTCCAATTTATTCAGATTAAATTGAATGGAAAATGCAAAAGTGCTAACGCTAACCTCACAGCTTTTATGTGCCATCACGACCAAAATAACGAGTGGTACATCAAAGTGGCCAGTTACGTGTTTATACTCAACAAATCTCAAATTAGCAACATATCTAAATTAGGCCCAAGAGAAATGTGTTTAAGGCACATACAAGGACCGTTTCTACTGGATTCCTGTTGCCGATTAACACTAGTGAGCATTATAACACTAATTCTAGTAACAGACATTAGCAGAAATTAGTTTTAGAAATCGATTGTCATAACTGTTGAACACAAAGTCCCACCATGCAAACGCCTGTCTACTAGCTCCAGAGAACATTATTACCATAAACCCGAGCAGGAACGAGCTTTAACAGGCATTAGAAATCCATTAGAAACAGTGTTTTGTTGATGCTAAAAAAGCAACCTGGAAATCGCTGCTGATTTAGAACATCTTGTTGCAAGAGAAATATGCATGGGATAGATTTGACCACCTTAAAGGGCAGGATCACTACCATCAACTGTGTTCAGTCAGGAGGAATAACAGGACTGGAGTGTAGCTGTAAATGTCGTTTTAGTCCGAGCAGTGTATACACACGTTAATGTGGAACTAGATAAGGCTTTAGGACATAGGTAAGCGTTGTACTGACTTGTCAGAATGTTTCTATTGAAGGGACGAGGTGTGTGTGTGTGTTCAGGGCATGAACCAGCTGTAATGTTTACTGGTTTAAAGTGCAGCGTCTGTGCAGTTTTCACCTTGCTTTAACACACCAATGACTTTTTGGAGCGAGTCACGTGGTGTCTGTCACCTGTCCCATCGGACCTGTGTTCTATATGCAATTAAGCAATACATCTAATGTATGTTTGTACAGCAGAGCAGTTGGGTGCATGGGGGATGTTCTGGGAGTCGGTGAGGATTTCAAGGTGCAAGACAGAGTTGAGTTTATTTTCTCGTCAGCGATTATAAGTAGTGGATTTTTGTTTCCTTATAGCACTTTAAAAATACCACTGTATAAGTTGAAATGATTTTGGTCAGTGATTTAATATTTATTGTAAATAGATAAATATTAAATGGCATTTTGTATTATATAAACATCTGTTTGTAGGCAAGATACGTCCATAACGATTATTTTTATTAATTAGACGGCAATATATATAATACATATACAATAAGATGGAATGTAAGGTTTATTTTTTGTGTAATTCTGGGGGGAAACAGCTGTGTTACGCTCACAAATGCCTGTTGTGTTTGGTTTTGAATATTTGAATACCTGAGATTAAAGGAGTGCTGAATGTTGTCCTATTTTACCCAAGTTTCTTTTTCAAATTAAAATAGCACTTACATTATACTTTTGTTTATTCTGCCAACATTTTTACGAAAGTCTGATCTGACTATACTTTTATTTTGGGATATATTTTTGAATGTTGTTGAACAACGTGCCATAAATATATCTATCAGTGCACCTTGACCTGCATTGTTTCTGTGTGTCTGTGCCATTTTTAACTTCAACTGTTTACAACCTGTACCATCTTACAAGATGTTTAACAATAAACCACATAAACACAACACACAAGTTCACCAAGTTTGAGGAAAAATAAAGCAACAGAAATTAGACCTGAACTTGAAGGCTCTAAAATAACTATTCAAATAATGAATAATAGCTACATATCCAATAGCAAATAAATTATCAACACAAATATTATTCCTCTATGGAATCAGATTTGTGCCAAAATGATCGCATTCATTTTTTTAAGCATCAAACCATTTTAAGAATTGAACAGAATAAAGCCCACTGAATTAAAAAACATAATGAGTTGCAAAATAGTTATTTGTGCATACCTGTAAAGTATGGGTCTTTGGGTTATTGATAAAACAGCTTTTTCTTTACAGTTTCCTCAGGCTTCTGTTCTCACTAACGCAGGGTGGGGCTTTTCAGGGGTGAGTCTCCATTGGCTGATTAGCAGTGTAAACGAGAGTGCGAGCAGCGTAACCACATAGGCTTTGGTGAGAACAAAAGAGGTTTACATGACTGCACAAATAATTTGTTTGCAACTCAAACTTTTTACTTTTGAGAACATATATCTATATATCTTTTAATTCACTGGGATTTATTCTGGCCGGGAATTTGTTAAACACTTGAAATGTTTTGTGTGATCGATTTGGCATAAATCTGATTCCACATTCCTCCAGCTATTACTAAAAACTGCAACAACAACAAAAAAAACCCTTCTTCAATTACGAGTACTTGGCCCGAGACCAGATTGATCCGCAAGTCTGTAGTGAAAAACACTTAGAAATAAAGAGCTTTGGTTCAATACTGAAGTCAATTTGAAGAGGAGTCAATGTAATCTCATTCTATCTGCATTCCTCTCTCTGTCTCTGACATAAATAACTGCAGCTTGTGTTACTGGTGGAGTTTACACCTGCGTATTACTTCAACAACACACTGAGCGGCTAAAATCTACATTGCGAATTAATTACTTTTGCAACAAAAAAACAAAAGATTTTTATAATGTTATACAAAAATAATTACACAGTCTGCTTCACTGCACAGTGACGCCTGCCAAGTTCACATAAATCATAGATCTGTCTTTCCCCATAACTTAAGCAAATGTTGGCCAATTCTCAAAATTCTTTGAACAAACTTCAACACCCAACAAAACCCAAACAACGTTACAGTGTCACGGATGACATGATGCCCACACCCTCCCACTTCCCCAGTCAATAGTACTCATCAAGACTACATACACAGAACACAAGAAAGTCTGGCTCTTCAGAAGAAAAACATGAAAAAATCAAGAGTGCCGTCAAGACTTGAATACGCTGAATACTCTCTATATAAATAATTGACAAAAGATCTTGTATATGTACAACACAAACAACAAAACACGTAATTAAAATAACAGATGTAGTTATGGAGACTAGTGGGGTTATGTACAGCTACAACTAGCTGCCAGTGAATTGGAATATTGAACTCGGTGGGAACCCCTGGGGAACGCCGTGTGATGCGGCGGGTCCTCTACACCTGGACACTGTGAGAATGCTGCATTCTCTGTGTGTCTGTCATTCAGCGTGTGTGAGAAATTGCCTGAGATCTGCACACACAAACAGCACAATGTGAAGGACTGAGAATGGACAGAAATGTGCAGAAATGATGGGACGGCCATGAATCATTTTCCTTTTAGCCACTATCACTCCCTTGCTCTAAATGTCCATCACTCTATTCACCCCTCTGCCTATCTATTTCTTTCTCTCCCCTTCCCTCTCCACCCTGTTCTCCCCTCCACCACCTCTCTCTCTCTCTACCTCCCTCCTTCCCCCATTCCCCTCTCTCCCGCTCCTAGCTTTTTTCTTTCTCCATCTCCCTTTCTCTTTTTCTCTCTGCAAGTTTAAACAGTTGCTGCTAGTAATGAAGCACACGTCTGATTATTCTCTATCTAAACACTGCACACGTATCAGGCCACAAATCAAAAGTTTCACCAAGATACCATATTATACAGATTCTCCAGACAACAATTTGATGACTGGCAATCCCACAAAGTCTGCTAGAATATGACTTCAACTCAATTCAGGAGCCAGTGATCAATATGAGACAGTTTCATCTCTGATTTCACTTCCATTCATATAAAATGACAAAATGTCAAAACTATCATTGAGTTCAACCAGACATCTGAAATATTTTTGGTAATAACAACTGACCTCCTGTTCAATATTAAGTGCCTTGCTTGCTTGGTGTGAAGTAGGGGTGCACAATGCAGAAAATCTCATGATTCAATTTGATTCTGATTCGTGGGCTCACAATTCAATTCACGATTCTTAAGCGATTCACAATTAATAAATGATTCACAATTCAATACAGAGATGAATTTGTTTCCAGATTGCTGTTCTGAGCTACTTTTCCCATTTGACTGTGGCAGATTAACAAAGAAAATGAATCACACCGAATCAAATATAGTTTACTGAATGTCATGCATACTGACTGCATTTCCTTCATGCTCACACAAAGGAGGTCTGTCTGGGCACCATCTATCAGATTGCCAAACTGAACTTTTTTGTGGGGAAAACGTAATCTGGTGCCGTTACATTAGCTGAAAAATACATTAGCTGATTTCTTTCGAATGCATGAATTGATTTTAAATTGACAGAGAAAGAATCACAATTTGATTTTTTTGCACAGCCCAAATGTAAATTCAGATTTTTCAAAGTCAAGTCAAAGTCAAAGTCAAAGTCAACTTTATTGTCATCTCTGCTATATACTGTACAGATACATAGAGAGACGAGACGACGTGGCTCCAGGTTATTTCCAGTGCAAACAAACAAAGAACAGTAGAACAGAGAATAAATAGGCAGTGGAATCCATTTTGAATCAATGCCATAAGAATCTTGATCATCAATGTTTGAACATCGAGTCGATGTTTCGATGCAGATCGACGTATCGTTACAACTCTACCGGAGATGTCATCAATAATCGCAGGCCAAGAGGCAAACAGGATCAAGTCAAGATCAATATAAAATACCGGTGTCAGCGCAGCTGAGTGTTGCGTAAATACAGCTTTATGCCTTCCAGTGGAAGATAAAACAAGCCGAGTAGAACGGAGAAAGTGTTTGCTTACGTTTGCCTACACTGACTGAACGTTCTGATTTTTGTCGTGTTTCGATTCTTTGTCGTGGTGCCAGGTGTTTTCTGAGATTGCACCAGCACTGCTGTGTTGTACCAAAAGGGGGAAAGTCGGGTCTGAGACAAACATCGCTTCTCATCGAGCTGGGACAGGGTGCCATCTAACACAGGTTTTATTTCATATGCAGGAAGCACTGACACTGGGGAGTCCAGCAGCGAGGAACAACAACCCAGTCGAAAAACAGCACCTCTACTAGTGGAGTGAGAAAACACCTGAAAGTCTGGACTGAGTGAATCTGGCGTAAATCTTTGTGAGTCTTTTTCAGACAAAATGATAAAAAAGAAAAGAAACAGAAAGACAAAAGTCAGATGATAAGATGCGAAAAAGTGTGTTATTAGGATAAAGCAGCTTAGAAAATGAATAAATAAATGTTTTTGTGGAGATGGGGATAAGTCAGACTAAGACAGCAAGACAGACAGACTGAAACATGGTCACGGAATACCAGACACAGAGAGACTGAGAAAATCATTCAGATCGACAAAAAGTGAGACAGAAAAGCATATAGGGGAAAAAAATGGACAGTTGCAAGGGAACAATGAGAAAAGGAGGAGATAGTAAGATGAAAGGAGGGGGGGAGAGAGAGAGAGATGGACACAAAGGTAAATAGACAAAGGGCCGAAAGACGGAATCAGAAATGAACAAAACCAGAAAGACAAGAACAGAAACATAAAAAACAAACAAACAGAAATGAAAAACAAACTGAAAAAATATGGAGGTACAACTAGAATGGGAAGACTAAAGAGTAAGACAGTGGGCAGAATGCCCTGAAATCTATTTTATAAATGAATAAATATGAAGTACATAGACTAAAACATATTTATATTAAAGGCTGATAAATGGTATAAATCCACAATCAAACTCATAAATATAGTTTATAAAAAATATATTTGCACCCCTAGTAAACACGGCTTTCTCCGCCAGCTCTTTATAAAACAACGCACAGCGTAAACCCACTTTGCATAACTCTACTGCGCACTGTTATTTGTTTCTGAACGACAGCATTTTTACATTTTTACTTCCACCGTGACAATTACGAGAGACGACGGTCAGATAATTTCTTGATGAGGCTCAGACCAAAGTGCTGACAGATTCGTAAATGACGCGATGCGGCATCCGTGAAACAAGTTGAGGATGAGACGTGTGGAGCGGGAGGACGGTGTGACTTTGTGACAATCAGCACACGGCAGACGCGAGCGAGAACGAGTCCGAAGCTTTCCTTGACTTCAGCCGATCTGAAATGTTGATAACTAACGCGCTGCAGATGCTGAGATTAGATTAATATTTGATAAGGCATTGAGTAGTGACACAGCCTCCCTCTCTCTCTCCCTCTCTCTCTCTCTCTCTCCCTCTCTCTCAAACAGACACACTCTTTCTTTTAGTTTTCTGCTGGTATGGGATGCACCTGCCAAGGGAGAGGTTTATCATGTTAAGCAGGCTGGTTGTGTGCGTGTGTGTCTGGAGAAAGAATGGAGGATCGTGCCGCTACAAAACGTTAAGCGTGTGTGTGTGCGCATATCCCAAAATGTCTACAAGAGGCCCCTAGAGCTTCGTCCAACCTCATTTCTCACCTTCCAAATAACATTTTCACTATCTGCTTTCCCAAAATCTCTCCTCGCCTCCTACACACATCCCCCAAAACACATCCATATGCTCCCATACCTGCCCACAGAGCCGGCGGAGTGTCAAGTACAGATCACAGGGATTTACACTGTTTGTGTGCGTGTGTGTGTGAGAGAGAGAGAGAGAGAGAGAGAGAGAGAATGGGGGTGCACATTTCTGGGTTACAGATTACTAAAGCAATACGGGGAGTTTTCTACATCAGCACTCGGTGCTGGGGAACTAAAATCAGAACTACAAACAGCAGACCTGCTACAATATAAACTTGACACTATAAAACATACACTATAATGTATGTACGCACTGGCATCGGTAGCTCACCAATAAGTGAAACAACTTTAAAAACACTAGCTTTTTAATAAATAGTGACGTAGGACGGCAAAACATTACATTGTTAAAAACACTATTTTTCTCTCTTTACATAGATGGGTTTTTTCAACCTGAAGGTGTTTCTGATTGGTGCTGAACTGGCAGACGGGACATCAAACAGACTGTCGTTCTCACACACTGCACGCTCACTGCATTACAGCGCATTCTTAAGTCAGAGGATGGAGTCCAGCTTGCCAAAGACACAAGCAAGAATCCATGTCTATGTTTATCAACATGAACAACTGTGAAAGTCAAGATGTAGAGAATTAAGATTTAACTCATACATCAAAACATTCAGTTCCCCAGTGATTTTTCCACTGTAGCTTGTAGAGTAGCTAACTACTATATTACAACTGTCCATCTTTCCATCAGTCTCTCTCTCTCTTTCTACCTGTTCTTCTCATTGTTCTGTTCTTCTGTTACTCTGTTTAATTGCCAGTCTGTCTCTGTCCATCTCTCCATGTCTCTCTGTTCTTCCTGTGTAAATCTCTCAGCTCCTCTAAGCATTTTCTGTCAATTCCATCCTCTCTAAACATCTGTCCATCTCTGCCTTTATCTCTCCATTCTTCTCCTACATGTCTATATACAGGTTTCCCGTCCCGCCTTCGATGGAGTTGTGTTCCAATGACTCCACTGTCACTTCAAAATATTCTAAGCTGAGACACAGGGCTTTGAAACAACAAAAACGTAGAAAACAAATGTGTGCTCCAACACGGAGACAACTTTGTGATTCACTGGTGAGAGTGAGGCATCTCACAAGACGGGAGATGTGTACATGCCGGCAGCGTCCCAACGTGTCGCACCACATATGCTGCTTTGTTTGCCTGCCACGCAAAACATCAATATTTGTACAATTTTGTTGTATTGTCATTGTAAACTCGAACAATCGTACGTCGCACAGTAGTAACACGGGACCATCTGCACTGTCTCACACACACCCTGCCCAGCGTCTCTCTCTCTCTCTCTCTGCGCTCTGCCCCGTCTCAAGTGCGCTCGGCCCCTCTCCCGGGGTAACACGTCTCTCTAGCCATCTGCATCAGTAATGGCCCAACAATCAGACTCGGGACTTTATTAATCATTCATGTTGAGTCGCTTCCATCTTAACTGTGACTCAATTATAGGTTGAGAGCTCTCGAGTCAGCCCGGCACTGTGCTTTATAATTGACTGTGGACTACGTCGCTGGTGCAAACAGCCCGGGTCCCTGAAGACGGACAGGGTTTATTTGGGTGATTTATGGAGAAGCCGGAGCTGGCAGTAAGCAGCGATTATGGGTCTTTAAGTGGACGCGAGTGCTCAATGGATGCTGATGGTTGCAGCAGAAGTGATGATTAACATTCACTGAATGTAGCTGAGCAAAGACAAACAGTGGTTTTGTAACATGGGAAACGTTCTGCATTACAGTTCAGAGAAAGGGTTTAAATACTGCAGAAATGAGGAACGCGGAAAAAATAACTGCTTCATGTATAACATTATTGGCTTTAAATTAGAGTTTAAGGCATGTCTGCATATGTGTAGGACTATACTAAATACAGTGAAGTTTGAGTCCTAAAAGTGCTGCTGTCTGAACACTAGCAGGCAGACAATGCTGGGTGCTGTTAGGCCGAGTAAAATCTTCATTTTTGAAATATTTATTACAAAAAAGATGTCCGGCAGGTGTCGCAAGTATAAAATAAACTCACAATGCAAGGGGAAATTAAATGTGTTAAACGAGTTAACTCATGTCATAGTTAACCATATATAAAACATATAATGCTCTTCTGCCAGCCCAGATCCATCAGCCCTTTTTACATATCAAGCAACAAAAACGTTGATGCATAACTCGTTTGTAATATTGCAAATAGGCACACAAGATGCTGAAACAATATAATGATCATGTGCAGTTGATTTAAAATTGTGTTTAAACTGTGTTTTCATATCACAGGTGGTTTGATGATGGAAATGAAATGGTTACTGATTTGATGGATCATTTAATTATAAAATCCTCAATCACTCCAGTCAATCACTCCACTTATTTATTGTGAATAACCAACAAATAAGTGGGAAAAAGATGGGTTGGCCAATTAATCAAAAGTAATCAAAACCAACATACATAATTTATCAGCACAATCTTGCCAAAGTCAGTTATTTGGATTATTTCTAATATGTATTTTTCTCTTTTAATTCTGTTAACACTTTTATGAACACACACACAGGAGAAAAACCACACAAAGATGATGAACACGGACACATCACATGACCACACACAGAATCACAAGGATATGAATTCCTTCTTTAGAAAAATATTTCAGCTTTAGTAGTTACTAGCATATTTACACTACAAATCTTAACTGACGGCAGGAAAACAATTAAAAAAAAAAAACGCTTAAATCAAAATAACTTAACAGATTAAAAAATATTTTTTCTAATGAATGAAGGTATATCTTTGTTATTTTAAAACAAGTGAAGAAAAAGCACGCAGACGTTGTGGCAGACTGGACGGGACAGAGCCACCTGACCACTCGTGGAAGCATGATTTTAAGAGGAGAGTACATGAAGTCATACTAGGTAGAGTATTAACAGAATTCTTTTTAAGTATTAATATAAAAATAATCACAATAACCGCCATAGACAAGTAGACGTCAATTAGAGGTCCAGAATGTTGGTTTCAGTTAATTTCTGATTAATTGTCCAGCCCTATCATTAATCGTAATCAATGTAAATGTTCAATTAATCATGATAGCCATCATTCAGCCCTAAATGTGGCATAAAACGTGGGAATGAGGTAGAATAACGGAGACATCGGGTCACACACATCCAGGCCGACTCAATCTCACTGTTCCATTACTTCGACAGCTACCAGACCATCTATTTTTCCTGCAAATTCGCTGACCCTGAATGATGGACACCCGCACTCTGTGACCTTTTATCATGGTTCAGCAAACAAGGCCAGAGTGTCAGCGCGTTAGTCTGAAACAACCTCCTCACAGCGCGTTAGTCTGAAACAACCTCTTCACAGCGCGGCGTCACCAGAAATCACACGCACCCTGAGCACCAAGGCAGCAGCTCAGGAAGCACGTTAACGTGGCTCACAATTAAGCTAATCTACAGAGGACTTTAAACTTATGTTGGAGATTGGTTGAATCTTGGGACGCAGAGCGTGACCTTTTTCTTAGCCAAGATATTCTTTAGTGTCTAGGTGAAGGTTCAGGCAAAGGTATCAAATGTAGGAAATCTGAGTATCAACAGAGGAAAAATGGTAAAATTATCTGGAAATGTACCATCACAATTCTGCTCGATTGTCCATCTGCATTAGAAATATACTTATAGATGTATAAAAATAGATATCTGATTTGATGAAATGTATGGATCACTAGAAAATTAATAAATGGATAATTTAAATGTGAATAGAGTTATTTCATTTCATTTTTCATTATTGCAGGATGTTCTCGCATAGACATTGAGAACTAAAGGGCAAAGTGCAGACTGCATTCCCATTTGACCATTTTCTTTTTCTGTTCTGCAGGAAATACCTCCCATATAGCGTGAAATAAAAGTGTAAATACGGTGAAATAAAGACTATATAAACCACATCACAAATATGCTTTCTTCAAACCACAGACACACACACAGACAATAACACTATTAAATGTCAGCCCTCCATCATATTCAGCGCCACAGAGCTGGACACATTTACGACATTATCTGTTTGGAAACGTCATGACAAACTGTTTATGCCTCTTTTCTGCTTGGTGCTGTTGACAATAATCTTTTATAACGTCTCCCCGATTATTACAGACCATCATTTACCCAGCGTGCTGTTTGTGGTTGTGTCATTACCAGTGGAGCTCCAGTCATTGAGAATGAGCAATGGCAATGCTTTTAGGAAACAATGATTTTAGGGCATCAAAAATCTAAACAAAACAAAAAAAACAATGATCTGCATTTTCTGTTCAGCAGCACCAGATGGTCATTTTCATTATCAAGAACTACACCATTTTATTTTCCCTATTTCTAAAATATTGACCAGTGAGGTTTGTTGTTTCATTTGACTGTCTTTTTGCAATTTGACAACTGAATGGCAGTCCATAAAAAACAAGATATAAAGAGGAAGAAAGTGTACTTGCCCGAAAGAAATGTTATTTTTGCGGTGCTCATTTTACAGTATTATGTCACATTTAGTCTGAGTGACGGTGAGCTTGTAACGGCCTGTTTTGCAGCCAGCGATTCTGAATTACTGACAACGGTTTGGTCTCATTATTGTTCAATTATTTACAGCTCCATGAATTTTTATGGCTTCTGGGACAGTCAGCACCATGTTGGAGATGTCTGGCTGGGTTTCACACTGAGTGCAAAAAGACACAGAGCAAAGCCAAGTCCTGACATCAATAGCAGGACTGGAAAACTTTCTTCCCTGGCATAAAGTGACAGACGCTGTCTCTCTGACGTGAGTGAGGGGAGCGTTAATTGGAAGACTATCGGTAATGACATGGCTGATTTCAAAGTGCTTGCTTATTTGGCAGAAGTGTGACTGTGACATATCAATGTTAAAGTTGTTTTAATGACTGCTAATAACCAGAAGTAGGAAATGTGTCAAGTACAGTTAAGTAGGCAGCATTTAATGAACATTTGTTTGGCGGATGTTGAGAAACTTTCACAAAGAAAAAAAGGAGTCCTACAGATAAATCTGCCAGTTATGTGAGTTAATTGCATAAATAAGTCAGTGCTAATAATGGCCAATAACTGAGCATTTTAAAAGAGAGAAGAACAGCCGTCAGACAGTTTGTCCACCAGAGAGCAAGTCCATTGTTGACTAAACCGTTTTGTTATTATTCATGACAAAGCTTTCTCTCCACATTATTTTATGTACTGCTATCTAGATGAAGACTCAAATACAAATATTAAGTTTTTTTTTAGGATGAATATAGGCAAATACTTTTTTTTTTTTTTTACTTCAAATAAAGAACTCATTTTCTGTCCCCAAACATATGTTGTAAAGTTACACAAGTTTATTTTAAGCAAATCATACTTGATTTCTAATGCAGTACAGGAACGCATGTGTACTATGTATACTTTAATTAGGCACATGCATTGGGTTCAAATAGACTTGTAGCAATTACACACCCAGATCATGAAACCGTATACTTGATAATGTCAGGGATACTAACATTTTCTAGGCTAATACTGATAATCAGTGTATTATAATTTGCTGCTGTCATACAAGCTCTTTTACACAGACATTTATGAGGCATCTGGGAGGTAAACATCACATATGTCCTACATAAGAATTTTCATTCCAAAACTGACATTAACCTTAGATCTAGTGACCAAAATAAATGTTTTTGCTCTTTCAGTGTTTACATTTTTCTTGCAAAGAGCATTTTACCCCTTGGGGATGACTTTGCTGTTCCCCATGAATCTATTTTTAATGTTGTGTCTCATCGTTGCAGACTGCCAGAGGCAGATCATAGCACCATTGGAGGATTGGCGCTCCTGCAAGGCCAGCTGAGCATACCTATCAATTTCTTTTTGTCCAATGGAATCATCCACGACTGTGACGTACCACAGGCTGTATAAACCCTGGCTGTTACAAACTCACCCATCTTTTTATCCACGCACTGCTATCATAAGCTGTCCCCCTCCCAGACTCACACAGGCAGAATGTTCTTTTCTTTTTTTTTAAATCCTATTTCTTACAGTGCTTTAAGTGTCACTACTCTTTTCTCAAGCTGACATCTCAGGACGATGTGGGACTCTAAACGAGGCACTTCCTTCAACTGTGTTTTACTCCAGGTGTGAGTTTCAGAAAGTCGGACAAGGTGTCTGACCTAATATTCGGTCAGACACTCTTAGTCTCAGAGCTTAGACCTGCTATTCCTAACACCTTCTGGTGTCTTGTCTGCCACTGATAACCTGCAGTGGAAATAATTCCCTCTGTGTTAGGAGAACACGATTCTACACGGATCTTTCCTCAAGAATGAAAGCGACAAACAATGATCTCAACCACAGCCTTACTCAAGAGTCCATATTAGCCTACTTTCCAGTCGTTCCCCAGTGTATGCAATACACAAATTCTTTAAAATTTTTGTGTCAATCCCGAGTTTCATGACAATTCAATATTACAACGATTCAATCAACAACGACTCGACGTCTTCCGGTCAATATCAAAGTCTGTTCCAATGCGATTCCGATTCGATTCAATGCAGGAGTCAGCCATCGATGTAAGATAAAATCATATGCTGATTTAAGACAATGAGTTGCATTCATATCAAATCTCTAAATTCAACAACTTTATTACTTTAGCTCATCCTATTCATCCTTAAATAAAATAGGTCTCCTGTTCAATATAACATGGCTTTACGCAGTGCATGATGTCTGACCAATGTTTTCATTTAGAATTGATACTTTGGATACACTGAAATGACGTATTCATGTAGATTGATGTACCGTTACACCCCCATTTTAGAAGCAAGATTTTTTTATTATTCCTCTTAGCTGAGGTAGTCACTGTCCTTGAAGAAAAATCGTGAGTCTAGCACCTAAAGGCTAATTCATACACCCACAACGCAACACAAAGCCACTGTGTCGGAGCCAGAAGTGGCGCCATGGTTACTGAATTACAGTTTCAATTATAAGGAAAGCCTGAAAATCTACTGTTAAGCATGTTCCTTAATCTTCAGGGCCTTAGGGTCACCATTCGCCAAAGTTATAAACTAAGCTACAATAGTCCCTTTCTTTGGCTCACAGTGTAGTTAGTAAAAGAATCATGAAATTCACAAATGAAATGAACATTTTCTACAAAATGAAAATTCACTTCTACAACCATAGATCTAGAAAGTCAAATTAGCCAACTTATTGAGCTACAGTCTTCAATGTTATTGAGCTTTGTCAAACTCTTCTTGCTGCCACCTCAAAAGAATACTGGAACTTTGCTGTCATATTGGCCATAACCATTAACTGAACACCTATCAAAAGTGGTTGATTTACGTGAAGAAATGAATCACAGTCAATCAGATCCTAAACAAAGAGTTTTGACTACAAACACTTGCACTGACTCGGCTTTATAAAGCAGCACAGGGTTACTGACATCATCACTGACACGAAAAATGTGACGCACCACTCAATGTCTGTCCCTGTCACACGTCGCTGCATCTAAGCAGTTGGCTAAAATAAGACTTTGCCCCACTCTGACACTGTGTAGTTCCCATCTGTAAGACAACCAACACAACAGACTAGTGACACTGTGTTCAGTAAGGCTCTTTCTCATCAAATCCTCTAGTTAATGGATATTATAGTTTCTAGATCCTATCAGTGAAGAAGGGGGCTGCAAATAGTTTACATAATTATTGCATTATAGACTGGCACACAGTACATGTCAAGAAAAAGATACTACTGTCTACTAACAATACTCACTTTGACATACAATTATTTAATATAAACACATTTAACACATGGCATTCAAATGCTTACTACAGATAATGATCAATTACCAATTCTTATTGGTACAGTCAATGAGCCCAAGTTAATTGCACCCTCAATATTCATTTTTTCCCCATGGATTAAGGATTTATCATCTTTGGCACATTACAGAGCATAATAATAACACTAGTAACACTATCAATACTAGTATTAATAATAATGCAATTCAAGACATACAGCATTAACGTGTATGATCAGGGTATCGTTCCTTTATAATGACAAAGTAATAGTATGCAGCACTACACATGACTTCAGCCATGTGTAGCAAAGAAAGAGCTAGTATAAAGCATTACACTAAGAAGCAGAGCAACTTATATCAACCAAAACTTATTTGCGACCCTCCATGGCAAACCAGTCGCTTGTCGCACATTTTCAAAATGGAGTTATGTTTTCATGAAAGGGCATAAATCAACCTTCAAAATGATACCTATAACGAATGAATTAGACGACATATGACTGAGATATCAACATTCAAAGGAGTCGGGTTTCTCCTGTCACGCCAAGTGAGAAACGGAGAAATCTGCCTTTGAAGTTGACTATCGACGTAGCACTCACAGACGCTTGGTGCGGTCGCGGCTACGTTTGTATTTACGGTAGCCTACGCTGTATTCACAGCCACACGGATAGCCTACCTGCGCTAGGTTAACTGAACTCGGGAGATGAAGATGGATTCCGGAGAATTATCTTCACGCTAGTCAACCAGTGGATTTACGGTAAATATTGAAGTAGAGCGGTCAAAACAGAAACTTTTAACATTCTGCTGGAATTGAATTCCTCACCTCAAGAAAGTCACGTTTTTAGGATGGAAAGGGTAAGTTTTTTTTAGCGAAATTTATTCACAATAGTACAGTACAGACCTTCCACTATTTCAAAACACTAAAAACTAAAAATCCAAAATGTTACCCCACGCAACATAAATGGCCGTTTTTCTCGGAAACCTTCGTTGCCACAAGCGACTGGTTTTGCCATGGTGGGTCACATTTGATTTCTGCTAAGTGAAAATCACCTCTGCCCCCTCTGCTGGCCAGCAGTCAGGTTAGATTGCATTGGATTGTAACTGTAATGAGATAAAGGCTCTCTACAGAATTCTACACGACTAAATGACAATCAGTATACAGCACTCGAACAAAACAGACAATGTCTAAATTTCAGTGTCTCTAGTTTATCACCATGTGGTCATGTAAAAATCTACCTTTTGATTTTCTTTTGCAAAATACTTACCATATTTGATTCTAAATCCCAAACAAAAATCCCTGATTAATCTGTGCACAAATAGTGCACAAGGAATGGAAGCCTTGAAAACAGAAGTGCAGAGACTGGCCTCTTAATTTTTCCAGAGTGTATGTCTAATAAGATGAAGCATGGTACAGACGTTGTCAACCGCGTATGAACGGATATTTCTTTACGTACTGCCTCAGGTGGTCTGGAACGAAAAATATGTCCTCAAAAGTAGACCATCAGTATGGTCTGCATGGGAGAATATACTTTCTACAAGGAATATTCAAAATAAAGGAGCAAAGATATTTACATACCGACACCCACACCACACAGAGGTTCCAAAGCTGATCAATATTCAGTCGGAATGAAGTAATTTCTGTGTTTTAATCTCTGGCCTTGGGGCCGCAGCTCAGAGATGACAGTCTGAAATTTTGTGGGACACTGGTTCTTGCCATGCTCTCTGAAGGAAGTGTCAAATTAGACATGCTTCATCTCCAGCCCTGAATGTGTTCCTCCTTATGGCACAGTGACAGATACATTCTCCACAGGTTTTGTGATATTCAGGCCTAAAACTTTCTGCTCACTTCATGCTCCTCAATTAAAGAAAAGTTGAAGCGCTATGAAACTCATCTAAATAAGCAATAAGCGGACAAAATCTATGAAAAAGCCAGACTACAGCTGCACAACTTACTGTTTCAGCATCAACAACATTATCATGTACTTTTGTGCTATAATCACATCATATGACAGGCAATGTCGAAAAAGTTCAATTAATTTCAACATGTACTGATGTTTGATGCTAAAGTAAACTGCTTGGTTTAATTATTTCTTGAATAATTTACAAGGGTTCATGGATAGAATGGTTCAAGAAAAAAAATCCACTCACCCATAAAATTATTCCAATCAAAGCATCATGTATTTTTTGATTGCAATAAAAATATCAAAAAATACTGCAATGCCAAGTTTCCTCCCAGTACCATGCAGAACATCATCAGTCAACAGGCTACTACAATAAAGTCTGGTCTTAAGGTGTTCAAGAGTGAGGAGTATTTTCGCCAAAGGTGGGTGTAAAAACAGCTACATAGTATTCCTTTCACATGAGCTTTAAAGAGGAAATTTATAAAATGGGATTACAACAAAAACAGACCCATCCATAACAAAGTGACTTCAGCATGAATACTGCCTCAGTGCTCTACGGAAAAAGTAGCAACAATCCCACAAAATTGCTATTAAGATGGAAGAATATCAACTAGGGCTAATTTTAAACTTGACCATAGCCTATATTTTTGCGATGTATCTTTGTCATCATCTTTATCACAATCTTATCATTACGACAAATCACAGTCGTTCCCAACATTCTCTATCCAAGCACTTAGCTTGGAAATTGCCATTGATTTGCCTAACCAAAAAGCTTTCATGAAAACCAGTCTGCTTTGCATGTGTGTTGTGTTTGAGAGAGTCCTGATCCAATTCAGGCATAATAAAGTCAAACTGGATATTGTGGGGGGTGAACGCAAACAATTGATCCAATTTGTCCATTCTAAGCTTATACAACTTGGCACTGTCACTACAAGACTACACACTGAGGGTTATTTGTAAAATCCAGTATTTCCTAGAGTAATTTTGAGACACAGTCCAAACATAATCGCAAGTTTAAAATACTTGGCTTTTGACCTAGACAAAACAAATGAAGGTGTTGTAAAGAATGATAAGAACAACCTTACTTTTACATTGACCATTGCCCATAATATTCATAATGAAAAGCAGACTTAATTAGAAAACAAAACACAGTGACGTATGCTGTTCAAGTTGCTTGTGCTTCGGTAAAAAGTATCAAGCAGAAACATTTTAAAACTGTAAATTGCAGTGATTTCTCCTAAACCATCACCTCGTTTGTGCCTTTCAGTCACTCAAGTCTGAGCTCTGATTACAACAAGACGCCCTCTGTTTATCTACGTGAACACAGTGAAAATACTTTTCCTTCCTAATAAATGCTTACAGACATTTTAAGTATAAAAGAGTCTATAAATGAGTATTGAAGAGAACTATATAAACCAAGATTTTTGCAGGTTTGGGGCAAAAATTGTTAATTTGTTCAGTGATTAATTTGCATTAAAAAGCATAAGTTTCCAGATTAATTGGGTGCACAAATGCCTGAACATTCCCAGCCTTCTTTCAACATTCCCTCAAAATGTGGAATCATGCCATCTGCATTTTTTTTTCTTCCTAGATCTGGATGAAGATCAGTGTTGGCATTGTGAAATCTGTTGAAGTAACTCTTACAGCTTACAGGTCACAGGGTTGAGTGCTTCTGTCACCACGGGGATCACTCTGGTTTACACCCTTCACATTCTCTCTACTTCTCTTTTCACATCAACTAATCTTCTCATTCTGTTTTATGCTGCTATGTGTGGCCCCATCTACTGTTTTTTCCTTTCCCATCCTGATTAGCACTATATTGGGTTGGCTCATCATTACCGATGCGTCTGTCTGGATCTTAAGGTCCCAAAGGATGTTACCTTGTTTTGTTAAGCACCGTCTGAGGCTCCTGTGGTGAATTTCGGTTTGTTTTATTTCTGTACAAAACCCCCGTCTTGCTCTCTCCTCTCTCAATTGTGTTATTTGTGTCTGGTAATATAAAAATCTCCCAATAACTTCAACCTGTTGTTGGACCTATCTAGAGATAAAGGAACATGATCAAAAATGAACATTTAGCTTATTGCCAAAACAGAGAATCTTGAAGTCTTTGGTGGCAGAAGACACGACACTAGGAGTGCACGGTGTAAACGGTATAAAAAGGTATAAATCTGGCCAACAATAGAGATTTTGATCATACCGGCATACCGCTGAAATTTCCGCTCCTCGCCCGCGAAAATGACGTAATCAAGTCGCGTCAAATGCCACACCACGAGGAATTTGTTTTCGGAAAATGGAGAGAGTGTGTACGGAAGAGCAGCTCGTTAAGAAGACCGGTGCAACGTCCATAATCTGGCCATGGTTTGGATTTAGGGTCTCGGACACTGAGCAGACAAACATATTCTGCAAAATATGCCGGGCGATAGTAATTGCAAAGAGAGGTAACACGAGCAATCTGTTCTACCATCTTAAAACGGAACACGCTGTTGAATATGAGAGAAGCCAAAGAATGCGCCTTTCGCCAAACGCCAAGTCCGTCTCAGAGCACAAGTGATAAAAAAGTTGGTCAGCAGAACTCAATCACCCAAGCATTTTCTAAAGGCTCTCCGTATGACAAAAAGAGCCAGCGGTGGACGGAAATTACAAATGCTATATCTGTATTCTTGTGCAAGGACCTGTTGCCTTTCCAAACAGTGGAGAGAAGCTTTAAAGAAATGATGAAAGTCCTTGATTCCCGATACGTGGTACCTAACCGCACATATTTTAGCGAAGTCTAAATGCCCAAATTGCATGGCAAGGTCAACGAGCAAGTAAAAACACATTCTGCATACTTTATATTATATTGTTACACAAAACAATGCACAGTTAAGATTTTAGTTTCTAGTTACCAAGTAGGAATTCCAGGTTCCAACTTCATATACTGTATCTAATATAAACATTTTTCCAGTGCAACGACAAAAGGAGCAACAAGAAGACAAGCAGTCTAGTCAGCTGAGTTTCTGAATCCACTTTTTTCAGGTGACTTGTGTCTTTCAGTCAAATATTTCAGTCATATGTGTCATCAGTGAAGTGTTACAATTTCATCTCTTCTCGTTCTCATGAATCCAATCTTCTCGTCTCATGAGCTGTGTCTTGTCACACAACTAAGTATTAGTCCTATTGCCAAGCACTATTTTGGTTAATTTACTAGAAAGATTTTTATAGTGATCTCAGTTCTACAATAACATGTTCTCACATAACTTTATTTCTGGCACAGTATTAGGATTGAACAGAAGAGAACCAAGTTTGCATTTTACTACGAGTGTTGGGATATGGACCAAGAGGTCATGAGTTGAAATCAGCTCCATCCTACTTCCAGCACTGG
Organism: Distichodus sexfasciatus; assembly: GCA_032718565.1. Lineage (NCBI taxonomy): Eukaryota > Metazoa > Chordata > Actinopteri > Characiformes > Distichodontidae > Distichodus > Distichodus sexfasciatus. The sequence continues at coordinate 2,783,069 of JAVGVS010000044.1, forward strand.
GCCCCTGAGCAAGACCCTTAACCCCAAGTTGATCTAGGGAGATTCGTCCTGTAACTAGGAAATGTCCCTCTGGATAAACACATCTGCTAACCATAAGGGAGGAATTAAAGAAATAAATATTTCATAAAGTAGCTCTGGATAAAAACCATGTGCAAATGTACACACAGTTTGAAAAATACAGTTTCTTTCAATGACAGATTTCAGTTTCATTACCTTTTTTGTTTTGTGAATTGCCATTCTGTAATTGTTCAACTCATTTTTAGGTCTGCAGTAATAGTGTTCAAACTGCAAGAAAATATAGATACTGCATTCAGAATTATTTGACTAGTGGTATGTGTGTGTGCATTCGTGTCGGAGTGATATACATACACAGATTACATAACACAAAGAATGTGCATCTAAATTCACAATATTTGTTCCCCATATTTATTCTGTGTTTACACATTGGCTTTAAATGCCACCTCAGAGTAAATGAGGACAGTTCTCATAAATGTATAATATTTGCATTAATTACAACGCACGGAAAGTGACTCATTAACGGAATAGGACACCGGTGGTGAATAATGCAGCTCTAGAGAGAGTGTGTCACAGAAAATGCAAATGACAGATTTTGTGTAAGGCAATTAGGCTAAGAAAGCCACAATACTGTCAAATCAGGCCTTAATGGGGTGAATTATAATGGCTGCACCCTCTGAAATATTAACATCTTGTTTTCTTCCGCGCTTCTTATGAAGAACACTCGGATATATTAGCCCAAGTTATTTTTAGCGGCTGACCTATTTTCCCCCCTCGTTTTTTGTGCTTACTTACGATAAATGTGAACAAGATGCAAAGCACAATTTGAAGCACTCCTGTACATGTCACAGGGCAGATCTGGCTTAGACACGGCAACACACGCACACGCACTCTCACACACACGCACGCACGCACGCACGCACGCGCACACGCGCACACGCGCACACGCGCACACACGCACACACGCACTCTATCAGGGGGAACTTCTAACATGTTGACAAGAGGAACTGCAGATACTCTCAGATGAAAATGAAATCCATAAGCAAGTGAGTGAGTAAATAAATTAATATATAAATTGCAGCATGACCGGATCTACCCTGAGGGGTGAATACATTTAATCGTGGTGCAGCAATGCTGCACCTCTCAAGCAGGCAGAAGGATCTATGATGACTCCAGTCTTAAAAGTCACAGCCACAGTGCAGTAATGCTCCAATCGGCCCAGCTGCTCTCCGGTCATTACGCTCGGCAGTGGAGTCTTATTGCTTCTGTGCTTTGCGCTGATTAACAGAGTATGATGGTGCTCACACACTTTAGGACAGCGCTGAAGACTATGTGTGAAATGTGAAACTTTCATATGAGACTTGGTTCCCTGAGATGTTCACTACATCACTTTCGCTCACACACACAGCTGCATCTTGCTATTTTTGTGCTTCCATTGACTCAATTTATAACAATGTAATTATTACTACAACCACACCTAACCACATCCCAGTAACCAAAGGCAAAACCAAATAACCAAAATTTTTTACTTCTTTTGGTTTTCACACTAAACTCAGAACTTTTCTTTAAAAGCTGTTTTTTTCTCATGAGGACTGGTTCTCACTAACAAAAGTCTGGACAAACAACTGAAAATTTTCTTTGACAACTTTAAAACCTATCCCTCACACCCAATTTTCCAAATATATTAAGTTTGCAGCACAAAAATCTTAAAGCACAGTGCAGAAGTGACAGGCAGCACTAATAAAAATGTCTGTGCAAATCTCAAACAGATCAAGAAATCTAAGGACAAAAAGAATGATGGGAAATATCAGAAAAACATACACTACAGCTGATTACTATTTACGACAAATATCTGTTTTTATTAGAAAAACATTAACAATATCCTCAAAAGCATACATAATCAGCCATCAGCATCCACAAATTTAGCTTATGAAAATACAATTTACTGCACAGTCACAAATGATATATTTTTAACAAAATCTAAGAAAGTTCCAGAATAACCCACCAAAAGAGTGCTGTCTGCACATAGTCTTAGCCCCAGCATCTCTTTGCACTAAACATGCTATTTTCTTCCTCCAAACCGGTGATACCAATCTGTGTTGTGTATTATCAGTGATTCATACATAATTTAAAGTATACAGATTATGTTTAGGTTGTATGCAACTGTTGAGATAGGGACTTAAGGGACAAAACAATGGACGCAAGGGCTGCTGGAATCAACTATTCAATTCTCCTAAGGCACCACTGTAACAGATTTAGGCTGTAAAACACAAAAAAAATTGTTACAGTCCAGTTTCTTGCAGTTATACACTGCTTTAATGTTATCCATGTCTGCTCCAAACCCCATTGCTGTAAGAAACAAGATGCCAAAATTCCAGTCCAGTTTAATTCTCCCAGGTGAATATTCAGAACTCGCTTTATACAGCTTTTACAAAAAGTGCATAAGAAGTGAAGTAGGGGGAGAATAAGAGAAAAAGCATACTTCTGAAAGTACAATTATTAAAACATTAATATTAGGATATTATGGGTTTCATGAGCTAAAACCTCCCTGCCACAAATCCTTCAATTTTTGGGACTATGTAGCATATGGGCTTACAAATGAACAACCTTTATTACCTTTGTTACTATGTTATTTATTAAATTTATTTTTATTATTAATGTACCAAAAACATGGGCAAACAACAAAGCAAGACATATTAGACAAACAAGGAAACATTAAAAGGTACTTTGTGAAATTCAGCAAGTCTAGCAGAATGACAATGACGAGTCTGACTTAAAGCCTGAAGTCATGGTGATCGCTGATACTGCAACCAAACTAAAGTGTGAACTCTCAGGTCCAAACAAAGATTTCTTGGGATTGATTTCAAATACTATGGCAAACTTAAATGTGTAACATTTACTAAGTCAACAGAAGAGGGTGGGACTGGGGGGGACAGATCGCAGTTAATTCTTCCAGAAACACAATCTACGACTGAACTTAGCGCTGCAGTTTCCGTTCAGTCATTACACACCTAAACAGCTTTACAACAACGGAATGGCAATTAAGATATCTGAGAAATTAAGAAAAATAGCTGCTGAAGTCATATGAATTTGTTAAGCATAGACAACTTTCTTGGATAGTAAAGGCAGATCAGGATGTGAACTCATGAACTGAGTCTAAATGAAATGTTGGAAACAAAGTCTCACAAAATAGAAAATTACTTCTGGCCTTAAGGAATATCTGATGGGGACAAAAGATTGCAACTTGCAGCATGACAATATTTATCTTATAAGCGTTGTTTTCCACTTCCATAATTATTTTACTACCACAACACATCCTGTTTTCTCTCTTTCATTACCTCCTTCCAGTTGGTCTATCCCCATGCGACATTTCCAAGCGGATCAATTCCCCGCTGCCTGTAACCAATAAACCCTCCAGACGTCACTGAGGAAACTTTTAATAGGAGCTGAGCAAAATCCACCCCCCCCCACGCAAATCTCATCCTGTCGTGAAATTGGAGAGCGGTCCTCTATTAAACTCCGGATCCTCAACTGGGCTTAAGTCATTAACGCTAGCGCTAGCTCGCTAACAGGCTACGCTACCGCCGCTGTCACTAAGGGCCAAGATTAAAGACGGAGCCGCTCTCCGCCGTATTCATCAACGTCGGGGCCGGCGTTTCTGCCACCTGTGGCGGCTTTAACATGACGTTCGTCCCCTCCGACACCGGCGGTTGGACAAATTGAAAATGTGATTCTCTAAATTGAGGGCCAGGCGATGGGGGCAGGCGAATACAGCAAGATAAATGAGAGGAAATCCTCCTCACGCTAAGCAAAATGAAGTCTGCCAGCCGGGACGGGACACCGCTCCGGTCACTGCACTGTAATTTTTGGAAAGGGTACATGACTCGGCATTTTGAGGACATAAATCGGATTACTATAAAAAATAGTATGTCAAAGTATTTTCAAAAAATTATATTTTCTGCTTTGATGCATCATTTTGAAATACTGCAGAGATCCTGACAGTCTCCAAAACTTTTTGCAACAGCACGGTTTACTTGTGACGAACTTAGATGGTTCAAAACTCACAATGTTATTGCAATGAGAGAACAGTTATGCTCCAATTAAACCAGTGTCCCCATGAACAAAAGCTATTATATGGAATAACATTACGTACACTAACCCATTAAATGAATAATTCTACTTTACACAGATGAGCACCTCTGCTTTTAATTGAACACACAGTCCTGCAACAATCTTCTGTGGAGAACACTAGGGCCCGATGATTACCGCGATGTGGAAAACGCAGACGGAATCGTGGAAGGCAACAAAATGTAATCCGTTGTAAAACATGGAATGTCTTATAATTCACTGATATCGGTGTGTGAATTAGCATAGCAAGCAAAGCAAGGGTTTCTAATAAATTTTGGCCGCTGCAGCCCCCTGTACGTGTTACCTGTTGAGGCGGGACTCCATTCCACACACGCACAAACGCACAGACACAAAGGGGGAAAAGTCAACGCTCAGCTATGGTGAAAAGGCTCACTGAAACACCGAAGTTCTCAAAAAAAAATTATGGAATTCGATTATTAGTGCTAAGTTTAGAGCAGTACAATGCCCAAACGATTTTTATGAATCGGGAGAACAACTCTTTTGTAAGTTTTGCCAGCACACGATAGGCTGGACCCGCAAGAACAGGTGACGTGACGTCACGTCAGAAACGTTTTGTTTTGCATGAAAAATGAATGTTTTTTGTTGTTTACAGGTAAATATTTTACCAAAGCAGTAAATGTTCTGCTGAACTCCAGCACTTTGAAGTTGAATGTGAGGTTTTTCCTATTGCATTGTTCTTTTTTCCCATCCACTCCATAATTAGACACTTTTTAGGTGAAAAAATATGATTATCAAAGTCAAAGTCAACTTTGTCATCTCGTTATATATATTGTACAGATATACAGAGAGACGATAAGACATGGCTCCAGTTTACACAGTGCAACAAGAAATAGAGAACAAAGAACAGATAAGGCACATGGAATAAACAATATATAAAGGAACAGGACACAAAATATACATATACGTGTTTTATAACGTAAAACACAGAATTCAGGAGAATAAAAATGGAAAAAACGGAATTTAGGAAAAAATAAAACGGAATTCAGGAAAGAAAAAAAACGGATTTCATAGGGCCCTAGAACAGGTCTTGTGGAGGACAGTAAAGGCATTTTGTCAATTTTGTGTAAATATATAAAAGACTTGAAGTTTACTAACAGATCACAGACCACAAAAGGATTTGCCCCCTGCTGCACTCGCAAATGTCCACACACCCAGAAAGCAAAATGAGAGAATCTCCCATCCATGTCCTTCTACATAAACAAACATCTTCAACCAACAATGGGATTTTTTTTCAACTCTGATACTATCCTCAATCTCAAGTGAAACACCCAGTCGCCAAATAAAAATCTCTCAACAGATTGTCAACATGTAACGAAGCCATTTACCCAGCCACATCCATCACTTTCCCATTACCAAAACAGCTCATGGGGAAAACCACTTGCTCTAAAAGATTACAACACATTAACATTTTAGGAAGATCTCATGCCACTCTCTCTTTCTAAGCAAAAGTCCAACCACTGAAATACAGAGACAGTAGGCAGTGGCCATATAACAGTGTGCTGATATTTTCAACCAACAATGCCCACTTATGAAAAATAAAGATGGATCTTTCAGATATGTAATAAGTGTTATTGTGTAGTTTGTCCATTTGTGGGTAATTTCGCTTTAAACATTTAGCTTTTAAGAAAATATGTTTACATTCAAGAAAAACAGAGCTCTATTTTAGACCGTGTTATGCTATATTGGTGAGGACTCAATGTAACATGTTTTGGAAAAACAAATCATTTTATAGAAGAGTAAGGTCTTAAAAATCTTGTATCAATCTGGTTACGACAGAGAGAGAAAAAAAAAAAGTTATTTCGAGTGAGATTCACAAATGACCATACTTACTTCAAGTACTAAAAACAGCCATCATTAGTTGTATTTAGAAAATGCAAATCCTGGCCCAAGATGTTCTCTTAATGTTAAAACTGTCCTACACTTTGACACCAACAAAGATTTTAATTATACACACCTAATTAGAGGGGCACGTTGCGCAACAGGTATAAATGTAGATAATCAACAAAATGTACTCTTAATTGTAAGCTATAAGCATTTACTAGAAACCATTAGCTTTCATTTATTGTTTCCCCATGTGAGCGTCTGCGGCAAGATTGCATCTTTATGTGAACAGGAACAGCCTTTCCCAACATCTTTTTTACCTATCCCTGAAAGTACTAAGAGCTAATGTCATATGGCATCAGAGAAGGAAAATAATTTACTTTCACCAGAACTCTGTAGTGGAACTGGAGATTTGGAACCTTCAGAACTAAAAGTTTCTTTTCAGGAAATATGCTGCAGCTATCAGACCTTCCTCTATGTGAAGCTCTGCTGCAATTACTGCAGCTGTAAGACCTGGTGGGACTAAACATCCTCTACATCACTGTCCCAGCAATCAGACATTACTACACAGAGCTACTCACAATCTCAGACACATTCCTATCAAGAAAGCGAAATAACTATATCTTTGCTAGGATGCATGCAGAAAGAAACATCACGGTGGACGAACCAAGGCTTTGTGAAAGGCTAAAATATGGGTGAGCAATTAATCACAACCAACACTCAGAATTCTCACTCAAACACTGACAAAGTAACCTTGAATTAAGCTTTCGCTTTATCGCACAGTAGCTCTGTGTAGTGTAGCTCCAGCCGAGTGGACCACTTACAAATGTAGTTACATGTTTAGTCACTCTGACAAGCTGAACTATTCAATCACCTGAACACACCCAATCTAGGCCTTGAAGAGTTTTGCCCCAATCTCTGGAGTAAGTCTCCATCCCCAGCTCTGCCGTTTCATCGTTCATCTCTGTCTCTTTCTCTCTCTCTTCCATCTCTCCTGACCGATGCAGGGCAAAGCCATTAAGCCGCGGTCACAAGAGGCCATGGACAGTGAGGTCTCATGGTGGCTCACACATCAGATAAGTGTGAAATATGATTACACTTGAGTTTCTTTCTGTAATTCAGCAAAAAATCCTATAGATAGCATCATCCGCAGAGGGATGCCACTTTTTAATCTTTAACAAATCTGGGCAAATTGGTGTTGCCCCCTTCTGATCTGAAGCCAGATGATATTTCATGTTCTGGGATAGATTTAGATGGCACAAGACGTTTTAAAATGCGTGTGATCACATGTTTCACCAGAGATGATTTAACCAATGTAAAATCAAGACTAAACTGAATTTATGACTAGATAAGAAAAGGTGCCTTCACTGGTCTCACGATTTGATTACAATTATCAGGTTTACAATTCGACGTGACTAAAAAGTGATTTCAGTAGTGAAACTAGATTGCATGTCACAGTCCACCCGCAATGCCGCTGCAAACCACCAGGACGGCAGCGGACCACCAGCTGAAAACCCTGATATAATTGATTGTCTGCCACTGCATCGATGCAGAATCGTCCCAATGCCCAGGTCTGATCTTAAGTGCCTCATCCTCATTCCCTACAGCAAACCAATACAGAATCGGACACGCCAGCTTGTGGAGGAACTTGTTTCAGGTGCTCTAACAGTTTCAGGAAAGTCCCCGAAGTGCTTATTAAAAACCTCTACTGAGTCATAACCTTAGGCTGTTCAGGCTTTAATACCATAATTAGATGGACACACAGAGAGAAAGAGAGACTCTGTTGCAGAAATGACCCCCACTGTCAATAGACTTGAGACCAAAAACATGATACGATATGAATAAGCACTGATGTATGACATAACTTACAGAAAATGTAACTAAAAGCACAGTATTAATGTACTTTATCAAGTATTTATGAATAGATACCCGTTTTAAAAAAGATATGCCATTAGGCATGAGCCGGTTGTCGCTGTTTAATAAAGTTATCTTTTTAAAAACATATAAAATTTCCGTCATAGCGCCTCTGCAGTATGAGCTGCTTATAATGCTTCGTCAAAGATAGAAAGTGAAGTGTTCTCCACTCCCCCCTGGCTGACAGCAGCATTCGGTGGTGGCAGAAGGAGGTGACCCCCCACCCATTACTCTTTTACTCTCAAGGTAAAAGACTCTAAATAAAAGACTCCACAGGTAGTACATCTAACATTAGTTAAATAAATACTACAGGCTTGCTACTAAGCTTAGTTTTTAACTTACTATTGTCCATAACATTATTATGAACTGCAAAGTAAATTTGTCACAGTTACACAAAGAACCTGTTTCGCTAAAAGGTTCATCACTGGTATGCGCACACAACCGGACACTAGGGATGTGCAAAAAACAAACAAAAAACTTTCTCTGTTGATTCAAAATCGATTTATGCATTCTGAATTAACTGATTCATGTTATATATGGCACAATGTTGAAATCTGCCCAGATAGACCTCCTTCACGTGAGCAGTCAGGGTGCGAAACGTAGGGACTGTGTGCAAGCAATGGAAAGTGTGAAGGACAAAGCGATTCTGAATGCCCCATTTTCAGTGAAAGCAAGTGTTTAGGCAAATTTTGGATTTTACAACTTTGATAAAAGTTTTACTAAAGACTAGGGATGAGTACTGAAACCCGGTGCTAAACAGGCTTAATTTTGTATTGATGAGCTCTGACGTTTACCAGTACTGCTTTCAGTACTAGAGAAATGAATAAATTTTTGTTCCTACATGAAAGTAATCTTTCCCAGTTTATCTGACCAGCTCTGTTACTGATTAAGACGCTAACGTAGAGCATGCTCTCGCATGGGGGCTGTGAGTGATGCACTGGGACACTTGTATGGTGAGTTTTCTTATCAGTTTTACACTACTACACATGTGTAATAAAAACCACAATATAAAAATGAGGTGTTGCGACTTCATGTCACTCACCAGTAACCAGCTTGCTGTGTATATTGCAGCTGTTGTTCTTGTCCTTCAACACAGACCAGGCGTGTGACCACCTACGAACTTCGCAGTGCTCTGAAAGCAGACAGCAAGAGTTAAATTAAACCGTTTATATTAGCTGATATGAATTCAACTTAATTGTGTAGTACTGTGTAGCGTTTCAGTGTTTCTCCTAGGTTTCAGCATTGAGGATACAGAGGCCTAGGGTTAGGGTTAGGCAGACACTGACACAAAAACTTAAAGGAACGATGGTGTTCTTATGACAATTATTCCCAAAATGATTTAACTAAAAACAAGACAGGCTTCACAACACAAAACAAAAAAACATCAACCAAAGTATGGTTTTAAAAATTCCATATGAAGAAAGGATCTGACTGCATCAATATCAACACTAGTAATCTATCAATTGTCATTTTAGGTATTAGTCATTAGCAATGGTGATACAATGGTGAAAAAATATTTTTCCAAATATTAAATTTTTAAAAACAAAAAATTTTAAAAAACGATAAATCTCCTAACTTAATTTAAAGATAAGGTAGCACTAGAGAGCCAATATGACAGGCTTCATAACACAAAACAATACCAACAAAAGTATCGTTCCAGACAAAAACTTTAATTTAAAAATATCATACTCTGAAAAAAGTATCGGATTGTATCGATATCGACATTGGTAATGTCCCGATTATTATTTAAATTATTGGTCAATACCAATGTCGATACTTAGGCAATCCGATACTTTTTTCCAAATATGAAATTTTTAAAAACAAAAAAATTTTAAAAAACGATAAATCTCCTAATTTAATTTAAAGATAAGGTAGCACTAGAGAGCCATGACAGTGACAATATGATAGGCTTCATAACACAAAACAATATCAACAAAAGTATCGTTCCAGATAAAAATTTTAATCAAAAAATATCATACCCTGAAAAAAAGTATCGGATTGTATCGATATCGACATTGGTAATGTACCGATTATTATTTAAATTATTGGTCAATACCAATGTCGATACTTAGGCAATCCGATACTTTTTCCAAGTATTACATTTTTAAAGACAATTTTTTTTTAAACGATAAATCTCCTAGTTTCATTTAAAAATAAGGTAGCACTAGAGAGCCATGACAATGACAATATGATATTGTTTTGTGTTATGAAGACTATCTATCAAGAAAAGTATCGTTTAATTTTTCGTCTTTAAAAATTTAATACTTGGAAAAAAGTATCGGATTGTATCAATATCTACATTGGTAATGTCCCGGTTATTATTTTAATTATTGGTCAATACCAATGTCGATACTTAGGCATTCCGATACTTTTTTCCAAGTATGACATTTTTAAAGACAAAAAAATTTAAAAAACGATAAATCTCCTAATTTAATTTAAAGATACAGTAGCACTAGAGAGCCATGACAATGATAGGCTTCATAACACAAAACAATTTCAACAAAAGTATCATTCGAAATCAAATTTTTGATCTAAAAAAATTCATATCATAAAAAGCATCGGTATTAACACTAGTAATATATATTTTAAATATTGGTCAATACTAATGTCGATACTTAGGCAATCCGATACTTTTTTCCAAGTATGAATTTTTTACAGACAAAAAGATTTGAAAACAATAAATTTCCTAATTTAAAAAATAGGTAGCATTAGAGAGCCATAACTATGATAATTAGATAGGTTTCATAACACAGAGTAAACATCAATAAAAGTATTGTTCAAAATCAAATTTAGCTAAAAAATTTCCTAAGTATCGACATTGGTAATTACTTCTAGAGTACCACAAAAAAAAAGCCACAAGAGGGAAGGAAAAGGGTTGAAAAATATAAAGGAAAGGTGAGTGAAAGGTATTAAAATGAAGTTAGGATTAAGCCAAAGTTTTACAGGAACGGCTTCTGCATTGTATTTCTTGAACTGTAAATTAAGACAATATTTGTCATTAAAATGAGTATAATTGGGCTTCACAAGCATCATTCTGCAGGGTTACAGGTCATTCCAGAACTCATTTCTAATTCCATCTATAGGTGGATGTGTGTAACTAATAAAATTACTCCAGTCTTCCTCGCCTGTATAGCGCTGTACTGACTATGTTCTGCCCAGTATTGGAACTTTAGCCCACATTCAAAAAGCGGCAATGCCTTCGCCTTAACCAAGGGGGGAGGAAAAGAGAAATCTGTTGCCATGGTTGTTTTGTTGTCAACGCTGACTCAGTAAACGATCTCTAACTTCTTCATCCGTTGTGATTCAGCTGCTGGTGGGCTTTAACCCAAACCAAACGTGGCAGAGCATCTGGAGGAGTTGCCTGCCAGAGCTCGTCTCCCACCACAAAGAGAGATGTTCTAAAAAAGATAATGTACTGAATAAAGGCTGCCATAACGTTATTACTGCCTATACTGACTCCCCAGCCAACAAATATCTCAAAAATATATTTTATTCAATGATGGATCATACAGCTGAGTATCAGATTACATTTTCTTAAAGACGGTGTAAGTTTTTTTTTTCTCTCTCCTTACTAAGGCTGCACCATATGTAATTTCAGCACTGCAATCATGATGTGCTCCATAGGAAATACTGACTAAGCAAGACATGCAATGTCAAATAAGACAAATTAAATTACATATCACGCTACAACTTTTCCACTGCTTGTTGCAGAAATGAAAACTTGCACAAATCTAATTTTCTATGTCTAACCTAGAACAGAATCTGTCTGATCGAATTTACCAGCACCTGGGTAAAGTTCAGGACAGCATGGTTCACACTTAGCCTTCAAAGTAAATTTTTTTCAGCATGTTCTTTTATTAGATTTTTATTGTCTATGCATATTCACTCCCCTAAAAAATTACTCCAGTCTTTTACTCCAGAATTATTCTTGCTTTCCAAATGGAGCCATTCAAAAGTCTAGTTTTAGGCCTGCTGATATAACAAAAATTTGTTATATCAATTTTATAGCAATTTTTTGTTTAAAATATACAGAATAAACATACAGTATTTAATATAACAACATAGTACATCACTAAACATAAATATTACATAATTAAGGTTAATATATTTTTCTAACATCATGCAGTCCTACTCCTTATATAGCAACACATTTAACACTACCGAGACTGTCATACTTCTGATTACAGATCTGGGTACCTCTCAGTCCCAAAATCCAAGAGGTCACAATCTATCCATATCTCATCAAAGCCATCAGCAAGTGAATGAGTAGCAAAACTACAAAACAAGACTATACTTAGTTACATGCTGACATTTACTTAGGGAAAAACATTATTCCAAAGCAGTGTCAAATATATGACATAACCATAACACAAAGTAAACTGAAAAAAATCCCAAGCGGCTCAAGTTCCGCAATGATTTGAAAACATGTTCTGATATGTTACTGAATATTCCTCATTAACACAAATGTCTGGCGGTATTCCCCACTGCAGTGTGTGTGTGTGTCGCATGAGACTAGCTGAGATGACTCATCCCGACTATGATTATTTGGACCTCTAGCCTGAACAGTGTCAGTGCGCCATCATGTGGCCATAAAGCACATTACAGCAGAAGAGCAAGAGCTCGTCAACGAGATTTTGTCTCCTTCTCAAATAATGACTGTTAAATGCCATTGTACTATAATTTACAATCTTCTTTCGGCTGCTCCTGTCATGGGTCATCAGATATCCGTTTAACATCAGACATCCTTCCTGATGTAACCCTCCCCATTTATGACAGAGTGAGTTTAATTTTATTATAACTTGCTATAAACTATAGCACAGTGTACTATGATTTATAATAAAATTACATTAGTGTCCCTGTAATTAAAGTTCAAAATACTGACCACAAGGTAACAACCACAACCTACAAAAAAAGCACACAACTTTTCCCTTCTGATATGAATGATTTTTACACTCAAAAATAAATGTACTGTATAAAAGTATATGCAATTGTAGGGGCTCACCACCTGTAGGAGGGTCTAGAGAGGTAGCGCGTGATGTGAGCTGGGTGGCAGCCAAAGGTGGGCCACACTGGAGCAACTGTCTCCCGGCTGGCATGGGAACACCTCAGGATTCCCTCGAAGGAGCTGGATGAAGTAGTTGGGGCTACCCTGCTTAGGTCACTGCCTAACCTAATCCCTGCGAGAAAATGGATGGATGGGTGGCATTTACTTTGGCAAATAAAAATAATTGCATACATGAGTATAAAAAAATAAATACATTGATAACATGTAATGAGTGTAAAAAAAAATTAAAATCTGCATTTTACAGACCCATGGATGAGAACATCTTGAAACTATTTTTCTCTTATTCTGTCTGCAATGTGAAATCTTAGAAAACACTGAGGAGCTACAAAGAACACAGAGATTGAGAGCTTTCAGGTATAATGTAGGTTTTTATAAACATCCTGTAAAAATGTGGAAAATACACAGCCTCTCATTCAATCAACACACATTAAGTGTTACAACCAAATAAGCATATGAATAATCTCATAATGATTCTAATAAACGTAAAGACAAAACCCAACGGCGACAATATTGCGAACAGGACACACCAGCAGGTGAACTTCAAAACAAACTCCATTTCCTTTAACTCCATGTTTTGGTTCATGTTACAAAATAATTGGCAATTCTCGAAACTGCATAAACCAACAATGCTGATGCTAGACCCACAAATTAACACAAGACTGAATACAGTCCCAGATTATACAACTATTATACAACTTAGATTATACAACTAAAACTGCTGATATCAAGACAGCTAAATTCTAATACTACACTCAAGTATTAAGAAACGTTTAAACAAACATACTTTTAAAAACCCTCAGTGATACAGTGGTAAAGTTCGTCAGAAGCTCTTCAACGCTGGGAAAACCCAGGGGAACAGATCGAAAGAAAGAAAGGCGAGTCTGGAACTCCATTTACAAATATTAAACAACCGTTTAAATCCACTAAAACGGATGACATGAACTGGCGACTTTCTAAACAGGCGACATTCCACAGAAAGAAATTATAAGAAGTCTGCGAAGTTGTAATATCAATCTATACAGAGTTTCCACAACAGCATTACATGCAAACACATTGCATTTGTGAAATATCCAGCAACACACTATAACAAACTGGCGATGAACGCAGCGACGCTAAACTTGTAACTATGCATGACCAAAATAATTTAACTAGGTGAACTGTGAAAAATACGCAGAACTTTTTTTAACCACTAACGACCACAGTGAAAAGCGCAAAATTATAATAACTATAGAAAAAAGCAAAGGACTTACTCAGGGATGTTAAGCGCGTCCGAATTGGAAACGTGGTCCGCCATTACTCCCGCGCTCAGGCTGAACATGAACTCGCGTCACTTCCGGTAGAACAGGAAATAGTCCCAGGTTCTTTTTTGTACTGAATATTTGTACGGAAGTATAAGTACCGTTACTTTACTGAAGTAATAGTCACTTAAAAGTACATTTGTTATAAAGTACTTAAGTAAACGGTCAAAGGACCAACGTCGACAAGAGGATACGCGTCAAATTAATTTTAATTCTCGTTAACTCGAGATCATTAGTTACTCTCATAACGTCAGCCGTTTTTTCGTTCGTGGAGTAGTGCTTGGGGACAGTACCTCAGTACATCATGAGTACCTCAGTGGTACCTTTTCCAGTCCGGGATTCAAACCGGCGAACTCCTGCTCATAAGGCTAATGCCCTAACCCTAATTATTCTAACACCTACCCCAGCAGTCATGTAATGTGTTCACATAATGCTTCAACCAATCATTGTTTAACCAATGTTTAAATAAACAGTTATTTATTATGTACTATATTGTGTTATGTGACTTTGGATCCATATATTAGTGCTTTTTTAACATCAGTAACATCAGTCAGGGTTTCAAATGTGACATCACTACTGTAAAAAACTGTAGATATTACCATACAATGCAGTAAGGATTAAAATGGTAGCAAGAAAAACTTAGTGTATATATTGTAAAAATGTACAGGCACAGGGATTCACATTTCCTGACATCAAGTGTCCACAAAGCACAGAACACTTGCATTAATAGCATTTATCACACACACTTATCCGGAGTAACATACATTTCCTAATTACGGGTTACAGGTAAAGTCTTGGTGAAGAGAATCGGGGCGTGCTCAATGGTGCTGGATGTAGGATGGAGTAAGACTCAATCCCTGAACTCTAGGTCCATAAATGAGTGTTCTATCACTTTACACACACATCACTGTGGCTGTGGCTGTGGCTGGATGTCTCGGACAGGTATGGGTAACACACCCCGGGTGGCATACGGCAGGCCAAACAGAGACTCTGCAGCAGGGAGGACGTGGCCAGGAGCTAACTGCCTGAGGTGGAACTGCAGAGCCAGCTTCTTGCTCATAAGCCGCAAGGCCACGAATGCAAACCCCACCTCTCCTAGAAGGAAGGCCAGGTAAAGAGTATGCACCGCCCGCTCCAGCGGGAGGATGAGGAGACCCTCGTCTGTGAGGAAGAAAAGGAGAATGGGCAGCTGGAAGAGGAAGGAGAGGAGCCAGAAGCCAGCTAGCTCCGGAACCTCAGGAGAGGGAGAGAGAGGGGGAGAGAGAGAGTAAAGTAAAACATTTTCGAGTAGGACACTTGCATGCGGCGACATCCACATAATGTTGAAATCATTTCAACTATATTTCAATCATAATTATAATTCAAGAGTCTTGTCTTGCTGTCTTCGTCAGGTGCTTCCATTAATTACTTAAATGCTCAAAAGTTTTCCTCATGAAAAGAAAAAGAATCTAAAAAATATATGACTTTGTGAGGACATTTATTATATGTTTTACAAGGGCTAGTCCTGGCCTGCAAAATGCAGACACAAAGTCACATAAATATATATTTATATCTTTACTATCTCACAGTGACCTAAAACTTGTCCCCAGATGACACTTTACCTTCTCTTTCAGGTTGCCAACATACCCTAGGTACACCCGGAGCACCTCAAATATGCTGATCAGCACCATTCCTGTCACCATCAGACACTGGTAGTATCCTGGCAGCACTGAGAACTTACACAGAGAAAAGAAGATTTTCTGTCTTTATAATTAATTTTAAAAAAAAAAGCCTCACTAAACATAATTCAATGTCAATCTGTTAGAGTAACAGATATCAGTTCAGACTGCTTGCATTTGCTGTCCAACACACCTACTGTACTACGTATTCAATTATTTGCAAAAATAAATCACTCAGTTGATAAAATATGTATGAGTGTAGCACCATATTACTACCATTGCAGCAAAATGTACAAAACGTTTAAAATATGTTAAATATTTTTATGCAACAGCTAAGACAGATAGGCTCAGGAACCTCTTCTTTGTGAACACACCTTTAAATCCAGCATGATAACCTCAGAGATCCACCAGAAAGGGAAAAAGAACAAATTAAAATACAGCAGCATCTGTAGAGGCAGATGGGAGGTGACTTCACCACACACTGCAAAGCATAAATTGAACAGATTATCTCAGACCATCCAGCATTAGGATTTTAACTTCAGTAGCACTTTACAAAAACATCTAACATATTGCATATGATACAATAAAATTAACAATGTTAGTCATCATATATGTCCATGTTGGCCACACACACGCAGTAACATCTTGCAAATTTGGTGAGGTTCCATGGACTCCCATAGTGACTAAATAAAACTACAGCTACACCATGCCCTAACCTTAACCTCAATAAATCTTTAAAAAAAAAAATCTAATGTTTTTTTTTTTTTACCTTCATCCTCCACAACTTGCTCCCTCAGTTCGCAGCTGTCCCTTGTCCTGTTATTGATGAACACAGAACCACTAGCGTGGACCAGACCCACTCTCAGGTTGTGTGGTATTGGGGTGTAAAACACAGGCATTTCAACCTAGATCTGCTTCATGCTGGGCTTGGTTCCTATGAGACGCTAGTTTGCTTTGTGTCGACTAAGATTAGCAGCAAGCGGTTAGACGCTAACCAGATTAAATCTGAGTAGGCAGGCTGCCCGACAGCGGATTAGCGCTAGCTTTGCATCTGCCTCGACTCTGCCATTATGTCTGAATTAAAATTAAATGTGTCAAGAACATGGGTGCTTAATGATCAGGAAACCTGTTCCTAGATAGCAGATCTCGGACGCTTTGTTTGAAGGCGAGATTCGACTCATTAAATCTGACAGAATCAGTGGCTTGTCAGAAGTTCCTCATTATTCTTACTCAAGTTGATGCCGCCTTTCTGGGAGTAGCCTAATTACTTTGTGTAAAACTTTGGAGATTTATCTCATAATAAAAACGTGGCACACCATCCAGTGATTTTCAAACATTTTTTACTGTGAAAGTATTGTGATTAAGCTGTACAAAGCTGCACCAAGTCGTAATTCTCTCAGCCCAGATCCTGACCCAATTTTGGGGCCTTGAGGAAATGGGCATCATATTTCACTCAGTGCAGCAGCAGCGTTTGGCCACCAGGTGTTACAGTTCATCTCGTGGCGCCTTAAGAGGGTAGTTCTGGAATTCTTCCGGGACCTCTTCGCCTTTCTTTGACCTCTTGTAGAATCCCAGAGAGTCCAAGAGATTACTGATCTCGTCTGCCTTCATCTTCTTGACTGGAACCGTCTAAGTACATAGGGGAAAGAGAGATTCTCAGATGTCTCTCAGGAGTGTACATACGGAATACTCGGTGGCTGAGTTGAACATAGTCAATACCTTTGTGGAGAGCGTAAGGAGATCCAAAGAGAGGAGGTGAAATTATGAATCATAATTTCTAAAGAGATTATCAATAGGCTCATATGATCTGGTTTAAAGTACATGGTATATCAAATCATGCCTCACAAAAATGTGTAGGCGAGAGTTGCTTGTTTTTGCATTTGAACACCCCAGAGTTCCCTTACTGCAAAACTGCACCTACATATATAGAAAGATATCTATAAACGTTCCTATAAACATCCAATTTTATACTGTTAGATTAGAAGACTTTCAAAAGCGAATCGGATACATCAGTCTCATCTCGTGTCATCACAGGGGTAGTCGGTAGCGTATTGGTTAGGGTCATCAGTTCAAGTCCCTGATCAGTAAAGGTGCTAATGAGGTACTCATGAGCAAGTCCATCCACAAGCACTGTTCCCTGTATGCTGCACATTACCTTCATTATGTGTTTAAAACTTAACCCAAATATTTTAACTGTGAAAAACTAAGCCGTTCCCTTTACTAAACAATTTAGATAATCAGATCTTGATGCTTTCCATCGATGGCTGAAATCCCCGGTGCTCTCTTTGTAGTTCACCGGAATGCCAAGGCTGTTAACATTACATGCCCTAGGAAATAGGTCAGCCAATAAACAGACCTATTATATCCTTGTTACTGAAGGCTGTTAACATGCCAAATTTGAATTTCCACAATAGTAAGGGGAGCAAGGAGACTATGATTTCATTGCTTACTAATGTCAGGAAGAGGTTAGCCAGCTCCTTTAACAGTCGATTTAAAGTGTTTTTTTGTGACATGTATTCTCTGTTAGACTGATACTGGTCTCCATCCAATTATCAACTTAACTAACTGCTTGTACGTGAATCTCTCAGGTTTTATACCTTTGTCTTTTTCCAACCTTTCATCCCAAAGGTCCAATTAAAATAAAAAGTAAAAGAACAGTAAAAAGACTTAAGATTGTAATAGTAGAAATATCCATGTTTACAGTCTGCACACTGGACCGGTGAGTCAAAGTAAACTTTGTCATATCAGCTATATACAAGTACACAGAGAGACAAGAGGATGTGGCTTCAGTTTCACCAGTACAAAGAAGGCACTCAGAATACACATATCTAAATAAACTATAACTATAACTAGAAGAAGAAGAAAAAAGAAAATATTATTTTTAGTTAAATGAAATATTCAATAAATGTGCAAATATTGCAACAGCAATCAAGTGGAGAAAGACTCATTGCATTAGATATGCACGAAATCTGCAGCAGTTTCATAAGAATATTCTAAACAGAGAATCTACTAAATAATAAATAGTATCTCTATCCAGTCTTAACTAGAGGTCGAAGATGAATTGTGCAATTTTAGTTACATGTGATATTCAGTAATTGCGCAAGTATTACAACAGCAGTCAAAAACTACAATGCTGGAACATACTTTTGTGCATTAAATGTTCATAAGATTTGCCAAAAGCAAATAAAATTCTTTTACAATTTTAACATATCAGTGTATATATTATAAATTGGAGGACTGACAGACCATACTCCAAAACCATAGTGGGGATCTATCAAGTGTATATTCACTGACTGGTTCTGATTATGGTTGATTAATACCTTGTGCAATACTTTACAAATGTGTGCATGGAAACAAATAAAGAATTATTAGATAAGATCATTAAATCAGCTACACAAATAAAAAAATCTTACCTTCACCACTTCATCTTTGTCATTGTAGAAGATTAGGCGAGGGTTTTTTTCCTCTGACGAATCAAATTCCAGGTTATGACTTTCACGCTATTGTCAAAGCAAACACAGTCACTCAAAAAGTAACAGTGAACATGACACACATCTCAGGTTTTTATTCAGTACTCAATATTTGAATAAAGAAACAAAAAACACTTTTCATGTTCATGCATATTAATTTGAGGATACTACAATGCCCAGCGCTCCATGAGAAAGGTGTAGAGCTCTGGCATCTTCTTTATGGCTCATCCCACCACACTGGGAGCCTTGAATGAAAAAAGAATGGAAGTACAACCAATGTTTCTGTTGCATGTTGCAATTATGACCTGTGCCCATTTAGAACTACACCGGAAAATGAAATTCTATAATGTGATAAATTGTGAAGTGACACTGGGAAAAATATTTTGACAATACAGTACTGTTCAGCTAATAGGTTAATACGTCGTTAGTTGTAATCAATGTACAATACGACTCGTATCAAGATGTACTACACTTGTCTTACTGTGAAAAATATTATATAATTCCCTACAGAGCTGATGCCCACATTATTAAGCACTGCAATAGAAAATACAAATGAACAAGTTAATAATTCTGAGCATGATTTATTTAGAGCTCCATCAAACCATGAATTCCCTCAGATGTGGCCGCCTCAGGTTTTTATCTGATTCTAACAAGCAAACACTAAACTAACATCAGTAAATCAAGTTTTCTGACACTCACCAACAGTTTTCCTCTGGCTATAACCAGTTTTTCCTTCACAACAGGAGTTTCTGACACATTCTCAGCTGCCTCTCCTATGTGACAGAGAGACAGCAGGACCAGCAGCGAGAACCACATGCTGTGATCTGGCAGCAATCGGGACGTGTGAGGAGTTTCAGGCGAAACACAGGTGCACTGATAACCGCTGAGGACACACATGTGGCCGAGTCTGATTGGCCCGATCCAAGCTGTTTCAGGTCTTTTTTTTTGGTTAAGGCCTCAGATACAACTTCAGACCTAAAGGGCAACTATCTAGTTAAGCATTAAATCATTTTTAGAAAATCTAATATTGAAATCTTTATGTTCTGGAACACGATCAGATGACGACTCGATTAACTTTTAGCAGTCTCAGTGAACCTGTAAGTAGTGAATCCAGAAGGTATTGCCTTAATCATGGAAAAGTGGCTGAATTTTTATCTTCAAATTTTTAATCTTTTAATCCTTAATAAAACGCTTCAAAATTGAGTTGGTGTAAGAGAGATAAAAAAGATGGAGCAAGCGATGCACACAAAATAGATTTTTATCATCTATGTTTCACACTTGGCCAGGTTTGATGCTGTCACTGGCTTATTTTTAAGATAGTTTGCCAGGAAATGTTTCCATTTCAGAAAAACGTCATTAGAAAAATCACATTGACACGCCAATTGAAACTAAGCTCATTTGTAAATTGAATTTCATACCTACTAGCCTCATGTAAGACAACACATGGATTTTTATCAGTATTTCCCACACTCTCAGGGAAAGATGACAGAGGAAACATACATAAGTTAATGTGCAGGACAGGTTTGATTCTTCTTCTGGTAAACACTTCATTTTACCATGCACATATATGCCATATATTTTTAAAATATTTATATTAAAAACATACAAACATATTTATAAACATATTACATTTTTTATTTAGTAGTCTAACATGTTCATATCCTGTTACACTCCAATTGCTTATACTCCTACTGCTTAGTTCCTTATATTGTTTAATGATCTTTTTTCTCACTGTGAGGCTGTATTTTATATATGGAATGTGCTACATAAATAATAATAATAATAACAACAACAACAACAACAACAACAACAAAATAATAATAATAATAATAATAATAATAATAGTAAAAACTGGACAATTACAAGATGGTTTCATAGTAGCACTTCATGCTTGGACTCATAATAATAATAATAATAATAATAATAATAACAACAACAATTAAAGAAACTGGTCAATTACGAGATGGTT